>JAMZAV010000860.1:0-311628 GCA_024449915.1 Sweltsa coloradensis | reverse complement strand
CCAGGTGCGGCCCTTGGGGCCCCCCTCACTGGTCACTGGAGTAGGCCTGCATGAGTTTTTTCCATGATGCTAGGTGTTCCCCTGGACACACTCGTGTTACTGCAGCACTCTTGGGAGGATAGACTCAGGGTATGGTATTACATACTTACAACATTGTTGCACATATCAATTTTAAAATTTGGATGTCAAATCGGTAGTAATTTCTGATCGATACAAAATCGGAAGTATTTGGTTTTATTACGTTTAAAGGAGTGAAGCTCCGCTTTAATGCATCACTTTCCTGCCGTCCATCCGTCTGCCAAGAATTTTGATAAAAATAGAACATGACCTCCGATGGACATTCTATTTCTTGTGTTGACATTACCTTTCGATAAAGATACAGAAATTTTTGTTTGCCTCGTTTCAAGTGGGGTTTGGACTATATTTTGTCAATCAATTGCATAATACACTACATTTGTCGATCAATACCAAAGCTTTATAGCTTTACTATGAAATGAAACTACTGTTTTGTCAGAACTCGATAATATTCGCTTATTTTACTAAAAATCACACATGCTGAATTCCATCCTGTATCACTTACTTAAAATATTGCAATATTTCTGAGTCACCGGCTCCTTCCTCATGAACAGTCCGTGCCCGACTGACGTGTTGAACCTGAGTAGTCCAGCGTCTGTCAGTGTGGGAAATGCCAGGATTATTATTTGAATGTTGTAGTGTCTCCCACTCTCTTCTTATGCAAGCCAGAGGGTTGAGGTAGGGTTTCCTCGACGGATGGCCGGAACCTGAGGAGGTCGGTGCTGAGAGGGCAGTATGCGCGAGGCAGCCATGCCGACCAGTGGTTCCGGACTACGGTCACGGTGATATTTCTGCTACGGCTTATATCGACGTCTTCTCTTCTATAACTGGCGGAAACCGAGTTTTCCACGGATGACGTTTTCTTCGCCAAGGAGCGGGATAAACGCGTACGACGCTCCTCCACGAGAAAGGATTTAAATTTTCGAAAAAAAATACCCGCGACCCGACAAAAATTTGTTTCCGGGTAAAAAAGCCGAAAAACGCCGTTTATGGTCGTTTTTTAACTCCCGGTTGCCACGCCCAAAGTATGCTCTGCACTAGAACGTCGACGGTACCGACGCGTTCGACATAATTACGGGTACAAGCACCGCGAAGGGTTCTGGACCGACTCACATACTTTGGCCGGGACGACGATAAACATTTTGGATTTTGAAACGATACAATTATGTAAAAAAAAGATAAATTACTTGAAGAATTCTAGAATCGTCGTTTGTTGTTTAATCGTGTAAACATTAACAAAATCTGGTGGTCTATTGAAACACATTTTTGGAAAAAAGTTTCATTCTCTCTTTACGGGACATTGTTTGGATTTTCCGGTTCCAAAATTTTTGGATTTTTTTTGATTTAGGGTAAATCCCCAAAGTTTGCCAATTACGAAAGCCAATGAATTGGGTAACAAGCTTTAAAAAAAATCGCCCCTCATCTTTTTCCGAATGCGCGAAAATAATTCCCAAAGTTGGATATTTTTAAAATTTTTGCAGTTCAATTTAAAAAAATAAGAAATCGGCTTCCATTGGTTTGATTTCGGCAAACGAAAGATGAAGGAATTTTAATAAAGTTAGTTTGAGAACCTTGGCTCGAACTCGGGGTAACTGGATGCCTTCGAATACGATCCGGGACACTTTTTGTACAGTTTGAGTTTTCATTAAAAATAAAAAAGCATGGTACACATTTTTTCCAAAATTCATGGATGGTTTGAGACATTAGATCGTATTTTTACGAGAATTGTGATTCCAAACATGACGCATTTTGTGGCATTTGTATATTCGTTATTGACCGACCAAAATTGATATGCGTGTCCGGTTTTGCATCAAAAAATCATCATTTTTTTATCTGTATGCAACTAAAAAACGTCGATTAACGGGTATGCCTTTAACGATTCGATTTCCTTTGTTGGCCTCTAAATACGTCAAGGGTTTGAGGATTCCGGAAAACAACATTTTAACCCTTCGTTTTCACATCCTAAGCGTCGAAAAAACGCTCCTTTTCAGATTTGGGCAATCAATGTGTAATGTTTAAAGAATGTAGTAATATTTTCTTTTACTTCATGCTTTTTTGAATGCCCTGAAACGTGCCCTATTTCGACTTTTATGTCCCTACCATGTTGGTCTTATTAAATACTCACAAGATCAAACTTTCTAAAAAAATAACTTCGTCTCCTGTTTCGAAAATCCTAGGCGCCGAAATTGCAATTGAACATTATTTTTTAATTCAAATATGATAAACAATAATAATTTAACATTTGCATCCTTACAGTTGTTTATCCTGTGACGAGAGGAAATATTCATAGTAAAATCTATTTATATCTTAAGTCTTGTAAGAAGATGTGCAGAGTGGCCGAGTGTTAGTAGGGGATCTGAAAGGGGAACTATCCAATCCAAGAAATCAATGCTTTTAAAAAATTTCAACACAATATGCACCTGAACGAGGTTCATGTAGAACATTAAAAAACAAAATCGACACATTTACTTAAAAATTGACAAGATCTACAAAAGGATACGCGTGCTAGACATTCAGCAGGTCAAAGGTTTTTAAAAAGGGCCGTTTTGAGTAGTTACATTGTAAATAAATGTAATTAATAATTAAATTTTGCAATTATTTAAATGTTACCATACAAAAAAGTTGGGGGGGTGTGGCATTTGCTATTGCTATTGCAAATAGACCAACGAATCCCAATTTCTAGGTCTGTTTTGACTGTACGCCGCAATGACACTGTTTGGGGGGGGGGGGGCTAAGTGGTATTTCGGAAATGGAAATTAACAATATCTTCATGCCATTTCATTTTTGGGGCGATCCCAATGGCTTCAGAGGGCCGCATCAGAGGTTATGGCCGTAATACTAAATTATTTTCTTATGAAATAATTGGTTATTTTTGGGAAATCCAAAAAACATTGTTTCTTTTTATATCTCGGGCAATTTTCGTCCGATCGGGTCCAACTCGGGCTCTTTGGAACCGTATCGGTCAAGCGCAGCAGGGGTTTATGAGAGTGGTAATTTTTCAAGTCAAATCAGTGATCCGGGCATTCCTTCACCCATTTTGGGACATTTTCAAAATATTAATTTTAAATTTTGCTCTCCGATGAAATCAGAGGGCCGTGTCCTAAACACCTTCATTTCGACGTTGCCAAAAACTTTTTTGGAATATTTCAAAACAGTGATTGGTCATTTTGGGGGAAAATACTTTTTTTTTATATAACTTTCACAATTACAGTCCGATCAGGTTCATCTCAGGCTCTACGGAACCAGGCCGATAATCGAAAATTTAGACGTACCGAAAAAGCGTCCCGGAAAAACTTTTGTCCCGGATTTTTACAAAAGGCGCAATTATTTTCCAATTAGGTCCATTTGGATTCTACGGAACCGCGCGGATGAGGCAAATACTTTGACGTACCCGAAACTTGCCCAATCGCGCTGTTTGAGGGGGAGGGGCTATGTGGTATTTTGGAAATGTAAATTAAGACATTTCTAATATCTTCAGGCAATTTCATTTTTGGGTCGATTCCAATTGCGTTGGAGGGTCGCATCAAAGGTTACGGCCCTAAAACTAAATTATTTTCTTTTTTAATGGTTGGTCATTTTTGGGAAATCCAAAAACATTGTTTCTTTTAATAGCTAGGGCATTTTTCGTTCGATCGCGTCCACTTCGGACTCTATGTAACCGGACGGACAAGGCAAAACAAATTCATACCGGAAAAGCGTCCCGGAAAATTTGGCGACCCGAATAATTTCAAAAAAATTGTGAAAGTGGGTCCAGTTTTTTTTTTACACGCTGGGTACGACGATCAAAGTCCACCGGAGTCCCGAAAAATTGTCCCAGGTAAACATTTCTCACACATTTTACACAAAAGGCGTAAAAATAATCCGATTTCGAAAATCATTTTCCACAGTACTTCGAGGCGGCGGACAGCGTTCGGCAGCACACCGAAAGTGTCCCGGAAAACGAATTTGTCCCCAGTCTTCGGATAAACGACTAACATGACCCGAAAACATATCCGTATCGCGGCCGTACGGGTACCGCTTCGCGAATTCGTCGCGGCATCGAGGTTTTCAAACTACAAGTTATTCCAAGTACTCCGCGCAGCGGCTTCAAGCCGCGCGTGAGCGCGACCAGAGCCCAGGTAGGAAAACCCTCCCCCCACCCCCCTGCAGAGAAATGGAGACCAATATATTATGTTAGGGTAGTTATTTTGGAGTATAAATCCACTTGTTGGCCAGTTGGCCAGTGGTGGGTGCGGGGTACAGGAGTGCCCAAAGGGTCAATTGTGCTGTTTTTTTAAAACGGTTTATATTTTTTAAGGCCAAACCGTTGAACGAAATATATTTTTGATTTTTGATTCGTGTAAAGAATGACAAAAAGAATTTTATCCAGGTTTTCATTTTCTTGTATGTACCGGAAATAACTTTTTTGAGTTTTCCAAAATCAATGTCAAAATGGCCCCAAATTGCCCGTTTTGGTTAAAACTGATATATTATGTTAGGCTGAATATTTTTTAGTAGAAATCCACTTGTTGGCCAGTTGGCCAGTGGTGGATGCGGCGTACAGGGGCGTCCAAAATGTAAATTTTGGGGATGATTTTCAACTGTTTTTTTAAGTTTTTTTTTAAATCGTTGGACAAAATCTATTTTGAGCTTTAGATTCGTGTGAGGATTTGAAGATAGAATGTTGAGCATATTTTTATTTTCTCGTATGTCTCGGAAATAACAATTTTGAGTTTTCCAAAATTAAAGTGAAAATGGCCCTTAATTGCCCGTTTTGGTTAAAACTTATAAATTATGTTATGGTGGTTAATATTTAGTAGAAATCCACTTGTTGGCCAGTTGGCCAGTGGTCGATGCGGCGTACAGGGTCGTCCAAAAAGTGATTTTGCAGGACGATTTTTAACAGTTTTAATTTTTATACGGCCGAATCGTTGAGCGAAATCTATTCTTTACTTTTGATTCGTGTAAAGAATGTTAAATAGAATGTTTTCTACATTTTTATTTTCTTGCATGTCCCGGAAATAAAGTGTTTGGCTTTTTCGAAAAAGAAGTAAAAATGATCCAAAGTTACCCTTCTTTAGACATGAAAATGTACACATCCTTACCTTCACGTAATATTAATGTAGATATATAGAGTAATATGGGGATGTGTCAGGGGCGTAGCAACCATGGCGCGAATGGGCGCGAGCGCGCCCGGGCCCGGTGCCTAAGGGGGCCCCCTGAGGCCCAGAATAACAATGTGTCCAGTTATAGGGATATTAATTACAAATGAGACTGAGTATCCACCATGTAGTTGTAGGTAAAGTTTGTTCGGCCCATCGAAAGATAACATTCATCCCTGTACAACAAATTGTCTCCTTTGTTGGTCACAATACGTTGCGGTTTCCATTCATATTTTCTAGTATTCGTCTTCCAATTATCTCAGAAAACCCCTTTCTATGTTTTGTAGTTCCGAATTCTTTTAGCTACCCTATTGGCTGAATCTTCAAAACTCGGATTGTGGTTGGTCAACGAGGTTCAACTCCACGTGGAGTAAAATGTACTTCGGAGAATTCCTTGTGAATAGCAATTCATTCCAGTATTAGTCGCACAAAAAGACACTTAACTCCCACAAAAAGACATTTGACTTGTCTCAGGAATTCTAGATCTTCATGGGTACCGTTAGACCGAACAAACTTTAGTCCTAAATGAGTTAGACAATACTATTATAAAAAATAATTTTTAAATATAAAATGTCTTTATTTACATTGGAAATTAATTTGTCGCTATGACAAAGATGGCACTTAATTAATGTTGTTTGCATTGTATGCATCGTTATTGGATGAGCGTAGCGAGCGTAGCGAGCGTAGCGAGCGAAGCGAAGATTCCATTTCACTACACTGGAGAAAAAAATCCGGAATGTTTTTTATTTTATTTTTTTATTATTTTTATTTTTTATTTTTTTTTGTGTGTCTGTTAACACGATTCCGGCTAAACCGATACTCCGATTGCGATGAAATTTTATGGAGGCCTTCGAAATCTCTGAACTTAGAACTGCCACGTTTTTTAGTGCAATCGGAAAATTTTTCTCATAAAAAACGCAATTTTACGATTCTTTTCGAATTTTAAAACATTTCTTCGACTAATAACACCTACATGCTTTATTCGATTGTAATGATTTTTTCACAGAAGCTTAATTTTATGAATGAAGGTATTCGTGTGAAATTTGAGCGTAATCGAAAAATTATTTCTCATGAAAATCGAAATTTTACGGGTTTTTTCTTTTTTAAAACAATTCTTTGACTTATAACACCTACATGCTTTATCCTATTGTAATAATTTTTTCACAGAACTTAAATTTCATTAATTAATATATTCCTGTTAAATTTAAGCGCAATCGAATAATTATTTCTTATGAAAATTGCAATTTTACGATTTTTTTCTTTTTAAAAAATTATGATTAATTAAAAAAATTAAGTTTATTTTTTATTTAATTTAATTAAAAAAAAATGTTCGACTAAGTAATGATTTCTTCACAGAACAACAGCAAATCCGCGTAACACAAGTGGCAGCTCAATGCACCAATTACGCTCATCCAACAACGCGGCGGGACTTAAGCGTTTTCCTAGTAAACTGTAACGCGCCACTTTGCTGACGCTTTACGACCAGTTTCCCCGCCCCTGTGTCACCTGTTAGTAACACAGGAGTTTGGCGGGAAAATAACGCCAACTTGGCCGTGATTGGTAGCCGATGAGATCACTCTCTACGGACGAGTGGAACGTGGGGGCTTGAGAGTAGAGAGCATTCATTGTGTCGAGGTACGCCGAACGGTGTAGTTGAGTATCGGGAACCGAACCAGTGCCCATGTGGTTCGAAGACGACATGAAGAGAGGACCATAATAAATAGAGTAGAGAAGACTACCCTGCAAACTTCCCTGCAGACAACCACTGTCCTTGCTACCCAGGACGTGTGAGCCAACACTTCCAAGGATCGGAGGAAGTTCCCGCCAGTTCCTGCACCAAGACGACGCCCTGGACTGTCCATAGACCGACGGACGTCTCTACGGGTTTGAGCGTCAGTGGAAGCCTAATGGGCAGAGTGGAGGTTGGGTATGTACAATTGCAGTCGACCGTCGTATCTTAATTGCCACGGAATCGCGCAGAGAAATTCTGTCCTGTGTTCGAGTACAGGACGCAGACATTTGCATATTGTCCTGGGAGTCTGGCCACATGGTAGTCCCTAGTTGTCGAACTCAGTTTGTGACAGAAACCCGCCTTGGACGTGTTTCCTTGACGTGATGATTTGTGTAGCATCTACCCGGATATTTTCGCGTAGTAGACAAGGGGTCAACAAAACATTAGACTGATTCATTCAGGATCGCACATTGACCTCCCTGGCGTACTTGTTGTGTATTTCATAGGGTCTGAAACTCGCCTAGCGACCAGGTGTTAGCACGAGCTGATACCTTATCTATGTCGTGTACATTCCGTTGTTCATTGAACCATAAACCCCCAGCTGTAGTAGGAATCAATGCCCTACAGTAAATTGTAGTGATTTGATTTGTGAGACCCAGTAATGAGAAGGGGAATCTTTTTCTTATATTTGTCAACATTGATTTATCTGTTATTTAAACGAACATGCCATAAGTTAACCAGCAATTATATAACCAGTGCTGTGAAACATTTCGGCCACTTATAGGCAGCTCTCAAGGTACAAAGTTTAATCGCTACTGTGAAAGACAGGCGAGCCTCCAAGTGTGTAAACTATAGGTGTTGATCACAAACATTTAACTCTGTTATTAAATCTTGTTATTGGTAACTGGTTTATTTACCTCACCCTTCAGGTGACGGGCGACTATTTAATGATCATGCAGGAGTTGCTGGATAACTTAGGTTAGATTAAGGAACGACACCAGAAGTAAGGTATTGTTTATATTCGATTTGCATAGGATATCCTTATTAGTTATGATTATTATTTGTGTCAATTGTAATTAATAGATTCAAGATACTTGTAAACCGTAACAGAGGTATAATTATTATTTGGGTCAATTATAATTGATCGATTCAAGGTATCGGTAAATGGGAATCGAGGTATCGATGAAGATAACTAAGATATGTATACCCACTTAAGGGCTAAGGTGAATTGGTTACAGGTGCTCTCATATTTATGTTAATTTTTCTATCATCTATTCTAACAGTGTGTACCTTATGCCAATAAATTTGGTATATTTTATTAATCAGCGTGTTCCATTTCTCTTATTTATACCCTCTCAGTTGTACTATAGGAATAACCTTAACCTGGGGAATTTCCTGTTTTTTCCCCAGGCTAAACCCCAAAACAGGTGGCGCCCGTACCGGTTTAATTTATCAATTAACCAGATATATAATTGATATAAGCTTAGAACCAGTCTATAAATTAAACCCTTCCTCGACCCACGCAGCTTCCACTGACTCCGAACTAGCCGGAGGAGCCCCCTCATCGGAGAAAACCCCAGCTGCTTCCCGGAGAATAAGGGGGACTCTGACACTGGCGCCCAACGTGGGGCCCGAGGAAATGGGTCTTAGACATTAGGTCATCTTGAGATAGTATTGACTTCAGACATCACTATGAACGTTGATACACTCGTTAAGGAGGAGCTCGAATACGAGCTTGCTTGTAGGGGCTATGAAGATGATAAAACAGTTTCCGAGATGAGAAGAATTTTGCGACACTTTATCAAGCTAGAGAAGGCCGGAAACGGAGAAAGTCGTAGACCCTTAGAAACAGAGGCAGAACTGAAGACGTGCGACGAATGCATGACTCAGGTATCGCAGGAGTTAGAAGCTTATAAAGGCGTCCGGAATGATAAAGAGTACCGGTACCTTTTTTGCAGGATAGCACACCTACACACCAGGATTTCGAATATAGTAGAGAACTCATTAGAGGAGAAAGCTAAGACAGTCAACCTTACGAAAGCGTGTATAGCCTTATCAGAAAGGTTAAATGAAAGATCTCCGCGATCACCTTCGGTGAAAAATAATAGAGGGCACGAAAGTAAGGAGGACACGGGGGCGGAGAGTTGTGATGAAAGAGATAGTATCCATTGACCACCAATACCGTGACGATTAAGAAAGCCCAAATACCCATTTCTCAATGGGGTGTGACATTTCGAGGGGATGCCAAAGGCCTAAGCGTTAACGCATTTATCGAGCGCGTAGATGAGTTATGGACCGCGCGCAATATGAGTAGGAGTGACCTGTGGAACGCGGCCATAGATTTCTTTGAGGGTCCAGCACTGATCTGGTACCGATCCGTCAGGAAGGGGTTACATTCGTGGGAGGAACTTATTGCGTTACTACAAGAGGAATTCCAGCCGGCATCCTATGAGGAGGATTTATGGGAAGAGATTAAACAGAGGACACAGGGGAAGCAGGAACCATTCGGGATATTTTTAGCAGCATTACTGAACTTGTTTAACCGACTGCCATGCCCTGCCAGTGAGGACCAGAAACTTAAGATCGTCATGCGCAACATGTCACCATATTACATGGAACGGCTGTGCTTGAAAGAAATACAATCCATTAAAGAGTTTAAATCATGGTGTAAGAAGATAGAGGAAACAAAGATGCGGATAGAACGGTTCAAGACTCCGAGCAATAGTCCGCGGTTGTTAGAACCGGACTTAGCCTATCGACAAGGGCTCGATGCCATCGAAGTAGCCGAAACAGCATCTAGGATCCCGGATAGAAGGGGTTGTTGGAATTGTGGGAGAACCGGACACCAACGCCGAGGATGTCCGCGTTCCCAGTCAAAGACTTATTGTTATGGGTGCG
The DNA here is from genome assembly GCA_024449915.1 of Sweltsa coloradensis. NCBI lineage: Eukaryota > Metazoa > Arthropoda > Insecta > Plecoptera > Chloroperlidae > Sweltsa > Sweltsa coloradensis. Next base: position 301,782 of record JAMZAV010000860.1, on the reverse strand, counting down.
GGAAAGAAGTGGTAATAAAACAAGGTGCCCAAATTGCAGACATAAGGATTCGGAAAACTACCTAGCTGTACGGACGCCCTATCTGGAGGGTACCAGCGACCTACAGCAAGACCGGTTGGTACCCCTTTAGAAGAGTTAAGTTCCAACTTGATAAGTGACAAGAATGATAAATCATGGATAGATTGGTTACATCATGTGAAAATGTTCTGTTGTAGGGAAGAGGTAGTCCCTGTGTTAGTTTTCCAGGAAAATGACAACAGGCCCTATATTACCGTTATGATAAATGGAAACTCGGTCACCGGATTACTAGATTTGGAGCAACTCACACGGTTGCGGGAGAGGCGGGCATATCATTAATGGAGACTTGGGGAGTGGCGGTAAGAGATAAACCAGACTGTAGCCAACCCATCATTACCGCCGACGGGACGGAACAGCAGGTGGTTAACGAAGTTACCGTTGATATAGAAGTAGATGGGAGAGTAAAGAGACTTTCGATCTTATTAGTCCCCACCCTTCGCAATTCCGTTATATTTGGTATCGATTTTTGGTTAGCGTTTAACGTTGTACTCAACTTAGGAAGGGAGGGTTGTACCGAGAAATCTGAGATTGGATCAGGAAGTCAGGTCTGTGAAGTTCGGGCCATTGAAAGGAGAGAGAATTTAAATGAGGATCAGAAAGTAGAGCTCGACCAACTTATCGAACAGTTCAAAGAAGTTTCAGCAAGAGGGTTGGGCAGGACGACCCTTATTGAGCATAAGATCGACGTGGGCGATTCAAGCCCCATCAAACAAAGTTACTACCCATTGTCACCAGCTATGCAAGCTCATTTAAATAAGGAGTTAGACCGAATGCTCGAGATGGGGGTGATTGAACCCTCCAAAAGTCCTTGGTCGTCGCCCGTGCTGTTAGTGAAGAAACCTACCAGGGAATACCGATTATGTCTGGACAGCAGACGATTAAACAAAGTAACGAAACGAAATTCTTACCCACTGCTGTACGTCTTGCAAATACTGAACAAATTAAGGGACGCTAGATACCTGTCCTCCATAGACTTGAAAAGTGCGTTCTGGCAAATTCTGTTGACCAAGGATTCCAAGGAGAAGACAGCCTTTACCGCTCGTGGTCGAAGGCTGTTCCAATTCAATGTACTGCCGTTTGGACTACACAACGCTGCCCAGAGGCAGCAACGGTTTATAGACCAAATCTTTGGGGCAGACCTAGAACCGTACGTGTTCCTTTACCTCGACGACATAATTATTTTAACTGAAAGTTTTGAATTGCATATGATAATATCACGAGAGGTGCTTCGACGCCTAGAAGCAGCCTCCCTTACTGTCAATGTAGAGAAATGTTTTTTTTCCGACCTAGCCTGAACTATTTAGGCTATGTGGTCGATGATAAAGGGTTGCGTACTAACCCAGATAAAGTTTCTGCAATGGTGAGTTATCCAAAGCCTCAGAATATAACTGAAATGAAAAGGTTTTTGGGCACTTGCTCATGGTATCGACGGTTCATCAGGGATTACTCGATCATTACTGCCCCTTTAAACGAACTTACTAAGGATCATAATAAAGGTAACAATACTATTAAAGGCAGTAGCGACAAAGAGAGTCAAAAGAGGAGAAACCGTAGAACCAGCCTGGCTTGGACTGATGAAGCTGATTATGCTTTTGAGAAGCTAAAGCAATGCCTGATTACTGCTCCAGTGCTATCATGTCCCGACTTCAGCCGGTCATTCAACATTCAGACCGATGCTTCTGATCGAGGGATTGGTGCAGTTTTGGCCCAGGGTGAAGACGAGGAGGAACAGGTATTGAGTATTTCAGTCGGGCTCTTACCGGAGCCGAACGCAATTACTCCACCAGCGAGAGGGAATGTCTTGCTGTTGTGGCAGCTATCGAGAAATTCATGCCGTATGTAGAGGGCACCCATTTCAGGGTGATTCACCGACACTGCTCATTATTGTGGTTGGCTAACCTGAAGGACCCTGGAGGAAGGTTGGCCAGGTCGGCCGTCAAACTACAGCAATATAATTTTGAACTGGTTCACCGTAAAGGGAAAGATAACGTGGTGCCGGACGCACTGTCGCGGGCATTTCCGGATACCGTGGAGACCATCGAGTTTGGGGAGGATGATCAGGACCAGTGGTATAAGAAAATGTGTGAAAAGGTTAGGTCTCAACCGGATCAATACCCCGAGTGGCAGGTAGAACAGAGGTACCTCTACAAAAATGTCTCGCCCACCCGTCGTGAAGATAACGAGGGGGGAGATACATGAAAGATGGTCGTACCAAAGGCAGCCAGGATTAAAGTATTTGAGGAGTGTCATGACAGTCCTTTAGCCGCACACCTGGGGATATATAAGACGATAAAAAGGGCAAAGGCAAAGTCTTATTGGCCCAAAATGGCCGCGGATATTATGAAGTATGTCCGGAAATGTGAGACTTGCCTTGCACATAAGGTGCCTCAGTTGAGGTCGGCGAGTTTGATGGGAAGGCAGCAGAAGGTTGACCGACCGTGGTTTATGATTAGTACCGACCTGTTGGGGCCCTATCCTCGGTCAAAGAAAGGGAATACGTTCCTACTAGTAATCTGCGATTGGTTCACCAAATATGATCTACTGTACCCCCTCCGGTCAGCCACAGCAACCGCGGAGGCCAGACATATCGAGGAAGACGTTTTTCTTACGTACGGCGTACCGGAGATCATCGTCTGCGATAACGGGAAGCAGTATATCGGCGGGACACTACGGCAAATTACCAAGAAGTATGGGGTACCGAAAGTGTAGTTTAATGCCTTCTTCCACCCGCAAATGAATCCGGCGGAGCGAGTCAATAGAGTAGCTAAGACCGCCATAACCTCCTACATACGAGGCGACCATAGGGAATGGGATATTGAGGTCCCGAGAATAGGACATGCCCTCCGCACGCCTACACACGACGTCACCGGAAACACCCCCGACTTCCTAAATTTTGGAAGAGAGCCAATCATTTGTGGCAACGAGTATGGCCGAGGCCTAGAGCGGCCAGACGAGGTGGCTGTTGGCGATCAAGAAACACACGCCAATCTTATAAGTAGACTAGTACCTATTTATGAAGACGTGAAAAAACGGCTGGATCGGGCCTATGAGAGGAACCAGATGACCTATAATATGCGGAGAAGCCCGATCGAATACCAAGAAGGCGAGATAGTGTGGAAGGAGACACATACCTTTTCGGACGCCTCCAAGAACAACTCGGCTAAAGTAGCCCCAAGATATGTGAAATGCAAGATAGTTAAGAAACTATCACCTCTGGTGTACCGCTTAGTGAATATGGAGGGAAAAGGTGTGAGCAACTGGCACGTGAAGGACTTAAAGCCACACCCCGATGAAGAAGAAGCCCACAGAGGGACCGACGACTAGGAAGAGTTGTATACCTCATTGTAGGGGGGCAGTGCAACGCGCCACTTTGCTGACGCATTACGACCAGTTTCCCCGCCCCTATGTCACCGGTTAGTAACACAGGAGTTTGGCGGGAAAATAACGTCATCTTGGCCGTGATTGGTAGCCGATGAGATCACTCTCCACGGACGAGTGGAACGTGGGGGCTTGAGAGTAGAGAGCATTCATTGTGTTGAGGTACGCCGAACGGTGTAGTTGAGTATCGGGAACCGAACCAGTGCCCATGTGGTTCGAAGACGACATGAAGAGAGGACCATAATAAATAGAGTAGAGAAGACTACCCTGCAAACTTCCCTGCAGACAACTACTGTCCTTGCTACCCAGGACGTGTGAGCCAACACTTCCAAGGATCGGAGGAAGTTCCCGCCAGTTCCTGCACCAAGACGACGCCCCGGACTGTCCATAGACCGACGGACGTCTCTACGGGTTTGAGCGTCAGTGGAAACCTAATGGGCAGAGTGCAGAGGTTAAGTATGTACAATTGCAGTCGTCTGTCGTATCTTTATTGCCACGGAATCGCGCAGTGAAATTCTGTCCTGTGTTCGAGTACAGGACGCAGACATTTGCATATTGTCCTGGGAGTCTGGCCACATGGTAGTCCCTAGTTGTCGAACTCAGTTTGTGACAGAAACCCGCCTTGGACGTGTTTCCTTTACGTGATGATTAGTGTAGCATCTATCCGGAGATTTTCGCGTAGTAGACAAGGGGTCAACAAAACATTAGGCTGATTCATTCAGGATCGCACATTGACCTCCCTGGCATACTTGTTGTGTATTTCATAGGGTCTGAAACTCGCCTAGCGACCAGGTGTTAGCACGAGCTGATACCTTATCTATGTCGTGTACATTCCGTTGGTCATTGAACCATAAACCCCCAGCTGTAGTAGGAATCAATGCCCCACAGTAAATTGTAGAGATTTGATTTGTGAGACCCAGCAATGAGAAGGGGAATCTTTTTCTTATTATTGTCAACATTGATTTATCTGTTATTTAAACGAACATGCCATAAGTTAACCAACAATTATATAACCAGTGCTGTGAAACATTTTGGCCACTTATAGGCAGCTCTCAAGGTACAAAGTTTGATCGCTACTGTGGAAGACAGGCGAGCCTCCAAGTGTGTAAACTATAGGTGTTGATCACAAACATTTAACTCTGTTATTAAATCTTGTTATTCGTAACTGGTTTATTTACCTCACCCTTCAGGTGACGGGCGACTATTTAATGATCATGCAGGAGTTGCTGGATAACTTGGATTAGAATAAGGAACGACACCAGAAGTAAGCTATTGTGAATATTCGATTTGCATAGGATATCCTTATAAGTTGTGATTATTATTTGTGTCAATTGTAATTAATAGATTCAAGACATGTGTAAACAGTAACCGAGGTATAATTATTATTTGGGTCAATTATAATTGATCGATTCAAGGTATCGGTAAATGGGAATCGAGGTATCGATGAAGATAACTAAGATATGTATACCCATTTAAGGGCTAAGGTGAATTGGTTACAGGTACTCTCATATTTATGTTAATTTTTTTATCATCTATTCTAACAGTGTGTACCTTATGCCAATAAATTTGGTATATTTTATTAATCAGCGTGTTCCATTTCTCTTATTTATACCCTCTCAGTTGTACTATAGGAATAACCTTAACCTGGGGAATTTCCTGTTTTTTCTCCAGGCTAAACCCCAAAACAGGTGGCGCCCGTACCGGTTTAATTTATCAATTAACCAGATATATAATTGACATAAGCTTAGAACCAGTCTATAAATTAAACCCTTCCTCGACCCACGCAGCTTCTACTGACTTCCGAACTAGCCGGAGGAGCCCCCTCATCGGAGAAAACCCCAGCTACTTCCCGGAGAATAAGGGGGACTCTGACAAAACATAGGGTCATTGGGTAACCAGACGTCCCAGTTTTATCTAGATTGTCCCGTTTTTGTGTGATCTGTCCCGGTATTCCAAAAAAAGTTGTTGGGACGGTTCCTGTCTCAGATCGCTCTACAGGCTATCTTGAGCAAAAAAAGGCCCTAAAAAATTTCCGCTTCCGCCTGCTGGGGCTTCGCCCCAGACCCCGTGTAGCCCACGCAACTACAGAGGCCCATCAGAGAACCTTGCGCCCGGGCCTTTGAGTTACTAACTACGCCACTGGCCGATGTGTTTGATGGTCGTGTAATCAATAGTCTGGTCCATCTTCGTCTTCATCTTCACTCTCAACAACGTCTCTGCCTCTTTCAATCTCGATGTTGTCTGGATCATCTTCCACATCGGATGCATTGTCTTGTGTTTCCAAAATATTAGCTAACTCATTTGGGAGCACGTTGCCTTCGGCCCGCGTGTAGAGAAGTCCATCCGGGGTTACCGACCAGCCATGACTTACGGGTTCAGGTATGTCGGGCTCTGTGTCTGTTGCTTTACGCCATATCATTGCTTGATAATTTCCACGCAGTATGCAACCGTAATAAAGATGATCTGCATGGTGGTAGTAAGCTGAGATCAGTGCCACTGTAGTTCGTCAGTGGTTTAGACTGTGATGTTTGAAATCGATTGCGAAAAAGAGGGAAGCGAGTTTCATTTACATCAGCAGTACTGGTCTCCCCATACATAAGGCAAACAAATCTTTCTAAGTGGTCGGAAAGCGGAGGAAAACTTTTACCTTTAAAACAATTAGAGAAACACCCTGAATTTGAGAACACTTTCTTATCTCTTGGCACCTCGGTTACTGTTGAAGAAACTACGTGCGACCAATTATAAAGATTTGTTTGCCTGATGTTTGGGGAGACCAGTATAGTACAGCTGATGTTAATGAAATTCGCTACAATCTTTTTCGCAAACGATTTTTAGCCCAGGAGTGGAAGAAAATTTTGTATGGTGTACCCGGACAAAATTCCGAACAAGCTGAAAATTTGCACAGATGCACAGTGGACCATACTGAACAATAATTGAAAAGTCCCCGAAGCTCCGCCGCGTGCGTCCTGAGATATAGTGACAAAAGGGCGTAAGTGCAAAAAATGTTTTATTTTCAATTTCAACCAATTGTTTACACAAATATGTAAAAACTATTAAATATTTCTAAGACAGTTAAGTTAAAATCAGTCATATGCTTCGACCCGTGCGTGGCAAAAGGGCGTAAGTGCCAAAAATATGATATTTTCAATTTCAATACATTTTGACATACATATGTCTCAATTATTATGTATTCATACAACGGAAATGTGAAATTGTTCCCTTTTCTTCGACCAGTGTGTCTTGACACATGGTGGTATAAGGGCGTAAGTGACAAAGATATGTTATTTTCAGTTTCAACAAACTTATTTACATACATATATGCAAATTATTAAGTATTCGTATGAGACAAAAGTAAACATCTTCCCCGAGCTTCGTTTCAGGCGTCTTGATAAATGGTGGCAAAAGGGCGTAACAGACATCATAATTCTATATATGTGATATATAAAGGGCTTTTGACATTGAACTACGTTTATTGTAACATATGAATACGAAACAATGGACACTCAATTGAAAATCCATGCATGCTGACTGACTTGCTATTGCCAGCTTGTATGTAAAGAACCATTACAAAATCATTGTAAGTAGCAGATTAAACATAACCAAATTTATAAGTGTGTTTTGAGCTGGAAAATTTTTACTTATCCAAAGCTTGAAAACCACAACTCATGTTAAAAATAATAAAACGGATTTTGAAAAGGATTCGAGCAGGAGCTGTGGACAACTTAGCTTGGGCTTGGCTGTCTGTAGTGTCACATCAATATAGATAGAGCATGAGCTGTGACTCTTGATGTAATATAGTGGCAAAATGGCGGAAGTTACAAAACTACATAATTCAGTCATATGATTCAACATATTTGCTTGTACGTTTGCCAGATTATCAGCCGGCAACATATTGAAGACTTGAATGTCATCATGCTCAAGATAAAAGATTCAAGATTCAATTTATTAATTCAATCGATGCATGGTAACAGATCTTACCTCTCTTGGAAGAGAGGGAATGAATATTCTTTAATAACTATTATGTTCATAATTATGATTATGATGGAAAATATAAATACTAATAAGTAAAAGTGAAATTTGAAAGTAAGCGAGTTACTAATGATAATGATATTGATATATATTATTTCACGATAGTATAACTGGAGAAGAGAATTGTTCGATGAGGTTATTTACATTGGTGCAAGATAATGGCACAGATGAAAGTAAGAGACATAATGATATGGAGGCATATAACTAAAAAATAGTGACCATATGTTACAATGTTAGTTGACGTTGAAACAGGTGATATATCATTGCTGACTTTAGCTAGAATAATTGTTTATTATTTACTATTTAATTGATTATTAATTATTATTTGGTATACCAAATTGGTATTATAAATCCCAAACTTGGCACTTAACTGATATTAATTCGGTGTCCAGTTACCCTGGTCGTACTTAAAAAGTAATACTACTGTGAAACCGACAGTGAAGCGTAAAGATAGAGTACATGTCCATTTTTTCTTTGACAAAAGCCTAACAGTGCATCACTCACATTGAAGTTTACCCGCAACAACAACACTATTTAATAGCATTAATTGGATAATGGTAATCTGAAGGACACTTTTGGCACAAAGACGACCTTCACTGTTCGACAAAGTCTTCTTTTGTTAAACTACGACAAAATCACATATAGTCACAGAGTTGGGCTCAATCTCCCATGTACATTAAACTATCATGCAGACACATATATTGTCCTTTACAGTGGTCAAACTTTGCATGTAGTGTATAGTGATGCGGCCACCTCGTCCTGTTTACATACTAGAAATTCTATACTAAATACATGTTTGGTATTCATATGTTACAATAAACGTAGTTGAATGGCAAAAGCCCTTTATATATCAAATAAAGAATTATGATGTCTGTTACGCCCTTTTGCCACCATTTATCAAGACGCCTGCAACGAAGCTCGGGGAAGACGTTTACTTTTGTCTCGTACGAATACTTAATAATTTGCATATATATGTATGTAAATAAGTTTGTTGAAACTGAAAATAACATATCTTTGTCACTTACGCCCTTATGCCACCATGTGTCAAGACACACTGGTCGAAGAAAAGGGAACAATTTCACATTTCCGTTGTATGAATACATAATAATTTAGACATATGTATGTCAAAATGTATTGAAATTGAAAATATCATATTTTTGGCACTTACGCCCTTTTGCCACGCACGGGTCGAAGCATATGACTGATTTTAACTTTACTGTCGTAGAAATATTTAATAATTTTTCATATTGTGTAAAAAATTGGTTGAAATTGAAAATAAAATTTTTGGCACTTACGCCCTTTTGTCACTATATCTCAAGACGCACGCGGCGGAGCTTCGGGGACTTTTCAATTATTGTTCAGTATGGTCAACTGAGCATGTGTTCAAATTTTCAGCTTGTTCGGAATTTTGTCCGGGTAAAAGTCTTCCACTCCTGGGCTAATCACTGTCTGAACCACTGATAAACTACAGCGGCACTGATTTTAGCTTACTACCACCATGCAGATCATCTTTACGGTTGCATATACTGCGTGCAAATTATCAAGCAATGATATGGCGTAAAGCAACAGACACAGAGCCCGACATACCTGAGCCCCTAAGTCATGGCTGGTCGGTAACCTCGGATGGACTTCTCTCACGTGAACCGAAGGCAACGTGCTCCCAAATGAGTTAGTTAATATTTTGGAAACTCAAGACAATGCATCCGATGTGGAAGATGATCCCGACGACATCGAGTTTTAAAGAGGCAGATACGTTGTTGAGAGTGAAGATGAAGACGAAGATTGACCAGACTACTGATTACACGACCATCAAACACATCCACATAGTACTTAATATATCTATATTAATATTACATGAAGGTAAGGATGTGTACATTTTCATGTCTAAAGTAGGGTAACTTTGGATCATTTTTACTTCTTTTTCGAAAAAGCCAAAAAAAAAAATTTCCGGGACATGCAAGAAAATAAAAATATAGAAAACATTCTATTTTACATTCTTCACACGAATCAAAAGTAAAGATTAGATTTTGCTCAACGATTCGGCCGTATAAAAATTAAAACTGTTAAAAATCGTCCTCCAAAATCACTTTTTGGACGCCCCTGTACGCCGCATCCACCACTGGCCAACTGGTTAACAAGTGGATTTCTACTAAATAATAACCACCATAACATAATTTATCAGTTTTAACCAAAACAGGCAATTAAGGGTCATTTTGACTTTAATTTTGAAAAACTCAAAATTGTTATTTCTGGGACATACGAGAAAATAAAAATATACCCAACATTCTATTTTAAAATCCTCTCTCGAATCTTAAGCCCAAAATAGATTTTGTCCAACAATTTGGCATAAAAAAATAAAAACAGTTGAAAATCATCCCCAAAATTTACTTTTTGGACGCCCCTGTGCGCCGAATCCACCACTGGCCAACTGGCCAACAAGTGGATTTCAACGAAACAATATTCACCCTAACATATAATATATCAGTTTTAACCAAAACGGACAATTAAGGGCCATTTTGACTTTGATTTTGGAAAACTCAAAATTGTTATTTCCGGGACATACGAGAAAATAAAAATTTGCATAACATTTTATTTTCAAATCCTCACACGAATTCAAAGCCCAAAATAGATTTTGTTCAACGATTTGGCATAAAAAAATAAAAACAATTGAAAATCATCCCCAAAATTTACTTTTTGGACGCCCCTGTACGCCGAATCCACCACTGGCGAACTGGCCAACAAGTACATTTATACTAAATAATAACCACTCTAAATAATTTATCAGTTTTAACCAAAACGGGAAATTGAGGGCTATTTTGACTTTGATTTTGGAAAACTAAAAAAAGTTATTTCCGGTACATACAAGAAAATAAAAATATGGTTAAAATATTTTTATTTGTCATTCCTTACATGAATCAAAAATCAAAAATAGATTTCGTTCAACGGTTTGGCCTTAATAGAATAAAAACAATCTTAAAAGACAGCACAATTGACCCTTTGGGCACCCCTGTACCCTGCACCCACCACTGGCCAACTGGCCAACAAGTGGATTTCTACTCCAAAATAACCACCCTAACATAATATATGGGTCTTTATTTCTCCGCAAGGGGGGGGAGGGTCTCACTAATGGTGGGTCCCGGTGTAATGGAATATCTCTACCTTCAGCATATTATTACCTAAGTAAAAATAGAATAGCTGATTATTACGCGCGTAGTACTTTCCAGCTGGCCAGATATTACCTACCCTGGTATATTACTACCAAGCGTTTAACAAAGAGAAGCTAAAATCAAGCAAAGCAGCACCACTACACTAGATCCGTTGCCTCCTCGTTGACTACGATCAAGTGAATGCGGTGTTAAGCATAGGGTGCTACAAAAGTTAAGCACTAACATGACATTTTAAATAACATCAATACTATAATGTTTATTTCGTTGTTATTAATGACGAACACGAAAAACTTGCAATTAAAGTTTTAAAAAGTACACAATGTATAAAGACGTAAATGACATCGTAATGAACGATAAGAATCAGCCGGCATGTCATTACTTTATTTTAATGTGTAACGTCGTTGTTATGAATGACATACTCTTAAAACTTGTAATATGGTTATCAATCAATGAATGTATAGGTCAACATAAGAAACGGTAAAGATAAGCCGGCATATAAATTCAATTCAATTCAATTTCAATTCAATTCAATTTATTTCCATTTTATCATATTGTACATATAGGTCATATATTGTAGGTGATATAATATACATTGCATTGTTATATCATGTCATAATTGGTTAGTGTAAATGGAAGTTGCTGACACTTATTGGTAATTGATCGAGGCCACTACCCACAGAAGATCAGACATTGTGGGTGGGTAGTATAGTTACTCTGGTAATGGACTAATATAACTAATAATAATAAGTATTGTAATTTACCATGATATAAACAGTGGCGGTATAAATAATACTAGGTTACATGTTTCCTTAAATTACATTTATGAACTATATAGATATTAACTCAACAGCAACAGTAAGTCTATTATAAGATTTTTGAAACGTATTTTATTTTATTTTTAATATTTTTATTATTATAACTATTTTTTCTACATTTTTTTTTTTATAAATATATTTATTAACCGTAGGTCCATAAATTATATATGGAAATATATATTAATAAAATTATAAATGCATACATACATTTTATTATTTATCTTATATTTGTCTTTTATTTTATCTTGGTAGTTTTTTGTTTTTACTTTTAAGTTTATTTATTTTTGCAGACATACCTATTTATGTTTTGTAGTTTTGCCATACATACACATAAAGTAAAAAGATAAAAAAGCTTTATTAATAAATTAGTTAGCTAATTATGTATAATTTAGTGTTTATATATTTTTTTTGTTTGCAACGTACATTGGACACAATCGATGTCTTCTACATTTTACTTAAGAGTTAAGTACTGTGTGTACCAACCAGTTTTTATAGATAGTTTATTGTTAATTGTGTTATCAATTATTTCATTCGAGCATTCCTTTAGCCATTTATTTAGTGATGAGTTTAATTTTCCCTCTGTTTTAATGGATCGAATGTTCATCGGTAAGATATCATTAAAGGCCTTGGGGCCAAGGTAGAGCGCATGGCGTTGTGTCAGGTTCAGGCGGGTTCTAGGTACATTCATTTTGTACAGTAGTTCATTTCTGGTTCTATGTGTGTGTGGTTCAGGTTTGAGCTGACTAAATATCTTGTATGTGTGTTTTAGTAAGCATTTTAGATATATTTTTCGTATATTGAATAGGCCGCTGTCTGAGAAGACTAGGGTTGTAGGATATCTAAAAGGTTTTTTTAATATCACTTTAATTATGTGTTTCTGAATTGTGGTTATTGGATAAATGTGAAGATCATAGGCGCCCCCCCAACCAAGAATCCCGTATTGAATTACAGATTGCACTATTGCATAGTATACTGTTTGCAATGTTTTACGATTTAGGATATTTCTTAGCAGGTAGAATTTAGGTAGAGTGCTTCGCATTTTTTAGGAGATAGTATCGATATGCTTATTCCATTTTAAATTTTCATCTATTGTGATTCCCAGGTACTTCGCGTCACTCACTTTAGCCAGGTTATAACAACTGCAGTGTAGTTTAGAATTTAGATGTGTTTATGCATTTATTTGTGTATAGTTTAAGAGTAAGTTCGGCACTAGTTGCTTGTCCTGAGTTATTTGGGACAAAGGTCATGTATAGTGTTTTTTCTTGATTCAGTGTTAAAAGGTTATTGTGCAGCCATTGTTTAATTTTGTTTAGTTCGGCTTCAGCAATCTTAAACACACTATCACATGAGTAACTGCTGAAGAGCACTACTGTATCATCGGCAAAAGTGATTATTTTCCCAAGAAGTTTCATATTGCACAGATCATTTATAAAAATAATAAATAGGAGTGGGCCAAGAACCGTGCCCTGAGGGACACTATATTCTATAATTCTGGGTTTACTTAATGCTCTCAATTTGTTAAGTAGCTTTTAATTAAGTTTAGTGCATTACCTCTTATTCCATATCTATCTAATTTGGTTAAAAGCAGCGTGTGGGAAACGGTGTCAAAGGCTTTAGCAAGGTCAAGAAATATGGCTATGGTTTTTGCTTTACTATCCATTTTAGAGTGAATTTCAGTGGTTAAGATAAGTATGGCGTCGCTCGTACTTCGTCCAGCACGGAATCCAAACTGATTTGGTGAGAAGATGTTTTGTTTCTCTAGAAAATCATACATTCGATGTTTTATACACTTTTCATGAATCTTTGATACGTTGGTCAGCAGTGATATGGGACGGTAATTATAGTTGTTTGTGATTTTTTTACCTTTCTTGTAAATTGGAGTGATTATAGCTGTTTTGAAACAATCTGGAAACATGCCTGTACAGAAACTTATACTTATTATGTGTGCTAGCGGCATTGTTATGTATGTTTTTATGTGTTTCAGAGTAGTTGAGTGAATGTTATCAATGCCAGGAGAACAGTTAGCTTTTAGCTCATCAATATATCTCGCTATTTCGGTTTCGCACACTGGTTTTAGGAATAATGAATTTTTTTGGTAGTGGATATCTGCTATGTTATATGGAGTTTGCGTGTGAGTTTCTGTTAATATTTCATTTGCCATTTCCTTACCAATATTGCTGTAGAAATCAACAAATGTGTCGGCTATAATCTTTGGTTCGTGTTTTGTTTTTAATAGACCTTGCCTCGTTTGGATTTCAGTAATTGTATTTGTGGTTCTGCATTTATTTGTGACTTCTTTAATAACGTTCCAAACTTTTTGTGGGTTTTGTTGAGCATTTTCTATTTTATTTCTGTAGTATTTATCTTTTGTTTCCCTTACAAGTTTGGTAAGAAAATTTCTGTATCGTTTATATTTTAGTTTTAGTGGTACGTCATTAGGATTATTAAGAAAAGGGATTTCTTGCTTAGTTTGTCACGTGTTCGTATGGATTTAATTAGTCCCGCGGTTATCCACGGACGGAGAGCTCGTACATCAGGTTTTGCTTTCCTAACCTCGCTTGCATTTTTTATGTGCGCACTGAGAGTTTTAATGAATGTGTCGGCTGCTAGGTTTGGATTTTCTTCATTTATTACTGTGGACCATGATTCGCTTTTGAGTACCTCCAGTAACTTATCAATGTTAATTTTGACTCTGTTCGTTGCTTGTTGATAACAGTTATGTATGTTAGAGTTTAATGGTTGTACATCTTTAACTATGCCAAAACATATTGGATAATGGTCAGTAATGGCGGACTGAAGGATGCCTGCTACACAAACTTGATCTTGTTTAGTTTTTATGAAGATGTGATCAATACAACTTTTTGACAGTTGATTAACTCTAGTGTGATCATTAATATAAGAAACGTAGCCATGAGCGTACATTGAATTTAGATATCCACCTATTATTTTGGATTTCTCGCTCCCATCTTGTAGTATGTTTATATTGGTATCGCCTATTATAAGATTGTAGGTACTGTTTAATGTAGTAAGCTGAGTGGTGATTTCATCGATAAATACTTTTACCTCGCTTGATGGTGAGCGGTATATTGCTAGTATAGAGAACGTTTCGTTGTGTTTATTGAGGTTTATGGTTACTGCATTCGCTTGAGTTATTGCACAAGTAGCATTTATGACTGATGAAGGTACAATATCGTTTTTTATAATTATTGTTATGCCATCGTGTGTGGTTAATTTGGATGGAAAATTATGTGTAGTATATCCTGTTATGTTAAATAGGTCACTGGTGGTCCTTAGTTGTGTTTCTGTTAAGATAAGAATGTCAAATTGTATTGTTGTGTCGTGTAAGAGTGCAATTAGTTCATCGAAGTGTTTAGTAATATTTCTAATATTGAGATGGAATATTTTTAACCCTCTTATTGTTTTAAAAGACTGTTGGAGCTCATGTGTGTTTGCAAATATCTGTGTGTTATAATCTTCATCTTCGATTATATCTAAGTCCATGTACTTGTTCAATATGTTCGTTGTTTTTGTTTACTTTAAAGATTTACTTTAAAGTAAGTTTGCGGTATGTATGGCTCAAGATACCTTGTGCTTTTCTGAGAATTGGTTAAATTACATATACATATTTATAACTTATTATAAATTAGAGAACATACTAAATATACGATACTAAGTACTAATTAGCAATATATGCTGCTAAATGAAAATAAGAATAAAAATATTTGATTATAGGTACACGTGTTATTATTGTTCATAACTAAGTGCGTTGCTTGTCAAATCAGCACGGTATCTACTTTCATGCATCACGTTATGTATCCACCTCTGCTGATTTAAATGTTGTAGGTCTAAGAAGGTTGTCCGTCCAGGCTGATGTTTATCTTCTTGCCGTCTTCATTGATGGCATAAATTCTGCCATCAACAGTCCAGCAGTTGTGGTTGCCGTACTTGTCTAGCGCGGTTTTGAATACGTTTTGCCTTAGTTTAGTGAGTGACTCGGTGATAACTAGGGCTAGGATTCTTATGTATTTAAATATTTTTATAAAAATCTCTAAACCTATGCCCATGATCAATTCTTCACGAATTGTTCGATTGTGATCTCAAATATATGTTTTTTTAATCAAATATTTTTGCATATTTTGTTATATTTGGTTAATAAATACATATTTCTCCTATCCTTGCCATAATTGCATATTTTAAACAAAAAATCCACTATTCTTTACTTTAATAAAACCAAGAACATTAAATTTACTTTCCAAATCATTTTTAAAATTGCATAAACTAAACTCGGTACTGTCTAAAAAATATTGGGTACAAAAAACTTGTTCAAATAAGTGCTATTCTAAAAGGTGATGGACACCTAGCCCCAACGAGGAAGAGTTTTCGTTGTCTGATATTGCGAATTTTAAGTTTTTCGCAATACAAAAATGTGCTCGCCGAAAACCGACATTCAATAATTTAAATTTGAACATTTGAAAATGTGGATTGTGGTACACTGCAACGGGGATATATAAATTCAAAAGTTAGTCCAAGGTGTTATTAAAAAGTGACATGATTGTTACAAACTGCTACAATATGTTCAGCAACAATAAAATTGTTTTAGTGCCAACTTATTTTTTTCTTTCTGATATTATATTGCACCTGACATGATTTGATTAATTTATGCTCATATTGTGCTGGGAAGACTGATGGTACGGAAACAATATTTTTTGAGCACTTTATTTCGTATTTTAAAGCAAATATTTTTGTATTTTTAAGCACATATTTTTATGTTTTTAAGCAAATATAAAATACATATTTTGACATTTTTAAGCACATAAAAATCCGAGCCCTAGTGATAACTATTCCGGTTCCTTTTAGTGCGCGCTTCGCTCTCCATATTGCGTTCCTTGGATGGTAACTGGTGAATTTTACAATGATAGGCCGTTTTCCGGTTTGAGTGCCTATCCGGTGAGTGCGATCAATTAAGTGGTGCGGAATTTGTATTTTTATTTGGGAGTTGAAAATGTCTAGTACTTTGCCTATACCAGTGTGTCTTCCTTTTCGTGTTCTTTGACACCATGGATCAACAAACAGTTTCGTCGACTGTATTGTTCTAGGCTGTCGATTTCTATAGCCTGTTGTTTTTTAGTCTGATCGAGTTCATGCATTTCATTTGAAATACGGGAGATTTGATCGAAAACTGACTTTCTGAACTGGATGAAGTCCTCTGTTAGTGCTGTAATGGTGTCATTGGTTGTGTCAGATGTCGTCGCGGTCGTGGGTGTAATTTCTGTTAGCTTAGTTTCAAAGATTTGGAATTTAGCGAGGATTTCTTTTTTAAAGGTTTTGAAGTCAGTTGCAGATACGGGAGCGGGAGCCATCTTTTGACCGTTGAGTGAAGTAGACCTGTGTCGATAAATGAAGACTTTTCCGGGACGGTGGCTCGGTCGGTAAGGGTGGTTAAGTGCGTGGTTCTGGTTTCACGGCGTGCACATAACCTAACTTTTTAGAATTTTATGTTGGTTGACCAGGCTCGTATTGCTCGTATTGAAGATAGAGAGTGTATTAGACTACTTACAGTTAGCTGGTTGATGGAGAATTTGTGGCTTTACTGTTAGAGATGATGGAATAATAAATTTGTTAGAATTTTACCACTAGGGCCAGAGGTGTTTGGTGGTGCTTTACTGGTGTGTCTTGTCTAGCTCCGCCATGTTTAAATAATTATATAATATTATATAAATTATATAATTTTTTATTTTTAAAGTAAGTATTATATAAACATTATTATATTATGTCCCGACGTTCCTATGAATGTGAGGCAATCAAAATTAATAATTAAGGTAATTAAACAACGACTGTATAATGTATAGGTCAACACAAGCAACGGTAAAGATCAGCCGACATAACATTACTATTATATATATTAGTCTATGTTACGTTTCTCGATTTGTTTAGTCGGGGAACACTCCCGTAGGTGTAATTGATATTATTTACTACAATTCAGAAATAGAAAAAGTCCGCCCCAACGTTGTTGCAATGAATGACGAGACACTTATAACCAGTAATTAAGGTTATTTAATTACTACTGTATAATGTATAGGTCAACACAGGGAACGGTACAGATCAGCCGGCATAACATTAATATTATTATTATTTGTTTATTCTTGTTTGTTAAAATTGCAACAAGAAACGGCGTCGACGCTAGCAAATATCTTGCTAAAACACTCAAAATCTGTGGAAATCTTGTGCCGCGAAGAGCCTTGATGAAGCACGTGAAACTAACTAATTTAGCACATGCAGTTGGTTCTCCCATAAGTGCTCCCTGCACAGGGAAGGGAAATGACTCACTGAGCAGTCTTTGAGGGCGGGCGGCAGGTCGTTCCATTGGTTAACTACCCGGAAAGAAAAAGCACGTCGGCCGAGCAGTCCTTTGGCCGGAGGGGGTTGGAGGCGGGGGTGCCTATTATCGTCGCCTCTCAACACGCGGCCCTGGATGATGCGCGCGCACACGTCAAAATCAGTGGCGCCACTGAGGCATCTTTTAAAAAACACCAGATCGGTGTACTGCAGGTGCATGGTCATTGGCATAACCTGCATCTGGTCACAGGGTGGGGGGAGGTTACGGCCATGTATGAAATGCAGCGCCCTTCTCTGCACCCTCTCAAGCTTTGTAGTGTTCTCGATGGTAGTTGGGTGCCAGGCGGGAAGGCCGAAAGTCATGGAGGGCTTGACTAGCGACAGGTAGGTAGGTATTATATTATGTAACGTTATTGTTAATGATATAACATATAACATGTTCAATTCATACGAGTGTATAGCTTCACCGAAATATATAGTTGTACGATCCAGCTGGTATATTAATACTACTATTTTATAATGAATGTAAGACTCGTAAGGAGACAAAAGTAGTACGATCCAGCTGGTATTTTAATACTACTATTTTACAATGAATTTTATAATGAACTACTTAACAAGTTTTACTTCTATCCCCTTGAACACAACGAAGTTACAAATTACAATAGTAGTAATATGCTGGCTGATCTTTACCTTTCCCTATGCTGATCTATTATACTTCATTCCAGTCGGATGATATAGAACGTGCTCATCGCATAAACAGACTTAACCGTGATACCAAGTACCCGCGTGATATTGTGGTGAAATTTACGTCTTTTAAAATGCGTGAAAATGTGTGGAGTGCTAGGTCTAAGTTGAAGGGGTCTCAATTCAACTTACTAGAAGACTTCTCTTACAAAACTATCGAGAAGAGAAGAATCCTAGTTAAAGAAATGTTTAAAGCTATAGAGATAATGACCAGAAAGCAGTTGTTGTGTTTGAAAAACTAAAAGTGGATGGGGTGACATAAATAGTGGATGAAGACTCTGGTTGTGTTGTTGAGCTTGGCGCATTCAAATCGCAACATGTCATTGATGAAGACGAAATCTCTCCTCTACCCGACAACAACACTAGTCAGTCAGTCGCACTGAGTGTAGCTCGTGCGAATGATTCACGTGAACCGGGCGGTCCGAATCAACCTACGAGGTTCTCCTCGCGGACGAGGGGAAACAACAACACAGAGGTCGTGGTCGTGGAGGGGTGCAAGGTGGCAGATAGGCACGAGTAAAGGATCAAGTTAATGTTGTAGATAGTCTGTCTAAGTCTAAGGATATTTTGTCATCGACCATAGGTTCATTTGTTATTTTCCACCAAAATATTCAATCACTAAATGCTCACAAAATTGCAGAGATAGACCAGTTTGTTTGTTCAAGCGCTGAGAAAAGTGAAAGACTTGACATTCTTACATTTTCTGAACATCATTTAAATCACGATGCAATTGAACGGACTAAAATTCCAAATTACTTTTGCATTGCATCCTCTTGCAGACAACATAGAAGGGGTGGTGGTACAGCAATATTTGTGGATTGTAAATGGGAAAGTGTTACCAAGGTTAGAGATGACATTTTCAATGAAAACGATGAAGTGTTTGAATGTTGCAGTGCTGAAGTGTTTATAAACACGAGTATCAACTTTATTGTGTTGTGTGTGTACCGGCCACCTAGCGGTGATGTAGATTTATTTTTGGTTAAGTTTGAAGAAATTATCGCTAAACTTTTTCGAGAAAAGAAAAAAGTGGTAATTGCGGGTGATTTTAATATTAACTTTATGGTTGATATGTGGCCTCCCGAAATCTAAAGCAGCTTCTACTTCAATTTAATTTAGCAACTACAATTACTGAAACTACTAGAATTGACCCAGTTCATTTTACGGAATCTACCATTGATAATATTTTAACGAATATTAATAATGAGTATAAGGCTTTAGTGTTAAGAAATGGTTTCTCAGACCATTTTGGACAAAAAATTATAATAAGTGATATCACACTTCCGTGCATGGTAAAAAATGTGAAGAAACGAATCATTAATGATAGGAACATACAAATGCTTTCAACTGAAGTAAAACATATGGATTGGAGTAACGTTTACAATTCTGACTGCCCAAATTTAAAATATCAGGTATTAATAGGAAAACTATTATATGCGTTCAACAAGCAACGAAACTTTTGAATTGTCAAACTGAATCAACTGGATGTATGTTCATTAATTTAAAATAAACCCAAATTTAAAAAAAATCAAATTGGATAACAAAAGGTATACAAATTGCTAGTAACGAAAAACGTTTCATGTATGGATTGAAGAATCACTTTAAAAATAATTTATTTTTAAATAATTATTATCGTCCATATTGTCGTGTTTATAAACGAACTATTGCGCACGCTAAAGCAATGTATTTTAGGTGTAAAATCGAGTCGGCGGTAAACAAATCCAAAGAGATTTGGAATGTTGTGAATTATATGATCAATACAAAAAGTAAAAATAAATCGAATCAACAGAACATTACCATAAATTACGACAAGAAATGTATTTCCGATGCAGACTCTATTGTTAGCATATTCAATGAGTATTTCGCAAACATTGCATCGAAGATAGTGGGTGACAAACCGTTCACTTATGAATATATGAAATATCTATATAATTTAAACGTCAATAACACCCAATCTATGTTCCTTTATCCAACAAATGAGGATGAAGTAAGTGACATTATAAAATCTTTAAAAAACACTTCGGCGTGTGGCCACGATGAGTTACCGAGTAAAGTTATTAAAGCTTGTTCAAACTCATTAACTAAACCATTAGTTAATATAATTAATTCGTGTTTCGAAACGGGCTCGTTTATAGATGACCTTAAAATATCTAAAGTTATTCCTTTGCATAAGAAAAATGACAAGAAAGTAGTGAATAATTACAGGCCAATATCCCTTCTACCAGTTATATCTAAGGTATTTGAGAAATTAATGTTAAAACGGCTAGAGAATTTCTTTGTCACTAGAAAGCTGTTATCAGCACATCAAAGTGGGTTTCAAAAATGCAAATCCACTCACACCACAATTTATCGCTTCTTGTCAACAATTGTTGCCGAGATTAACAAAGGTTCGTCGTCATTAGGGATATTTTGCGATTTGTCGAAGGCTTTCGACTGTGTAAATCATGACATGCTTTTGAATAAACTGGAATTTTATGGCGTCCGCGGTAATGCATTAAAGCTTTTCAAGTCGTATCTTTC
Source organism: Sweltsa coloradensis (assembly GCA_024449915.1). NCBI lineage: Eukaryota > Metazoa > Arthropoda > Insecta > Plecoptera > Chloroperlidae > Sweltsa > Sweltsa coloradensis. Next base: position 280,718 of record JAMZAV010000860.1, on the reverse strand, counting down.
AAATCGGCAACAATTTGTTGAGTCTACTTCAATTGTTATGGGTGTAGAGGAAAGGGTTAAATCAAGCCCTAAGCCAATTAAGTGGGGAGTGCCCCAAGGTTCGATTTTGGGACCATTATTGTTTTTAATTTTTGTAAATGATTTGCCTGGGAATGTGACGGGTGTTGAACTTTTTGCAGACGATACGAGTATTCTTGTCAAATATTCTGGAGTTGGTTCTCTTAAAGAGCAGGCTGAAGCTCAGTTTGAAAAGTGTTCTAGATGGTTTGAAGATAATAATCTTGTGCTAAATGAAGCTAAAACTAATTTCATACAATTTCATACTATACAAAGTAGTAAATCTGTCGCTAGGGTCGACCAGTTATCAAATCTTACAAATGGCACTCATTTATTGAGAGCGGAGGCAACCAACTTTTTGGGATTGACTCTTGACCAGCACCTATCGTGGAAATCGCTCATTGAAATCCTTTCCCGAAAACTTAGTTCTGCTTGTTCTGCAGTCAGAGTGGTGCGTGCCCAGTCAGACCTTGATACAGCTAGATTAGTGTATTTTTCTGAATTTGAATCAAGAATGTCGTATGGAACTGAGTTTAGGGGGGCCTCTTCAATTGGAAATCAAATATTTACCATACAAAAGCGTGCAATTAGAATTCTTGGCAGAGCTGTAAGGGACCAGCATGCAAAACCGTTATTTATTCAATTAAATGTCCTGACTTTTTACAGCTATTACATACTACAATCAATCTTAAGAGTTAAATTTAATTTGCAGGACTATCACAAACACGATTCAATTCACAGCCACGACACAAGAAGTAATTACGATCTCTATCAAGACAAAAAAAAAATAATAAAATTTCTCAATTAAATTCCGACTTCATCAATATTAAATTGTATAATAAATTACCAACTTCTATAAAAGATATCACAGATTTACGTTCCTTTAAATGAAGCTTAAAATCATTTCTTATAGCTAAAGCCTATACTATAGTATTAATGAATATTTGATGGATAAGTTTTGATTCATAACCACTTAGTAATATTATTTATTTATTTGTGTAAGAAGCTTGTTAATTTGTTACTGTTTTAGTTGCTTTGTATTGTTTCAAAGATTGTTTAATTTATTTGTTGATGTTTAAATTGACTGATCAATCAATATGCCTTTAAATAAGCTCCACTATAATTTTGTTTTTGTAATAATTTTTTGATATTATTATGATTGTAAGATTGTGATAATAAATAAAGAAATGAAAGAATGAAATGATGAATGATTGATTGAAATGAATGAATAAATGAATGAAAGAATAATGAATGAATGAAATGAATATGATGAAATGAATGAATATAAATGAAGAAATGTATTAATTATATGTAAATTGTTACATCTTACCTTTCCTATCTGATCTATTATTCATTCATGTTTAACAACTAATTAACAGGTTTTATTTCTATCCTCTTGAACACAACGAAATTACAAATTATAATAGTATATATGCTGCTGGTCTTGACATTTCTTGTCATTATTATACTGTCATTCATGTGATAATGAAATACTGACAAATTTCTTCTATCCTGAAACACAAGAAGTGAAAAATACAATAGTAATGAATATCGGCGGGTCTTTATCCCCCTATCGATTATTAATACTCATATGTGATTAATGAACTATTGTAAAGTTTTATTCATCTTGAAAGAACAAAATTATAATTACAATATGTAATATGCTAGCTGATCTTCACCTTTCCCAATGCTCATCCATTACACTTCATACATGTGACTAATGAACTACATAACAAGTTTTACTTCTATCCTCTTGAACACAACGAAGTTACAAATTACAATAGTAGTAATATGCCGGCTGATCTTTATCATTCCCGATGCTAATCTATAACACATCATTCATGTGATTAATCAACAACGTAACAATTTTTTCTTCAATCCCCTTGAACGCAACATAGTTACAAATTACAATAGTAGTAATATGATAGCTGAACTTTACCTTTCCCAATGCTCATCATTAACTTCAACCATGTGATTAATGAACTACATAACAAGTTTTACTTCCATCCCCTTGAACACAACGAAGTTACAAATTACAATAGTATTAATATACCGGCTGATCTTTACCGTTGCCTACGATAAATTATAACATAAATAAGTTGTTCAATAACTTAAGTTAAAGTTTTATTTGCTCCCCTTCATAACAAAGATGTTCATACAATAGTATTAATATACCGGCTGATCTTTACCGTTGCCTATGATAAACTAGGGAAACGCCAAAGTCGTTGTTAAACGAGTGAGTTAGCCAAGTGTTTTGACATCTAAAACCAGACCGTCTGGTCACCTTACAGGAACTCACTCTGCTTGCCACAATAATTATTTAAATTAAACATTCAAAATGCGAATCGTATTCAAAACGTATTAGCGTGAAACATTAACATATTTCCAAGATAAAACAAAATCACCTAATTTTTATTTCCCATTTAACACCCCTCAAAAATAATATGTGGGTGTAAAAATATGAAAAAAGTTAGAAGTGACGGGTATCGAACCCCATCCATCCGTGTGGTAGGCTAAATGGTTACCACTAGGCCATGCAGGCCACGTCAACCTCGTCTCGCTAACTGCTACTAAACAAATGCCATCGATATTTTTAAAATCACATTTTTATTTATTGTAGGATTAAATCGCAATGGATCTAGCTGATTTTGTTAACAGTTCTTAGTAAACTCGTACCGGATGTCTGTTTCAAATTTCAGCCCAATCTGTTCAGCGGTACGGCTGATTTTCGACGTACAGACAGACAGATAGACAGATAGACAGACAGAATCACAGAATAAGAGCCGTTTGAGTTGAATGGAGACACTCAGTCGCTCCGCTCCCTCGTTTAATTAATATTCCCTTCAAAATATTTTCAGTTTTCTCCCCACCCCCCTTCATCGTATTGACACCCTGATGCCACCAGCAACTTTACATAACATTTCAATGTCAAAATCACTGTATTCTCTTAAAACCAACATATTTATAGCTCAATCTCAAGTGCGAATCCCACAAAGCCGTAGATTGAGAGCGAACATTTTGATGTCCTCGTTCGCTTGTATATTCCTTTGTTTTAATTAAGATCGTTCATGTTTGTTTTTTCATGTATTTTTATAATGTTATGATAACCAATAACTTATATTCAAATGTAACCAGCTTATCTATTGCCACTGCGCTGTAAGGGTCTTAAATGTAATAAACGCATAATTTTATATTGAAATGGTGACGTTGCTTAACGGCGCCCGTCAACTCTTTGTTTATTTGAAACTCGTATAATTTGAAACAGGAATTCACAAGTGCATTGTTTACAATTTTGATTTTTTAATTCATCATTTGTTATCATTTCAAAACATATTAGCACACACAAACTTTGAGATTTTCAATGATCTATAATGGTCTTCCTTATAATACATGTGTTTAGTGCGTTCAGAGTATAGTGTTTCATAGCACAAGTTCTAAACTTAGTGAGCTTCAATGATCTATAATGGTCTTCCTTATAACTAGGGAAACGCCAAAGTCGTTGTTAAACGAGTGAGTGAGTGAGCCAAGTGTTGAGTACCCGGGAACATCCCCTTTCCTCCCCTATACCTAAGGATCTAGCCCAGTATGAGGAATGATACCGGGTACTCAACACATGGCTCACTCACTCGTTTAACAACGACTTTGGCGTTTCCCTAGATAATTAAATTGAACATTTGAAATGCGAATCGTGTTCAAAACGTATTAGCGTGAAACATTAACAAATTTCCAAGATAAAACAAAATCACCTTAGTTTTATTTCCCATTTAACACCCCTCAAAAATAATATGTGGGTGTAAAATATAAAAAAAGTTCGAGCTAACGGGTATCGAACCTCAACCCTCCGTGTGGTAGGCTAAATGCTTACCAATAGGCCATGCAAGCCACGTAGATGTGGTCCCGATAGCTGCTACTAAACAAATGCTATCGATATTTTAAAAATCACATTTTTATTTATTGTAGGATTAAATCGCAATGGATCTAGTTGATTTTGTTAGCAGTTCTCAATAATTTCGTACCGGATGTCTGTTTAAAATTTCAGCCCAATCTGTTCAGCGGTTCGGCTGATTTTCGACGTACAGACAGACAGACAGATAGACAGACAGAATCACAGAATGAGAACCGTTCGAGTTGAATGGCGACACTCGGTCGCTCCGCTCCCTCGTTTAATTATGCACTACTAGGGAAACGCCAAAGTCGTTGTTAAACGAGTGAGTTAGCCAAGTGTTTTGACTTCTAAAACCAGACCGTCTGGTCACCTTACAGGAACTCACTCTGCTTGCCACAATAATTATTTAAATTGAACATTCAAAATGCGAATCGTATTCAAAACGTATTAGCGTGAAACATTAAAACAAAATCACCTAATTTTTATTTCCCATTGAACACCCCTCAAAAATAATATGTGGGTATAAAAATATAAAAAAGTTAGAACTGACGGGTATCGAACCCCATGCATCCGTGCGGTAGGCTAAATGGTTACCACTAGGCCATGCAGGCCACGTCAACTTCGTCCCGCTGACTGCTACGAAACAAATGCCATTGATATTATTAAAAATCACATTTTTATTTATTGTAGGCTTAAATCGCAATGGATCAAGCTGATTTTGTTAACAGTTCTCAGTAAACTTGTACCGGATGTCTGTTTAAAATTTCAGTGCAATCTGTTCAGCGGTTCGGCTGATTTTCGACGTACAGACAGACAGACAGAATCACAGAAAAGAGCCGTTTGAGTTGAATGGAGACACTCAGTCGCTCCGCTCCCTCGTTTAATTAATTGGTTGTTTAATAACCTTCCTTACAAGTTTTTTTGTCTCCTTCAGTACAACGAAGTAACATATGATAGTAGGAATATACCGGCCGATCTTTTTACCGTTGCCTATAACTAGGGAAACGCCAAAGTCGTTGTTAAACGAGTGAGTGAGTGTAGTTAGGGGGTTAAGGGACACAGATAGGGTGAACCTTGCATTTCATTCTAGAAGCAAGCCACTTGGCACAGTTACTTATTAGACCTTATTGATTGATTGATCGATGGTGCCAAGATGAAATTACCCTATGGCACCACTGGCACAGTGGCGGACTGGGGGCCGCCCAGTGACACGTTATATGTGCGTTTTTGTATGTTCGATCAGTCAAACAAGCTGAGAAGGGACTTTAATCACTTACTAGACCTTATTGATTGATTGAATCGATAGTGCGAAGATGAAATTGCCATATCGCACCACTGGTACAGTGGCGGACTGGGGGCCGCCCAGTGACACGTTGGATATGCGTTTTTGTATGTTCGATCAGTCGATCAAGCTGAGAGGGGACTTTAATCATCTCATTTCTAAGAACGGATTGTGGAAATCGTATTTTGTAGAATTTACCTTTTGGGGACAAAAAATGGCAATAAAGGCACATTTCAAATTGAATCGAAGACTTATTGACTGATGTCGCTGGGAGATTTGACGCAAATTCTTGATAAGTAAACACAAGAGATAAGTTCTTATATAGCAGGACACTAAAAATGATAGCTTTTGGCTGTGAGCATAAAAAAAATGGCAAAAAAGGCGAAGTTTGTGAAAGCAAACATCGACTGCCCCTCAGCCTTGGGAGAGGTTGCGATGACTGTTATGTGACGAACAAAATATAAATATATGTTTCGGTGTCGGCAAATTTAGGAGCTTTTGGCTGTGGGAATTAAAATAACAAAATGGCCCAAATTTCGCATTTTGTATGTAGCCCATGTGACAAGTTGGATATTCGTTTTGAATATTCGATCAGTCGAGGATGGCAATCATTCGTAATGTTCCCCTGATTGTTCCCCAACGTGTAAATCGAACTCGGCAATATTTTGCCTTTGGAGTCAAAAAACGGCATTAAAAGAACATTTCAAATCGAAGACTATATGACTGATCGCTGGGACAGTTAAAGTTGGCAATAATATTCTTGATATTAAAAAACAATATATAAATATTATTGCAGGCACACTAGTTGGTGCACAGGCACATGAACTGTATTTTTTCCGTTCAATTAGGCAGTACAAACTTTGACATGTATTTTCAGTGCAAAGGCTTTTTTCACGGTTCTTTGGATCCAGTCAATTACGCCAGATGGCTCTCGTTCCATCTAAGATACTTAGCGCTAGAACAAGTACATTCCACTATAAAACAAGAATTCTGCTCTGGATCGTTCGTCGTTCACGAGTCTCAAGGCCCTTCTCCACGATGGCACTAGATCTAGCGCATGAACAGCTATAAATGCATACATCAAAGGTTATGGTGGAACCATTGGTCTCACACAGAACTCTACTGCACTGGATATGTGATGCTTGCAAGCTCCCATATATGTTCCTTAGTTAGAAAATTTGAAACGAGTCAAGGTATATCTGGTGATCCAGAAGATACACCTATCAGATATCACCAAAACACCAAATCAATACGCACAACGTTCCAAAGAAACGTCTCTGAAAGCAGTGTTTGGAAAATACGGAAATCCGTTCTTGGAAGATAGTGCGGAGCTCTCCAATATTGATTCGAAACAATTAACTGGCAAGTTATTGTTCTGCTGCATTAATGGATCCTATAAAGTGCAACAAATTTGCGGTATTTAGTAATCAGAAGAAAAAAGACCCGAAAACTAAAACAGGAAATAAAGTTGCCTCCGTAAGATATAACTGTTTACTATTCAGCAATTTGTTTATAACATGTGCATGTGCATGTCAGAGTCAGACCAGTGAAGGAGATTTACAAGATTTCTCCAGACACTAAAACCCAGCCATTTACTCCTTCCTTGACCAGCATGAATGGCCCTCATGCATGCACCAAGTTGAACATCATTCAGTGCTTGACGGCTTGTGAGGGTGCAGTTGCTCAGTCTGTCCCACCTGTGCAAGCAGTACTAATGGCGCGGCTGTAGTCAACATGTTAGCCCCCAAAGCAAGCAAGACGTTCTCAAAATATATACGGGATGTGTACCAACCATATCTCAGGACAGCTTCAGGCTCTGGAGCTTGCGCAGGACGTGAGGACATTGTTTAGGACGTCTATCTTGGTGATGGCCTTAAAATGTTCATTGTGCATTGTACAGAGTGGGCAAGAGGTCTACTGCACCCTGGATACAGATGTCCTGATTTCATTCAACAGGAGTCAATGCTCAGTCTTTGACCCTGTGACCACTGGAGAAGTTTGAAGTCCATAATGGTTCGAACTGTCGACACGGATGCCATTGTACTTGCTTTTTCTGCTGTACAGAATCTAGTTGGGGAGCCGTAGCTTTGGGTGTCTTTTGGCTCTGGAAAAGGTAAAAAATCCATCGCTGCGCATGTCACTTGGCGGGCAACGACTGCCTTCCTGGTTCTTTCCCGTGGATAGTGATACTGTGGAAGCAATGGAAATCCTGCAGCAGTGCAGTCAAGTATTGATACTACTGTCATTTGTCAACGAGCAGACAAGAAGATTATGGAAGGAGTTGAAGGTGTTGTGTGGGAGGAAAAGTGCAAATGAATGTATACATATAATTTGAATCTAGTCTGAAAGATGAACACCGTGTTTTTATGTTCATAGTTTTTTCTTTGTTTTGCGACTTTTATTTACTAGTTATATTGTAACCTTTCTCAGGGCAATAGGTAATTCGATTATTATTGGAATTATTGGTGCCATTTTTATCGAATTTTTTCGCCTTCGCAATATATTTGGTATTTTGTGCTCCATTTACCAATTATTGCCACCTTTCCACACTGTGGCCAAATTGGTTCTAAAATTTAATAATTATTGTGCCGTTTTTTACCATTTTTTCTTAAATCTTAAAACTATAGCTTCCAACTCTAATGTGTTCGCAATATTATATTTTGTGTTTTGTTCATTAATAATCAGAATTATCGCCATCTCTCCCAGGGCTGAAGTATGCTGGTTTTGATTTAATAAATGTAGCCTTTTTTTGCCGTTTATGTAATCTCACAGCGATAAGCAATAAATTTTAGTGTGTTCTTAGTATTATACTAGTTAATCCTTAGTGCTTTATCGGCCTGTCACAATTTCTAACGATATCAGTCAATAACTCTTCGCTTTGAAATGTGCCTTTATTACCAATTTTTGTCTCCAAAAGGTAAATTCTGCCAATTACGGTTTCCACGTTACCTTTATAGAAATAAGGAGAAATTACGAATAGTTTGAATCCCCTCTCAGCTTGTTTGACTGATCGAATATACAAAAACGCACATACAACGTGTCACTGGGCGGCCCCCAGTCCGCCACTGTGCCAGTGGTGCAATATGGTAATTTCATCTTGGCACCATCGATTCAATCAATCAATAAGGTCTAATAAGTGATTTGATCCCCTCTCAGCTTGTTTGACTGATCGAACATACAAAAACACACATACAACGTGTCACTGGACGGCCCCCAGTCCGCCACTGCGCCAGTGGTGCAATATGGTAATTTCATCTTGGCACCATCGATTCAATCAATCAATATGGTCTAATAATTAACTGTGCCAAGTGGCTTGCTTCTAGAATGAAATGCAAGGTTGAATCCCCTAACCCCCTAACTAGTGAGCCAAGTGTTGAGTACCCGGGAACATCCCCTTTCCTCCCCTATACCTAAGGATCTAGCCCAGTATGAGGAATGATACCGGGAACTCAACACATGGCTCACTCACTCGTTTAACAACGACTTTGGCGTTTCCCTAGATATTTAAATTGAACATTTGAAATGCGAATCGTGTTCAAAACGTATTAGCGTGAAACATTAACAAATTTCCAAGATAAAACAAAATCACCTAAGTTTTATTTCCCGTTTAACACCCCTCAAAAATAATATGTGGGTGTAAAAATATAAAAAAAGTTCGAGCTAACGGGTATCGGACCTCAACCCTCCGTGTGGTAGGCTAAATGCTTACCAATAGGCCATGCAAGCCACGTAGATGTGGTCCCGATAGCTGCTACTAAACAAATGCTATCGATATTTTAAAAATCACATTTTTATTTATTGTAGGATTAAATCGCAATGGATCTAGTTGATTTTTTTAGCAGTTCTCAATAATTTCGTACCGGATGTCTGTTTAAAATTTCAGCCCAATTTGTTCAGCGGTTCGGCTGATTTTCGACGTACAGACAGACAGACAGATAGACAGACAGAATCACAGAATGAGAACCGTTCGAGTTGAATGGAGACACTCGGTCGCTCCGCTCCCTCGTTTAATAAAACTAGGGAAACGTCAAAGTCGTTGTTAAACGAGTGAGTTAGCCAAGTGTTTTGACTTCTCAAACCGGACCGTCTGGTCACCCTTACAGGAACTCACTCTGCTTGCCACAATAATTATTTAAATTGAACATTCAAAATGCGAATCATACTCAAAACGTATTAGCGTGAAACATTAATAAATTTCCAAGATAAAACAAAATCACCTAATTTTTATTTCCCATTTAACACCCCTCAAAAATAATATGTGGGTGTAAAAATATAAAAAAAGTTATAATTGACGGGTATCGAACCCCATCCATCCGTGCGGTAGGCTAAATGGTTACCACTAGGCCATGCAGGCCACGTCAACCTCGTCCCGCTAACTGCTACGAAACAAATGCCATTGATATTATTAAAAATCACATTTTTATTTATTGTAGGCTTAAATCGCAATGGATCAAGCTGATTTTGTTAACAGTTCTTAGTAAACTCGTTCCGGATGTCTGTTTAAAATTTCAGCGCAATCTGTTCAGCGGTTCGGCTGATTTTCGACGTACAGACAGACAGAATCACAGAATGAGAGCCGTTTGAGTTGAATGGAGACACTCAGTCGCTCCGCTCCCTCGTTTAATTAACTAGGGAAACGCCAAAGTCGTTGTCAAACGAGTGAGTGAGCCAAGTGTTGAGTACCCGGGAACATCCCCTTTCCTCCCCTATACCTAAGGCTGGATCGAGCCCAGCATGGGGATTGATACCGAGTACTCAACACATGGCTCACTTACTCGTTTAACAACGAATTTGGCGATCCCCTAGTTATTTAAATTGAACATTTAAAATGCGAATCGTGTTCAAAACGTATTTGCGTAAAACATTAACAAATTTCCAAGATGAAACAAAATCACCTAATTTTTATTTCCCATTTAACACCCCTCAAAAATAATATGTGGATGTAAAAATATAAAAAAAGTTCGAACTAACGGGAATCGAACCCCAACCCTCCGTGCGGTAGGCTTAATGCTTACCACTGTGCCATGTAAGCCACGAAAATAACGTTCCGCTAGCTGCTACTAAACAAATGCTATCGATAATTTAAAAAATCACATTTTTATTTATTGTAGGCTTAAATCGCAATGGATCAAGCTGATTTTGTTAACAGTTCTCAGTATACTCGTACCGGATGTCTGTTTAAAATTTCAGCTTAATCTGTTCAGCGGTTCGGCTGATTTTCGACGTACAGACAGACAGACAGACAGAATCACAATGAGAGCCGTTTGAGTTGAATGGAGAAACTCGGTCGCTCTGCTCCCTCGTTTACTAGGGAAACGCCAAAGTCGTTGTAAAACGAGTGAGTTAGCCGAGTGTTTTGACTTCTAAAACCGGACCGTCTGGTCACCTTACAGGAACTCACTCTGCTTGCCACAATAATTATTTAAATTGAACATTCAAAATGTGAATCGTATTCAAAACGTATAAGCGTGAAACATTAACAAATTTCCAAGATAAAACAAAATCACCTAATTTTTATTTCCCATTTAACACCCCTCAAAAATAATATGTGGGTGAAAAAATATAAAAAAGTTAGATCTGACGGGTATCGAACCCCATCCATCCGTGCGGTAGGCTAAATGGTTACCACTATAGGCCATGCAGGCCACGTCAACCTTGTCCCGCTAACTGCTACGAAACAAATGCCATTGATATTATTAAAATTCACATTTTTATTTATTGTAGGCTTAAATCGCAATGGATCAAGCTGATTTTGTTAACAGTTCATAGTAAACTCGTACCGGATGTCTGTTTGAAATTTCAGCGCAATCTGTTCAGCGGTTCGGCTGATTTTCGACGTACAGACAGACAGACAGAATCACAGAATGAGAGCCGTTTGAGTTGAATGGAGACACTCAGTCGCTCCGCTCCCTCGTTTAATAAAAGTATCCAGTAAATGCTATGAATTAAAAATTATTTTGTGGTAGATTACTAGGGAAACGCCAAAGTCGTTGTTAAATGAGTGAGAAGAGAGCCAAGTGTTGAGTACCCGGGAACATCCCCTTTCCTCCCATATACCTAAGGCTGGATCAAGCCCAGTATGGAGAATGAAACCGGGTACTCAACACATGGCTCACTCACACGTTTAACAACCACTTTGGCGTTTCCCTAGTTATTTAAATTGAACATTTAACATGCGAACCATGTTCAAAACGTATTAGCGTCAAACATTAACAAATTTCCAAGATAAAAGAAAATCATCTAAGTTTTATTTCCCATTTAACACCCCTCAAAAATAATATGTGGGTGTAAAAATATAAAAAAGTTCGAGTTAACGGGTATCGAACCCCAACCCTCCGTGCGGTAGGCTTAATGCTTACCACTGGGCCATGTCAGCCAGGTAGATCTCGTCCCGCTAGCTGCTTCTAAACAAATGCTATCGATATTTTAAAAAAATCACATTTTTATTTATTGTAGGATTGAATCGCAATGGATCTAGCTGATTTTGTTAGCAGTTCTCAGTAAACTCGTACCGGATGTATGTTAAAAATTTCAGCCCAATCTGTTCAGCGGTTCGGCTGATTTTCGACGTACAGACAGACAGACAGAATCACAGAATGAGGGCCGTTTGAGTTGAATGGAGACACTCGGTCGCTCCGCTCCCTCGTTTAATAACTAGGGAAACGCCAAAGTCGTTGTTAAACGAGTGAGTTAGCCAAGTGTTTTGACTTCTAAAACCGGACCGTCACAGGAACTCACTCTGCTTGCCACAATAAATATTTAAATTGAACATTCAAAATGCGAATCGTATTCAAAACGTATTAGCGTGAAAAATTAACAAATTGCCAAGATAAAACAAAAACACCTAATTTTTATTTCCCATTTAACACCCCTCAAAAATAATATGTGGGTGTAAAAATATAAAAAAGTTAGAACTGACGGGTATCGAACCCCATCCATCCGTGCGGTAGGCTAAATGGTTACTACTGGGCCATGCAGGCCACGTCACCCTCGTCCCGCTAACTGCTACGAAACAAATGCCATTGATATTATTAAAAATCACATTTTTATTTATTGTAGGCTTAAATCGCAATGCATCAAGCTGATTTTGTTAACAGTTCTTAGTAAACTCGAACGGATGTCTGTTTAAAATTTCAGCGCAATCTGTTCAGCGGTTCGGCTGATTTTCGACGTACAGACAGACAGACAGAATCACAGAATGAGAGCCGTTTGAGTTGAATGGAGACACTCGGTCGCTCCGCTCCCTCGTTTAATTATACATTATATATTGGTTGTTTAATAACCTTACTTACAAGTTTTTTTAGTTTCTCCTTCATTAGAAAGAAGTATCATTTAATAGCATTCCGGCTGATCTTTAACCGTTGTGCATGATAAACTAGGGAAACGCCAAAGTCGTTGTTAAACGAGTGAGTGAGCTAAGTGTTGAGTACCCGGGAACATGCCCTTTCCTCCCCTATACCTAAGACTGGATCTAGCCCAGTATGAGGAATGATACCGGGTACTATACACATGGCTCACTCACTCGTTTAACAACGACTTAGGCGTTTCCCTAGTTATTTAAATTGAATATTTAAAATGCGAATCATGTTCAAAACGTATTAGCGTGAAACATTAACAAATTTCCAAGATAAAACAAAATCACCTAATTTTTATTTCCAATTTAACACCCCTCAAAAATAATATGTGGGTGTAAAAATATAAAAAGGTTCTAGCTAACGGGTATCGAACCCCAACCCTCCGTGCGGTAGTCTAAATGCTTACCAATAGGCAATGTAAGCCACATAGCTATCGTCCCGCTAGCTGCTACTAAACAAATGCTATCGATATTTTAAAAATCACATTTTTATTTATTGTAGGATCAAATCGCAATGGATCTAGCTGATTTTGTTAGCAGTTCTCAGTAAACTTGTACCGGATGTCTGTTTAAAATTTCAGCCCAATCTGTTCAGCGGTTCGGCTGATTTACGACGTACAGACAGACAGACAGAATCACAGAATGAGAGCCATTCGAGTTGAATGGAGACACTCGGTCGCTCCGCTCCCTCGTTTAATTATAACATTATAAATTAGTATTTTAATATTCTTACTTACAAGTTTGATTTATCTGAGCTTCTTCATTACTACGATGTAGCATATAATAGTAATAATATACCGGCTGATCTTTACCGTTGCATATGATAATTTATAACATTATAAATTCATTGTTTAATCTCCTTACTTACAAGTTTTATTTATCTCTTCTTCATAACAACGAAGTAACATATAAAAGTATTAATATACCGGCTGATCTTTACCGTTGCTTCTAATAAATTAAAACATTATAAATTGGTTGTTTAATAACCTTACAAGTTTTATTTTTCTCTTCTTAATAACAACGAAGTGACATATAATAGTACTAGGGAAACGTAGGGGAAGTCGTTGTTAAACGAGTGAGTTAGCCAAGTGTTTTGACTTCTCAAACCGGACCGTCAGGTCACCCTTACAGGAACTCACTCTGCTTGCCACAATAATTATTTAAATTGAACATTCAAAATGCGAATCGTACTCAAAACGTATTAGCGTGAAACATTAATAAATTTCCAAGATAAAACAAAATCACCTAATTTTTATTTCCCATTTAACACCCCTCAAAAATAATATGTGGGTGTAAAAATATAAAAAAGTTATAACTGACGGGTATCGAACCCCATCCATCCGTGCGGTAGGCTAAATGGTTACCACTAGGCCATGCAGGCCACGTCAACCTCGTCCCGCTAACTGCTACGAAACAAATGCCATTGATATTATTAAAAATCACATTTTTATTTATTGTAGGCTTAAATCGCAATGGATCAAGCTGATTTTGTTAACAGTTCTTAGTAAACTCGTTCCGGATGTCTGTTTAAAATTTCAGCGTAATCTGTTCAGCGGTTCGGCTGATTTTCGACGTACAGACAGACAGAATCACAGAATGAGAGTCGTTTGAGTTGAATGGAGACACTCAGTCGCTCCGCTCCCTCGTTTAATTAGTATTTTTAGTATTTTTAGTACTAGGGAAACGCCAAAGTCGTTGTTAAGAAAGTGAGTGAAACATGTGTATAGTACCCGGTATCATTCCCCATACTGGGCTAGATCGTGCCTTAGGTATATGGGAGAAACGGCGATGTTCCCAGGTACTCTTAGTTTTTTTTTTTTTTTCAAGGTAACACTTGGCTCACACACTCGTTTAACATCGACTTTGGCGTTTTCCTAGTTTAAATTGAACATTCAATTTGCGAATCGTGTTCAAAACGTATTAGAGTGAAACATTAACAAATTTCCAAGATAAAACAAAATCACCTAATTTTTATTTCCCATTTCACACCCCTCAAAAATAATATGTAGGTGTAAACATATAAAAAAGTTCAAAACTAACGAGTATCGAACCCCAACCCTCCAGGTGCGGTAAGCTCTATGCTTACCACTATGCCATGGCAGACACGTAGAGTTCGTCCCGCTAGCTGCTACTAAACAAATGGTATCGATATTTTAAAATATCAGGGATTAAATCGTAATGGATCTAGCTGATTTTGTTAACAGTTCTCAGTAAACTCGTGCCGGCTGTCTGTTTAAAATTTCAGCGCAATCTGTTCAGCGGTTTGGCTGATTTTCGACGTACAGACAGACAGAATCACAGAATTAGAGCCGTTTGAGTTGAATGGAGACACTCAGTCGCTCCGCTCCCTCGTTTAATTAATATACTGGCTGATCTTTACCGTTGCTTCTAACTAGGGAAACGCCAAAGTCGTTGTTAAACGAGTGAGTTAGCCAAGTGTTTTGACTTCTAAAACCGGACCGTCTGGTCACCTTATAGGAACTCACTCTGCTTGCCACCATTATTATATAAATTGAACATTCAAAATGCGAATCGTATTCAAAACGTATTAGCGTGAAACATTAACAAATTTCGAAGATAAAACAAAATCACCTAATTTTTATTTCCCATTGAACACCCTCAAAAATAATATGTGGGTATAAAAATATAAAAAAAGTTAGAACTGACGGGTATCGAACCCCATGCATCCGTGCGGTAGGCTAAATGGTTACCACTAGGCCATGCAGGCCACGTCAACTTCGTCCCGCTAACTGATAGGAAACAAATGCCATTGATATTATGAAAAATCACATTTTTATTTATTGTAGGCTTAAATCGCAATGGATCAAGCTGATTTTGTTAACAGTTCTCAGTAAACTTGTACCGGATGTCTGTTTAAAATTTCAGCGCAATCTGTTCAGCGGTTCGGCTGATTTTCGACGTACAGACAGACAGACAGAATCACAGAAATGAGAGCCGTTTGAGTTGAATGGAGACACTCAGTCGCTCCGCTCCCTCGTTTAATAAATTAAAACATTATAAATTGGTTGTTTAATAACCTTACAAGTTTTATTTTTCTCTTCTTAATAACAACAAAGTGACATATAATAGTATTGATATCCCGGTTGATCTTCACCGATGCTTCTAACTAGGGAAACGCCAAAGTCGTTGTTAAACGAGTGAGTGAGAGAGCCAAGTGTTGAGTACCCGGGAACATCCCCTTTCCTCCCCTATACCTAAGGATCTAGCCCAGTATGAGGAATGATACCGGGTACTCAACACATGGCTCACTCACTCGTTTAACAACGACTTTGGCGTTTCCCTAGTTATTTAAATTGAACATTTAAAATGCGAATCATTTTCAAAACGTATTAGCGTAAAAACTTAACAAATTTCCAAGATGAAACAAAATCACCTAATTTTTATTTCCCATTTAACACCCCTCAAAAATAATATGTGGATGTAAAAATATAAAAAAAGTTCGAACTAACGGGCATCGAACCCCATCCCTCCGTGTGGTAAGCTAAATGCTTACCACTATGCCATGTCAGTCACGCAGATCTCGTCCCGCTAGCTGCTACTAAACAAATGCTATCGATAATTTGAAAAATCACATTTTTATTTATTGTAGGCTTTATACGCAATGGATCTAGCTGATTTTGTTAACAGTTCTCAGAAAACTCGTACCGGATGTCTGTTTAAAATTTCAGCGAAATCTGTTCAATGGTTCGGCTGATTTTCGACGTACAGACAGACAGACAGAATCACAGAATGAGAGCCGTTTGAGTTGAATGGAGACACTCAGTCGCTCCGCTCCCTCGTTTAATAAATTATAACATTTTAAATTGGTTATTTAATAACCTTACCAACAAGTTTTATTTGTCTCTCCATAACACCAATGTTACATATACATAAAAGTTATAATATACCGGCTGATGTTTACCGTTGCATATGATAAACCTGGATTTATTTTCTAAGTTTATTTTGTAACACCCTATACTTAACACAAGTTTAGATTTAATGGACCAATTCAAATCGTAAATATATTCTGGCTTAGTTATACCCTTTCCTGTAGGTAGATAAAGGTAAAAATATACTTCCTTGCGTAATAATGTTCTAGCTCCGTTTTACCTATGAGTAAAGCTGGTATAGCTTAGTTTTACTAGTGGTAAACCTGTGCTAGAATATCTATACTCTTGGGTAAAGTTGAGCTATGGTACTCATATGCCGCCACACCGGTCTAATAATATTATGCCTCCAATCTAAGTATGCAATTTTTTCTTCAATTTCTGCAACTTCTAGTGCGCGTAGGCACAGGAAGTTTATTTATTTATTTATTTATTTATTTAACGTCTATCCTATTCAGTTATAAAAACTGATTTACAAAGGAGGACAACTAAATAAATCTAATTACATAGATGCAGAAACAACAATAAACTACATTTTCGTAGATATTTGAAATAGTAGCATTACAACAACAATGCATTTAAACACAACAATTTTGGTAACAAATAAAAAAAATATTATATGCATTTAATGAATGAATCAAATATAAAAAGGGTGTAGAATGAAAAGAAAAGAAAAGAAAGGGGGGGAAAAGGAAAAAAGAAAGAAAAAGACAAAGAAAAAGAAAAAAAAAAGAAAAGAAAGAAAAAAAAAAGAAAAGAAAACATTAAAAAAGAATAACGAAAAGAAAAAAAACTGATTTTAGACGATCCCACTTAAACGAATATGAGGTTTGCCAAAAATCAGGAACAGCAAATCAGGGAGTAATCAATCTTTCGCGGAAGAAACCACCGAACGCGAATCTTCATTCTTGTGTTCAACCATCATCTTGTGTTCAAATCTTGATAACAATTTAGTGCAATACGATCTTGACTATAATATATAATTATATCAGATATATAATTATTTAAAATTGTTCATGTCAAAACTGATCACAGCAATGATACAGGACACCTAACTCAAGTTGCAAGTTCCACCAGTGGGCGGCAACCAGACAATCTAGGCAGAAAAATATCAATTGAAAATACATTGAATACATCAAAATCAAAGCAATAATGAACAAACAAAGAGAGCAGCAAAATCATAAATAAGAACATATGAAGATAAATTAACATTACATAAACACAGAGACAATGCCCCACAAATAAATAGTAAAAATCAATTCTTCTTTGTTCTTCAATTCATTATCATTGCTTCAATTTTACTTTTAAATTGTACTATTCCTAGCTCAGTAAACTGGCTTCTAATATCATAAGAAATTGAATTCCAAAAGGATACTCCTCTGTACAAGAATGACTTTCTTAATGATTCAGAAATTAATTTAGGAACTTTCAAAGAGTTTATTAGAATAGAATTTCTATCACGATCAACAAATTGAAATGTATTGGGTCTTACTACAAGTAAGGGTTGTGTTGTGTGCTATTCATGTTTGTCTGTTGAGGACAAATAAACCAAACATGTTTTGTATATAGTTAAGTTAGACCAAAGTACTCAGCTATGCTTCTGCTGAGTAGGCCTTACCCCACTGAAAACCATGTTGCCATTATACTAAGCGGGCTTACAGTGTGGTAATTTGGCATTCCTTATGTAGCCCCTTGCTATATGTAATAAAGTCCAGTGAAGTGTTATTAAATTGAAGTGCCTTGTAAAGAAAAACATTTGATGGACAGAAAATGCATCAGTCAGTCCATGCTCATTTGGACGAATATGAGATATTATGCTTGAAAATCTACTCCCATACATAGACACATGTTGTGAAGGAAATGTATCAGTTTACAAGAATCATGACATCTCATTCCAAGATATAGTTTTATAAAGCCTATTTGTATCTTAGCTCTTAAGTCACATCTTCGTATACAAATAAGTACTTAAGAGTCTACCCACTCAGGTCAAATAACTGATAACCATGGTACGTGTTGACTGTGAGTGGGATATTTGAGTGAATCCTTACTTTATTTTGTTCTATATATTCGGTGCTGTATATACTCAATACTCATGCATGTATATTCCGTATGCCTTGTCTTAATTATATTATATTCTATTATGATAGAATAATACGGACTGTGTTTCTTATATGATTTTCAATTAACAATAATAATATTAATTCACCATTCGATTCAAACTGTTTCCATGCGTAAGTGATATAAAGGGATATAAAGGGATAAGAAAGATTTCTAAATTTTGATCCGTTAGGCACTATAATTCAGCGTAATGTGTGTGATAGGCCTACACATTCCATGGAGAAGATTCAAGTTGCCCTTCCAGACCTTGAAAGCAAGGAACATATTCTAAAACTTGAAAAAAAGGTCTTAGAACAAATGTTGAATGAAGATAAATTTCTTAAAATAATTGCAAATTTAGACAACATTGTATAAATTTAAAATCAAGGTGTCAGCATTTTAAGGATTTGTTGGATATTTGCAATGCTAAAGTTAGCATATTGCAAAAGGATATTGTAGATATAAAAAAATTAGACAAAACTGCTGTTGTAACATCTGATCTTCATTCGTACAGTACCAGTGACCCAAGTGACACTGTGGTGAAACATAACCGTTCATGTTCCTGGCAACAACAAAGGCAAGGCCAATCACTTTTCAACGCAACTGAATTCCCTGTTCTCCCATCATACTCGAATGGATGTAAGCCGAGGCCCAGGATGGCCAGCCACCTAGTTACTCATTCCACTGATCCGAGGCTCTCAACCTGTAAACAGCCTAGCCCCAAACTTACTAACCTAGTAATCAGCGACTCAATGTTTGTTGGGTGCAGCTACATTAAGCCAAACGACATCTATATCCTGGAAACCCACCCAGGCATACAACCATTTCAGCTACAAAAACTGCTAGAGTAAAAAACTGCTGACCCCAATGTATGCGTCGTAGTGTTGCACTGTGGCACAAATTCTCTCAACCGACGTAGCATTGGGCAATGGGCAAATATCTAATGATATGTATCAACTGCTCAGGACTACCCAAAAAACATTCCCACGTGCCTCAATCGCCTACACCTCCATCGCACACCGCAGGGATATAGAATGCAAAGATTTGGTGGAAGAAGTCAACAGTGAATTAAAAAGAATGTGTAACTTACTGCAAGCCACTTATGTTGAGACAAACAACTCAACATGCCCAGCACGCCATCTGTCCAAAGGAGGCCTACACCCCAACAAGCAAGGTCATGCCACCATCCACAACTTGTTGGGCGAAATGTGCTCAGTAATGAGTTGGCGACCAACACCTTCACTTGCCTGCACCGTTCCCAAAATCAAAAACAGCCCCACTCCCCCGGCTCCGCAACCATCCCCGTCAATCAACACAAAGAGACCGGGCAGGCCCAGACAGTCAACTATTGAGCGTGAGGGCAATCTACTTCCAATTCAAATCCACAAACCTTTTCTCCCAACCTCCACTAAAAGCATACCAGCTCAGTCTACTTTTGCCCAGATTCCTCCCACTCCAATCCCCCTACTACCTCATACCGACCAGCAAACCACAAAGCCCAGCAATTTGGCCTAAACAGTCACAGAGCTCCAAGGTAACCTATTTGATGCCCCCTCGTTGATTCCCCTCGTGCACTGTGTTGGGCGGATTTTGAAATGAGCCAAGGCATTGCAGCAAGTTTCAAAAGTAAATTTGGCTGTGTGGACCACCTGATTCAACAAAGGAGAGGGGTCGGAAGCTTCGCAACACTCTATGCTGAAGGCAGAATCATTTTCCAACTGATAACTAAGCACTAAGCAGGTCTCGAGAAGTAAGCCGCTTGCACACGACCTACGGGCTACCCTTAAAAACCTCCGAGCATACTGTAATTTCTACCACATTGACAAACTTGCCATGCCCCGCATTGGGTGTGTCCTGGATCATATGTACTGGCCATTTGTCAAGGCCATGATTGAAGACATATTTCGCGACTCAAGAACGCAAATTCTCGTCTACACTCCCCATTCCCTCGCCAACATCCAGATTGACCACGTATCTTCCAACAGAATTCTTTGTTCCTCTGCAACTGCCCCTGAAACTGCCCCCACATTGGATGCCCTTTACTCCTTCCCAACACAACCCCCACCACAGAGGCTGACCCTGATGGACGTCAGCGTTACTGCCGAGCCACAGCCTGCGTTAGTCACGGAACCTCTCGCCGAGGAGGCCAAATCCAAGGATGACAAGGCCACCCAATCGCCTTCCTCCACGGTGTGGAGACTACCACATACGAAGAAGACGGGATCGCCCTGTCGCCCCTTCTCGCTGTCGCTGACATGGCCAAATCTGAGGAAGATCAGGTCACCCAATCTCTCTCCTCTGCGGTTGAGGAGACTACCAAATATGAAG
Organism: Sweltsa coloradensis; assembly: GCA_024449915.1. NCBI lineage: Eukaryota > Metazoa > Arthropoda > Insecta > Plecoptera > Chloroperlidae > Sweltsa > Sweltsa coloradensis. The sequence continues at coordinate 259,827 of JAMZAV010000860.1, read as the reverse complement.
AAGATGGGACTGCCCAGTTTCCCCCTCTTGCTGTCGCTGACATGGCCACATCCGAGGAAGACCAGGTCATCCAATCGCCCTCCTCCACGGTCGAGGAGACTTTCACAGCTGAGCCACCGCAACCCGTGATAGCAGGATCCATCGTGCACGGGGCCCCTGGTGACCGGACTCTACCCGTGACTGCAACCGAGCTTCCGTCGCAACAGGCAACCCCATTAATTACAACCCCTTAACCATTATCAATAAAAAAAGTAAAAAAGGCTAATCTCCACCCCACACGTAAACAGCCCTCCAGAACCACTAAAGTAAACCACAAAGCCCTTAATCACTCAAAAATTGTAAATTTTCTTTTGCTCAGCCAACAAGTGTTGCCAATTTAAAACAAACTAAGACTGGGACACAGTCGCCCCTAATAATACCCCATCTGCTTATGGCCCCAGCCATAAACCACTAACAACCTCGCCTAAAATCTGCTCGACCCAGAACAAACCCAACAAATCAATACAGAGCCCTAAAATCGCATTCCTAAATATCTGCTCAATCCGGAACAAAATCGAAGAAATTGAGCTTCTTACCAAGTGCCTCTCACCTGATATCTTTTGCTTCTTAGAACACTGGCTTACTCCACACGAAATTAACTCCTTTTGCATCTACGGCTACGCTAATATTGACTTTTTCTGTCGCTCCACGTTCATCCATGGAGGTGTTGCAATCCTTGCCAAACCCCACCTCAACCTCATTCCCATCCCTGAAGTCAAACCCTACTGCACCAAGAAAGTGTTTGAATGTGTGGCAGGTTCATGGCGCTCTCTCGATCAGCATTTTATAATTCTCTCTGTCTACCGTTCCCCTCTTGGTGACTTATATACATTTCTCTCCAAGCTTGATGAAGTGCTCATCCTTCTCACCAAGAAATTTCCTAAAGCAGACTTAGTCTTATGCAGTGACCACAATGTGGACCTGCTTACCCAATCGCCATCCCGATCTAAACTGCTCGATCTGGTCCACTCCTTCAATATCATTGAAACCATTGATACACCAACCCGTGTCACTGTCACTAGCAGCTCTCTTATCGACAACATTTTCACTTCTCTCGACCCGGCATTGTTTTCCGTCATATCATACCTTTATCTCTCCAAAATTCACCCTCCAAAAATGAATGTAATGAAACGCTCTTTCAGTTCCAACAATACAGACAACTTTCTAACACGGCTAAGTGCAGAAAATTGGCAGTCACTGTCAACTCCTGGAGATGCAGATGTACTCTTCTCTAGTTTTCTTACCACTTTCCTGTATCACTTCAATAAATCATTTCCGCTAAAAAGCTGTCCTCGCTTTGAGCCCAAAGGAAATTCCTGGATCACACAGGAACTGCGATCCGAAGCCCAGACCTTGCGATCCCTTCATTTCGAACTGAAGTCGTCCAATAAGCAACAACTCATTTAGTAAACAACAATATCGTGATTTAAAAAAGTCCCATGCTAGAAACATTCGCCAAGCTAAACTCTACTATATAACGACTCCTTAATATCAGAATCCAAGAACACCTCAAAAGCTATTTGGTCCATGATTAAATCACAGACCAATGCCCCGCAACCTAAATGCAACCTCTCTCTAATCGCTGACAGTAAAGTTATATCTGACACATCATCTCAATGTGAACTCTTTAATGACTTCTTCATCAACTCGTGCAACCCGGCTGGTAAGCCCAATGCATCAATTAACCCTCCCCCTCCTCCAAAACTCCCATGACCTCTGATCGGCCCAACTATCTTTCTCCACCCAACCACTCCAATCGAAGTAGCTACTGTATCTAGTAAACTTAGTTCCAAACACTCATATGGACTAGACGAGGTGCCAGGCTCTCTTCTTTTCAAATGTATGGACTTTATTTCCGGCCCATTAGCCTACATCATAAATCAATCCTTTTTTGACGGCATTTTCCCCTCAAAACTGAAGGCAGCAAAAATAATCCCCATCTACAAACACAAAGGTAAAAACTCTGAGATGACTAACTATCGACCCATCTTCCTGCACTCCTCTTTTTCCAAAATATATGATGAATACATCATGCATGATCGTCTATCATCATTTCTAAATTATCACAACATTCTCTCCCCTACTCAGCATGGTTTTTTGAAAAACAAATCCACCACAAGCGCAATCTTCAGTTTTCTTTCCCCTCTTTACTCTGCTATGGACAAAGGTGACCACGCGGTAGGAGTGTTCTATGACATGACAAAGGCTTTTGATACAATAGATCACAAAATTCTCCTAGGAAAGCTTAATACCTATGGCATCCGTGGGATCGCTTTAGATTGGATTTCCTCTTTTCTCTCCGGCCGCTCTCAAGTAGTCGAAATCGAGACAGCCAATGGTCTATCCGTCACCAAAACCCGCTCTAAAAATCTCTGTCCATAGTCTGTGGAGTTCCCCAGGGTTCCATACTCGGGCCCCTAGCCTATATTATATATGTTAATGACCAGGCCACCTTTCTGGATGAGGGTATTCTCACACAATATGCGGATGACTCCAGCCATCTGCTGACCCTACCTAAACACCATCCCTCTCAGGCACTTGCCCCCCTAATCAACAGCCAAGTGGCCAAAATGTCATCATACAGCCGAGACAATCAACTCTACATCTCGCGCTCTAAAACGGTATACCTATACTTTCACACCCCCAATAAGATCCCATTGGCTAGTCCTCTAGTTCATCTTGAGTTTGATATTATCCCCCGCACTTCCAGTGTAAAAGTCCTCGGCCTTGCATTGACCGAAAAACTCGACTGGTCTATCCATGTTAACCATGTTGCCAACAAAATTGTATCTGGATGCTTCTCTATCCGTAAGCCCAAACAAATTGTTCACCCCCATATCTTATTGCAAGTCTACTTTGCCCACATCCACTCTCACTTATCCTATGGGTTGCTATTTGCCCCCAAGCTAATAGAATATTCATCCTTCAAAAGAGAGCGATACGCATTATTGCGGGTGTCTCCAGAAAACACTCCTGTAGGGAGCTCTTTAAAGAATTAGGAATTCTAACTCTAGCATGCACACTCATCCAGTCTGCTGCACTCTTTGTTCGCACAAATAGTAACCTCTTCCCTCTCAATGCGTCTGTGCACTGCCACAACACAAGAGCCATCCTTCACATACATATGCCGTCCCACCACCTGCGTCTTTTTGCACTAGGCCCCGAGTACCTAGCCTCCACCCTCTACAACAAGCTCCCAGAAAACATCAAAACCTCCCCCACCCTGCCCTCCTTCAAACACAAAGTTAAAAATATATCTCACAGCAAACAGCTTCTACTCGGTGAGTGACTACCTCTCCATGTAAATAATAAACAATTATAGATATAAACAATTAAATAATAAATAATAAACAATTATTCTAGCAAAAATCACCAATGATATATCACCTGTTTCAAAGTCCTGTTTCTAAGTCAACTAACATTGTAACTATTTTTTAGTTGCCTCCAAATCATTATGTCTCTTACTTTCATCTGTACCATTATCTTGCACCAATTGTAAATAACCTCATCGAACAATTCTCTTCTCCAATTATACTATCGTAAATTAATAGGTATATATCTTTATCATTATCATTAGTAACTCGCTTATTTTCAAATTCCACTTTTACATATTAGTATATTTTCCATCATTATCATGTGTATCATATTCAGGAACATACTAGTTATTAAGGATTATTCATTCCCTCTCTTCCAAGAGGGGTTATATCTGTTACCATGTATCGATCGAATGAATAAATTAAATTGAATTTGAAATTGAAATTGAAAGTGTTTTTAATAAAAGTAATCTCTAAGTGATCATTTGTTTTATGTTGAATAATATCTCCTGATAATCAACCTTGTATCTCCCCGTCCCGACGCCGCGGAGGCACAATAATGTTAACCTAAATTAAGTCATTAATGTCGATATTGAGAGGTTGTCAACTGAATTACGATCTCACCCTCCATCAACTTCAGAATGGTTTGTTTATTTGTCGCCTTTTATAGGCCTACATAATATTATTACATTCGAATTTCTAAAAAAAAAAAAATCGGAATAACTTATAACTTAGTTACACACAATAGGCCCTACCAGAACATTTAATTAGTAGTTTCTAGTTATTTCTTGGCTCCTATTGTAGTGAAACATTTTAAAAAAATCTTTGAACCTGTACAACTCATCTCATGCGTCATGTTTCAGCTCGCACTCGGTATAGCCGAGATCTTACACCACCTCGCTCACTCCCCTCTGGGGTCGCTGTCGATGAATGACTTCAGGCGGCAACAGTTCGTCCTCGTCGATGGCGTCCTCAAGTTATCGGATGTCGACGACTTGGGAATCAGCGAGCCAGAATGCATTACACGTGATGAATGCAAGTTACAAGATGAGGAAGATATTGAATGCGTGAACTCCCACTGCAAGGGGTACAACGAACAAGTGAACATCTGGCACGCAGGACATCAGTTCATCCGGCTGTTCCTCCCCGTGAGTGCGCCCGTGACCTTGAAACCTCGAGTCCAGGAGCTATTGGCAGAGTACTCAAAGAGAGGGAGTCACACGCAGAAGATTCTAGACCTCACGCGGAAACTAGTCAAGCTTTATAAGTCGGGAGAGTACGTACCGAGGAGGCGCCATCTGCAACCTGCAAATTTAGGTAATGCATTAAGTTTCTTTATCAAAATTGAGTGGGATTTAAAACGATTGCGTCAGTATGTGCTTTCAGAAAAAATACCTTTATAACATATAAAAAATCCACTATTATCCGCAATGGTTCAGTTTATGAAAATTAACACTTTGCTTAAAATACTGTTGTTCCAACCGTCATACTGATGGGCTAGGTATAAAACGATAGCAAAGGACCCCTAGATGTAAAACATACTTGAAAGATGTTTACGAGTCTACATGAGGTAACCTAGGTTTAACGAAATTACTATGACATCACGAACTCTCTTAATTGCAGTCACGTCACGTGGATGAATTGAGTGATTAATAAATGTTACGGTAACATGACTCATGAGCGACATCAAAAGTCCAGCCACAGGCAAGGGGGGGAGGGAGGGGTTCCTTATGACATTGTCTTCTTTGTCATTGTTCTCGTCGTCGTATCGTCGAGGGGAGAGGGAGATGGTCCCCGACGACACCTGCCAGAGTTCGCCTCTAGTTTCGGACTGCTTTCATGCTGATGTTCGCAAGATGGACTTTGCATGAACTTGCATTTTATTAAACGTTGACTGTTGCCTTTACCGAATAACTTTGCTTTTTTGTTGACCACACCCTTCATAGACTAGGAAGCTTCGCAAACGCTTTTTCAGGCTCGTTGTTGGATGAGCGTTTGTTTTTTTAAACGAAAAAAGTGTAAAATTGCGATTTTCATGAGAAATTATTTTTCGATTGCGCTCAAATTTTACACAAAAATATAAATTCATAAAATTGAGGTTCTGTGAAAATATCATTACAATTGGATAAAGCATGTGGATGTAATAAGTCGAAGAATTTTTTTTTAAACGAAAAAAGCGTAAAATTGCGATTTTCATAAGAAATTATTTTTCGATTGCGCTCAAATTTTACACCAATATATTAATTATTAAAATTAAGGTTCTGTGAAAAATCATTACAATCGGATAAAGCATGTAGGTATTATAAGTCAAAGAATATTTTAAAAATTAAAAAAATCGTAAAAAATTGCGATTTTCATAAGAAATAATTTTTCGATTGCGCTAAAATTTCACACGAATATATTAATTCATAAAATTAAGTTTTTTTAAAAAAAATCATAACAATCGGATAAAGCATGTAGGTGGTATAAGTCGAAGAAATTTTTTAAAATTCGCAAAAAAAATCGTAAATTGCGATTTTAATGAGAAATAATGTTTTGATTGCGCTCAAAAACGTGGCAGTTCTAAGTTCAGAGATTTCGAAGGCCTTAATAAAATTTCATCGCAATTGGAGTATCGGTTAAGCCGGAATCGTGTGGACAAACACACAAAAATACAAAAAAAAGAAAAAGAAAAAAACATTCCGGATTTTTTTCTCCTGTGTAGTGAAATGGAATCTTCGCTTCGCTCGCTACGCTCATCCAAAAATGATAGTCTAGGTGATCCTAAAGGTCTGGAATTGCTTTTCCAAATAGGGTTTTCATAAATAAACCCGGCACCGGCCACCAAAAAGGACAACTTTCAAGGACCAGGACTCTCCATGTAAATAGCAGAACTATAACATAACGTGAATAGCCAACTACTAAAAACATTACTTTCATAATGCCAAGCCAGGGACACACAGAGTCCCACAAATTATAACTTGATTTTTACCCACGTGTACTAGGCCTATACTATACAATTATTAGTATGCTAACAAAATACGATTTGCATTCTTTTTGGTATTGCTATAGAAATATCTTCAGCTACAAACTGAAACTTTCTCAATGCTCATTGCTCAACAGCAACAAACTTGTTGCAGGGTTTGAGAGAGTGGCCAACAGTGATCTGCCTGGCATGTTTGACTACCGCTGCAACAATTCCACCTCTGTTATCAGCTGTATCAAGTCGGTCTTCAACGAGATCGAAGCAGTGCAGATCTGCGCTCAGGATCCACAATGCGCTGCTGTGGTGTTAGGGGACCAACGAACATGGACCGGTAAGAATACACCAAACCTTTAAAATATTCTTTGGATGTTAATTGCCATTAATTGTTTGTCTTTATGTGTGTTGATAATAATGCCAGTGGTGAGGATGGTATTTTCTTCAAATTACTGATCTGCCAAAAAGTGGTGTTCTTATTACTTAAAATAATTTACTAAGGAGCGAAGCTCCTAAGTAGGGATGTCCATCGATTCTTTTTTTCATTATAGATTGTCGAAATTGTAATGTCGTTATCGATTGATATAACTAATACAAAATTTAAGCCACTTTCAGACATAGATGGAATCTCAAATGTGGAAAATAAAATTCAAAACAATACAATCTCATGCCACTTTCTGGCTCGTCCTCTCTGTGTTGCCTTTGCTTTTGCCTCCCGCTATCGGCTAAGTTCGCTCCCAAACACAAATCTCGAGTTAGACACCTTGTGACCTATCTCTGTCTGCCCAAGCGGGAAATACAAATTACGTGTTTCCGGCCGTTTTCAACAAATTATTGATATTTTGACTATCGATAATGACGTTTTGATTATCGAGATTTTATCCAATATTGATTATTGATCGATAATTTGATTATGGTGTGCATCCCTACTCCCAAGTAAGCATCACTTTTCTGTTTCCTTCCTAATTGCGTGTCATGTCTCACGATAATCAGAGCACAACGTCTGATTTACATGCGTTATTTAAGCAGTGCCCTTTAACAAGGATGATACAGAATGTTTTTGGTGACCCTGGGGGTACGGGGGAAGTGGCTAGCACCAGGCACTTACACTGTTGCCAAGTCTACCCGGCGCCACCATCAAAATGATCATCTCACGGCAAATTGTTTTGTTTTTGTAATCTTTTTCGATTCTTTGTAGATTAACTAGCTGCTACGCTCCCTCGTTCGGGTACTCCGGGTACCCCTGCTTGTCATGAGATTTATGATATTTTAAGATTTTTAAGTTCAAGAACGGCGGTACAGAGTGTAGTGTGCGCAGAACAACTTTACATAACGTATGTTGGGCAGGACTTCTTCATAGAACTACTGTGAAGTAAATTTCATTTACTAGTAGTTGAGACTTTAGAGATAGGAGTAATCAAATTGTGTGACTTAAAATTAGATCTAAGCTTTCTAGGTTTTCTGAGAAAGATATCTCAGAACAGAGATGATAAGTTTTGTATTAAAATAAGTAATCTAGTTTGAGCATCATATCTCTACTGGGCGGCTAGACGCATGATGACTTCATAAAGTAGATGCGGCCACAGAAAAACAACAACATACTTTATCCCACCCACTGACTACCAATATCTGGCATATTTGTCTACATTGAAGTGAGCAAATGGGTTTTAATTCTTATAATTAATTGTGTTCACAGGCAGGACAATAGCAATCTTCAAGAATGGTTACGCTGCACCATCCACAAAAGCCGGCTACAGTTTACTCAGAAGAATAAATTCCTGACACTATTTATTATAGACAAGACTATTAAATTAACAATTACTTATGATTATTAACAAAACATCAGGTAAGACTAATAAACTTGGTTTTATTATTCTACTGAAAAATGTACCACTCTTTCTTAAATTAAAAGTACTTATTTTACTGGCCATGATGGCATAACATCTTGAAACACTACCTGCTTGTGCAACATGTGATTGGGAAGAAAATTGAATGTGAAAATAATTTTTAAGAACACAAAAACATAACAAATACATGAAAGTCTGCAATGAAATTACTTACTGAATTCCGGGCTCCAGCTAGCTCATCGTAGAACACCAGACAGCAGTCAGCAGCAGTCAGTTATAGTTTACATTTTTAAATCATTACTTAATTAAATAGTTGTGAGTGAGCGATAACACATATCTAAGGTTTTACAAATAATAAAAGTGTCAAGTTATTGTATCATAATATAATGAACAATTAGAAGGTATTACATTTGGACAAAGTTATCAAAGGATAAAAATTAAATTAAAAAAATATATTTAATTAAAAAAATATATATATATAACTCGAGAGTAGTCGCGCCCCTGTTTGTAACGTTAGTAGTCGCGCCCGGTCCTTTAGACCGCTTTATTTATTATGGGCTAATAACGTTAGGATGACGTTTTGATTACCAATATAAGATAATTTATCATATATGTGACAGCATACATGGTTATATTAATCAATTATCAATCAATAATCAATAAACAATCAATAAATAATCAATCAAACACAGAATGTTGCAAACCTACAAAAAGGTATAAAAATATGTTTTGAAACACCCTGTAGTTCGAATTATTAGTAAACCAAGACAGTAATATTATGCCAATACTGTATGTTGAAGAATAATCAACCTACAATAACAAAATACATGTCTCATAATAGTGATTGAGTATGCATATTTTTGCCTCCCTTAGTAGTCGCGCAGTGGTCGAAAAGACCAAGCAACCGAACAGGACCTCTTATCTTAGTTGAAGTTCTGCAGAACACTGAATCGCGTATTGCACACTGGCTTCAGAAATCTATTTTGGGAAGGTAGGTGGAACTAGACAAGCCATGCATGCACGCTGTACAAATACCAACCGTTGAAAAAAAAAGTCGGTCTAAAAGACCACACGCGACTACTCTCGGGATAAATAAAAAGCAAGTGAAAATAATAGGAGTGCTGAAGTCACATTTTTACATTGTTGATATGTTTTGAAATCTTTTAATTAGACTTAAAAATGAATGTTGATGAAAGAAAATTATAATTAGTATTGAAAATTTATTGACATTTTTCATGATTGATTGCTTGTTTTGAATTGCGTTGTGTTACAATCTTAGAGTGCCGGTATTTTCTTTCAACCCTTCATGAAATTATTTATACTTTACATGTTGCTCTCAAAGTGACAACAATGCCATGGCTGTTTTGTTACAAAGGCACTACCCGCTAAACGTTTGCCCTATCTTGCCCATGTTATTTGACTGAAAACATACTCCTGGCAAAAAAAATCTGGTTGACAAACGGTTATAAATCATAATGCATTGTATGCACAAGGTTCTTTTTTAAGATAAGATCTATGATTTATTAACAATTAATTAATTTTCAAAAAAACACCAAACATGCATAACACGCAACTTGTGAGTGCAAGAAACTATACTTCGTACTTCGTGGACGCTATCGATAAACGCTCAATTGTTATCCAAAATGCGGGATGTAATGTAAAATAGTAGGCTTTACAGAAGGCGAGCTCTGGCAAGTGGCAATCGTCGTCGGGGACCATTGCCCCCTTCTCTTGACGACCCCTCGACGACGATGACGACAATGACACCACAAATGATGACGAAGACAATGACGACCGCGACGTGAGAACCCCCTTTCCTCCCCTTACCCGTGGCTGGTTCTGACCTGCCCCCCCCCCCCTAGGTTAGAGTGTGGTGTATTATGACCTAACGGTTGACGCGTCCTTATTAATCCAAATAAACCAAAATTATATTATATAATATAATACAAATTATTTTATTTTTATTATTATTATTTTCTTGCTTGATGCTTTCACAGCCCGAAATATTAGAGAAATCAAATATTTTACGAGTCATTTCAACAGCAACAACAACAACAACAACAACAACAACCACCACTGCCACAACAACAACAGCAGCAGCAGCAGCAGCATCAAGGAAGTCAAGATGTTTCTAGTTCTTTGGACAATGACAATCAGAGCCAAAGAAGAAGCAAAAGAATTCAACAAAAACAATCTCAAATGTAAAGTTTTTCAGTGTTGCCTCAGATGATGATACGCACAGTCGTATCGAAACGTCAGGTAATTTAATAAAAACGAACACAGCGAAATGACTCGTAAAATATTTGATTATTATTATTATTATTATTATTATTATTATTATTATTATTATATTTATTATTATTATATTATACAATATTTATTATTTATATTATTTTATTATTATTGTTTGTTATTAGAGTACTTATGGTAATTAACTCAAAAGCTGAGACCTTTCGTAGCTTGTGCGGATCTCGGTTGTCGGCTCATCAGTCATCACTCTATCGAGTTCATGTTGACAGAAAATTCTCTACTTTGCAATCTGTATTTCTCTGCAGGTGTTTTCGAATGAATGAGTTTACTCCTAACACGGTCTTTTGTTACCCTTCGCCGCCGTAGTCCTATGCCTTGAGGGCTCAACCCTCCTCGACTCCACGAGTGTCACAGAGCTCGCTCAAGAAGTTCGCGGTTTCTCCACCGCATGGAGGCACTGTCCATGCGTTGAAACAAAATCGCATTTTTATTTTTTTAAAGCTAAATAAAAAAAAATAATGACATTTCGGCCTTGCGGTTTCTTTTAATATGTCTTAACGCAGTCTCGTGTTTTTTTTTAGACTTATACGATCAAAAATACGAACTGGCAACTTATTAAACCTTTTGTGACACTACGCATAATCAAATTGAAATAAGCTAGGCAAAGACACCATTTGTTTTGGATGAAATTTATATTATTCACTAGAAAGAGCATAAAATTCTGAAGGTATCCGTACCAAAGACTTGTATGTTGACTGTTTGATGTCCTTCAAAATAAATAGAATATGGGACATTTATTTTGTTTGAGAAATGGACGACACACAGCCTTAATTAAAAGAAATCCCTGCCCGCATTCAGCACTGCCCCAAAACAATGGTTTAAAAAATACTGGTTGGAAAGACATGACAGTTGGTATCTGTAATATTGAAAAATGAGCACCAAGTTTCCATGTCCTCATTTACATGTAGTAAAGACTAAATGCAAGGTTTAAAATGGTGTGTTTCTTAATGGAGATGTAAGAATGCCAAATGCCTAATACAACAGTTGTTGCTTAATGTTCTGTACAGTTACTTACTGACTGGCGTATCTTACATTACAAGCTGTGATAAGAAGCTGTATGATTAATGAGTTAAATATACAGATATAAAGCCGACCTACAAAGGCCTGTTTTGTATTTTTAAGGTTTAGGCTACTGGATGCTAACAATGTATGTTATGTCTAGTGTATATTATTGTAAATCAATACTATTGTTAAATAAATATATTTTTTGGTTATTCACATATTTCTGAACAGTTATTATATTACCTGTGTTTGGGCTAATAACACCTTCAAAAGTCGTATGAAAGGGAATACCTTCCTCCCTACTCAAGAAGGAATACATAAAATTGAAAGCGCGTTACTGATACGGGAGGTCCCGGGTTCGAATCTCGTCGAGACCGGATATTACGAGTATGACAGTCTGTTTGAAGAGAAGTGGCTACATTGGTAAGTAAGGATCCCAATCATTTGTGTTTTCAGTGGTGTAAACGTTTTTTTATCCTTCCCTATTTCCAAACTAATCTATTTAAATAATGTAATAATCATTACTATTTCCTATAATTTGTATATATTTTTAATTGTTTGTTATAATTTAGAAAAATAATGTTTGGTATAATTTGGTGTAACTCCGTCAGTCCGTCCTTCCCATCCCATCCACAAATATGTGTGTCACTCTCACTCACGTCTCACGATTTGAAACCGAACACGGCCTTCGATTGAGATTGGTTTGGGTTTTTTCTTGACATTGCCAGTGGTTAAAGTGGATTCAGAATAGTAACGGTATGCACTTATGCTGATGAAAGTATTGAAGCGGAAACGCCGGGGGGTCTCCATTTTTGCCCCGCAGGTAATTTTTTTAGGGTTTGTTTTTGTTTGCCAATATTGGGGTAGTATTTGGGATCGTATGCCTATATTTTACTAATTTTATATTATTCAAAATTCGACAATTTAGTCCCGGTATGGCATACCGTAGGTAGTTTTAGTAACGGTATGCAAACCGGCTCATACCGCCCCACTTTAACCACTGGACAATGGACATTGCCTTCAACAACGATGATACGAAATGTATTTGGTGATCATGGTTCTCAGAGGGGTCACCCAAACTTGGCATGTAAATATATTACTTCTCCAACAACGAGATTTGAAGGTGGAAAGAAGAGTGTTCTTCAAATGATATTCTACGTTTTGTAGATTAAGAGGGGGCGCTGAGCTTGGCCCAACTCAAATGCGCGCACTCAGATGTTGATGATTTCTGCTGAACGGTTGCTAACGTTACCAAATTTACATATTTTTACATACATATTGATATCCGCCCTTGGTAGTAAAAATAAGTTTTAAAGATCCATTGCGAGACATAAGTCCAAAATGTGAAAAATTGAGAAATCCAAAATATTGATTTAAATTCATTAAATTCCCATTAAACCGTGTTCTTACGATTTACCAAATTAACATGCGCGTTCACATTGATTTAAAGTTAAACGTTGATATACAGTATGAAAATTTGCTTTAAAAAAATCTGTACACGTGGAATAAATTCCCGAAATTGACCGAATTGGAGTAAATTCGTTTCACGATTTTTGTGTTCCAAATCAATTAGATAAATTTAGGAGTACGCGTACTGGATGTCATAGATTGATTCTTTATTAACGTTCGTGTGAAATATGATACCGATGTTCATAACCGTTTACCCGAAGAGAAAAAAAAACAGAAAGCGTCAGCCTCAGCGACCTCTCTAAAAAACACGTTTAAAAATGTAAAATTACGTACATATTGTCGTTTACATATATTTTTTATTATAGCCTAATTTACAAAACGTATTTGAAGCAGTAACTTATTCCATCAGGAATTAACAATGGGCTGGAGGGGGGTCGGTCGGAGGATACTTGGGCCACGAAGTCCGGGGTAAAGGTCCAGCAGTGGTATAAGAGCTTTTCTCGCCGAAGAAGGAAAAATTGCAATTGAGTGGCGTTCTGCAAAAAGGGAGTAACTGCAATATTATAGTTTTAAGCTACGGCGCAGGAAACAAACGACTACGCATGCTAAAGTGTGACCCACGGCACTTTAATTTATTTATTTATTTATTATTTATTTATTTAACGTCTATCCTATTCAGTTATAAAAACTGATTTACAAAGGAGGACAACTAAATAAATCTAATTACATGGATGCAGAAACTACAATAAACTACATTTAATTACATATTTGAAATATTAGCATTACAACAACAATGCATTTAAACACAACAATTTTGTTAACAAATGAAAATAATATAAAATGTATTTAATTAATGAATCAAATATAAAAAAGCCTAAGCACCACAAAACATAATATTTCATAGTGAAAACTGATAATTGGCTATATAATGTAAACCGGTGGCTCGTGAGGGTGGCGGTCGCGTTCCCTGTGTCCACCCCTGGCGTACAGCCAGTTATAAACTTTTTTTTTTCTTTAACAGTGTATAAATTTATTTTTAATTATTTGTTTCCCGTAGCATTTGATTTGGTAACATTATCGTAATAAACTGACAACATTTCAAATAATGTTTTACACTTTTACCATGTAATAATTTTGTAAATCTAGTTTTCTTTTTTGTGAATGTAAAATCAGATGAGCTGTTTCCTTCAACCATCGTAACTGTTTTCTTTGTTACTAATTTGTCTAAAACTAGGAAACGCTCAGTTGGACGCGTTGATAAGCGAGCACGTGCTATAGCTAGACCCACATTGCACATTTTTTCAAATTTTAAAATTTGCGACGTTCGCTGTCCACAGGGCCATGTTTCCAATATTATTTATTATTGCCAAGGTATTTGGGTAAACCCGGCGTGTGTACTGTGTAAACCTTTACTTTGTGGTTAAAATCCACCGCCATCTAGAGGACCTTGACTCCTTGGGAAAACTATTTAAACACTTTGGTGACAAATAATAGACTGCTTCCTCGAAAGTATTTTGATTACTTCTAGGTGGCAGTGCACTCGAAGTTCGCGCGTCTTTTCGTTGCCATGGCAACGTTACTTTTGTTATAATGTAATTTCCATTTACACTACTTATCGGATCAAAATAAAATTAACATATTCGTGACCGGACGGACATTCTAAATGATTTGGCCACCTCAGATTTTGTCGCCGTTTAGTTTGAAAAAAAAACTTTCGATTAACTTTAATGTAACTTTTTTTTAACGATTTTGCCACAAAACTAATGGCATTCAATCGAGAACAAAGCTTGCGGATGGTCAAAATTTCAACTCGATCCGAGCCTCCGTTCGAACGTTATAGCGAGACATACAAAAAAAAAAATAAAAAAAATACAGTGACTAATTTTTCCGGCAGAGTCAAATGGAAACGCTCGCTTCGCTCGCTTAAAAATTATTTCAAACCTTATGTGTGCTATTGTTTTATCAATTAGTCGTCATATGGCCCCACAGTCCACACCCCTTATGGAAATGTGAACGACTGTATTATTGTTAGGTGTCACCACGAACACATCAAGCCTGCAGTTTAGATTTGCAAGAAAAGAGATTAGTATTTCTGTGTAAAATTAACAACCGAATTTTTAGCCGAGCTCATTTAACCGGTTCCCACTCGAACACCGAAGTTAAGCAGAATCGGGCGTGGTCATGGGTAGAGTGGGTGACCGCTCTACCCTGAAACTCACGTATACTGCTGGTTAGAGCAGATGGAGGGTTCGAAAGCTAGTGTAACGGCTTCGTTCTCCTCGACGTCTGCTCGGCAGTCCGGGTTAGTGGAGGAACCTACATGACTGTCAAAGTTACACCGTCCTTTCGGATGGGACGTTAAGCCGTTGGTCCCCTTGGTACTTTTCGAAAGGAGTAGGCTACGTGCCGGTACCGGGTTTCCCCTCCTCCCTTCTGTTCATACTTCATCCTCATCTATCACCACTCATCGTCTCGATTAGCCAAAGTGCATAAATATGAGACGTTAAGCAATATTCAATCAATCAATCAATCAAACAACCGAATTTCTCAGAAAATTTAGGGACAGATAAAGCAACCCCGTTAGGAAAGCCTTCTTCTGGTAGTGTGCCTTCTCTGCGCTACGCTAAGCTGACACCGAGCACGCATACTCAACGTCATTCTGGCTGCAGGTGCAGGGGCGCCCCGTCGGGGTTTCTAAATTCCGAGGGGTGCTGTAACCTTCAAAACTGACCGTCAGTGATTTTCTAAAACGTTTTATCTGCATTGTTTTCTGTATTTTATCAGTTATGAAATTAGCCTTTGTAATAATTATTGTCATGATGTTGGTATATTTTATTCAGTGGTGGATCTAGTTCTAATTCATGGGGGGACTGATCCTTTTCCCAAGATTTTCACATAATTATAAAACGAAAACTATCTACACTCTAAATTAAAAGAGCGGAAAAACACTCAAATCGAGTGAAATTTCGCTCCTTTTTTAGCTTGTATTTGCACCACTCTTTCTGAGTGACCACCACTTTTAGAATTGAGTGAAATAATTCCACTCAATTATAGAGCGAAATTTTCACTCTGAAATAAGGGTGATAATCGCTTATAAAAGATCGAAATTCACTCAAATAATAGCGATATTTTGGCTTCAAAGATACTCTCTATTTAGGCTATTAATAACTCAAATAGAAGCGAAAATCACTCAAAATTGAGACAAACTAACTTCCCTAAAAAAATATCGCAATTCAATCAAAAAGTAGCGGTGGGAGGGAAGGAAAGGGAGATAAATCGCTCAAGTAGCATTTAAATTCAGTATACGTATTGCATATAGGTACACATGATATATTATGTTATTTTCAACTCATGTTAATAGGTCAATATCATAAAACTACAAAATAGTATTATAGCAGCTGTATGCAAACATCACATTGATATGTAGATGGACGACTGCGTTCTCTCTCTTCACTGTGGACGCCCATGAAAAGGCATGCATATAATAATTTCCATTAAGTTTTATCTAGGCCTACACAGGATATATTATGTTGTTTTCAACTAAAACAATGAAAACACAATGAACTATTCGTGCATATAGAAGTACAACAGATGTCGACATTTAGGCCCTACCTTTTACTTTTCGGCGTTTTCCGCAGAAATGCCCTTCCAATTAGAACGTTGCACACTTCATCACTACACCGGTAATAACTATTTTTCCTTGAAGACTTACACTGGCAAATGGCAATGCGCCCACGGTCACGAACTAACAGACACTGACGAGTTAGTTGGTTTCGAAGATGCTGGACGTGTTCAGAGGACCGTTGATATATATTGGAATGCCCTACCTCGTTCTTTGTCATGAGTACATGACAAGCAATTATTACCAGTAACATGTTTGAAACGTCGCCGGTAAAATCTCTGCTATTCATCCCCTAGACTTGGCACCGATCAGGACAATACAGTAGACATGACAATAAGGAGAAGCCCCATTCATCGCTTAGATAAATCTCAACACTAATCCCTTGAACAAGCTTTATGCATCGCTCACTATTGACTGAACATCGCTAACTATAGAGCGGTGTCACATGGTCACTCAGCACATTTGAGCTAAATAATGATCACCCAATACATCGAGTGACAATTTCAGTTAAAAATGAGTGACGAACACTCAAAACGAGTGAAGTGACCATCCGCTCGGCGTATTGAGTGAAACAAACCACTCAAATAATTTAGCGTGTACGTATCTAGTGGGGAGGGGGGATGAGGAGGAGGGAGTTCGGTTTCGTCTTGCTAAATCAGGGGCTGTTTGAACTGATTCCCGGAGAACTGGCCCCTGGAGAAGCAGCCCCCCCCCCTATAATTATAACCAAGGGAGGAGAATTAAGTGCCCCCCCCCCCTTCCCGACAGAACGACAGAATATCAAGAGGAAGCCACTTCTCCGGGGGGGAGGGAGGGGGGGGGGGCGTTTCCGCCCTTGGTTATTATTATAGGAGGGCTACTTATCCGGGGGCCAGTTCTCCGGCTATCGTTTGGATTAGCAGTTGTGCCCCTTATCGGCGAAGGCGAGAAAATTTACGACTTTACAACTTTCGTAGACTTAAAAACGAAAAAATGGCACAAAGCGTAATGGTAATAACTGGCTGCGTAATCGAAAAAGGAATCTCATGGGGGGGGGTGGGGGGATCGTCCCACTCCCCCCTGAATCCGCCGCTGTTTTTATTGAATCATTTTAGCTTCTCCGCAGTATGGGCATTGACACACTGAAGTTGGTTTAGTCTATATGGAAGGAATAATATTGAATCGCAGATAAGAATTAATATATTTTTAAAATCCTCTTTTCTGTTCAGGGTTGCACAGGAGATGTTAAATTAACTGAGATATAAATGGTTGTCGATATCCAGAGCAATTTTACAAAAACTATACTACATGAAATGTAAAATTTGAATATTAAAAAATGATTATAATCTTTGAAGACGACGACGACGACGTGAGAAACTACTAGGAAACGCTCTGTTGGACGCGTTGATAAGCGAGCACGTGCTATAGCTAGACCCACATTGCAATTTATTAAAATTGTAAAATTTGCGACGTTCGCTGTCCACGGGGCCATGTTTCCAATATTATTTATTATTGCCAAGGTAGGCCTATTTAGGTAAACCTTTAATTTGTGGATAAAATCCACCGCCATCTAGAGGACCTTGACATCATTTCTTTGGGAAAACGTAAAGAATAATACACTGCTTCCTTGACAGTATTTTGATTACTTCTGGGTGGCAGTGCATAGTGCGAACCTCGTGCGAGTTTTCGTTGCCATGGTAACGTTACTTTTGTTATTATGCAATTTCCATCTACACTACTTATCGGATCAAAATAAAATTAACATACTCGTGACCGGACGGACATTCTAAATGATTTGGCCATCTCAGATTTCGTCACCGTTAAGTTTGAAAAAAAAACTTTCGATTAACTTTAATATAACTTTTTAACTGTTTGAACGATTTTGCCTCAAAACTAATGGCATTCAATCGGGAACAAAGCTTGCGGATGGTCAAAATTTCAACTCGATCCGAGCCTCCGTTCGAACGTTATGGCGAGACATACAAAAACAAAACAAAAAACAAAAACAAAACAAAACAAAAAAAACAAAAACGAAACCAGTGACTATTTTTTCCGGCAGAGTAAAATGGTAACGCTCGCTTCGCTCGCTTAATCATATTGTGCCACATGTAATATTGCATGTTAGGAAAACATGTTCGAATGTGATTTCCATTAGGTATAGTTCCAATTAATTCACAGCAATTTGTATTAAAAGTTGAAAATATATTAACTAGGAAACGCTCAGTTGGGCGCGTTGATAAGCGAGCACGTGCTATAGCTAGACCCACATTGCACATTTTTTTAAATTTTAAAATTTGCGACGTTCGCTGTCCACAGGGCCATGTTTCCAATATTATTTATTATTGCCAATGCCAAGGTATTTGGGTAAACCCGTGTGTAAACCTTTACTTTGTGGATAAAATCCACCGCCATCTAGAGGACCTTGGCTTCTTGGGAAAACTATTTAAACTCTTTGTTGACAAATAATACACTACCTCGAAAGTATTTTGATTACTTCTAGGTGGCAGTGCATTAGAAACTTCGCGCGTCTTTTCGTTGCCATGGCAACGTTACTTTTGTTATAATGTAATTTCCATTAACACTACTTATCGGATCAAAATAAAATTAACATATTCGTGACCGGACGGACATTCTAAATGATTTGGCCACCTCAGATTTTGTCGCCGTTTAGTTTGAAAAAAAAACTTTCGATTAACTTTAATGTAACTTTTTAACTTTTTGAACGATTTTGCCACAAAACTAATGACATTCAATCGAGAACAAAGCTTGCGGATGGTCAAAATTTCAACTCGATCCGAGCCCCCGTTCGAACGTTATGGCGAGACATACAAAAAAAAAAAAAACAGTGACTAATTTTTCCGGCAGAGTCAAATGGAAACGCTCGCTTCGCTCGCTTAATAATCCTTGAACGTATTTTTTTTAAATTATGTAGTGGCTCAAAACTTTGTTATTATAGGTAGTCCAAATTTTAGATCCAGAATATTGGGAGGATAACAATCTGAGGGGTGCTTGTTATTACTAGGACATTCACGGAGTCGGCGCCCCTGTCTGGCTCTGCAGAAGCCCTTCAAGAAGTTCGCGCGTAGACGCAGTAGTATCGCGACGCTGTGTTTTCACAGCAGTACTTTCGTAATTTTCTTTTCAGATTACTCTCAAGAAATGTTCCGTTTGTTAATTTCGGATAAGAAGGCCCTATTTTTTCCTCGCATGCCCTCAAAACTACTAACAAAATATTCACTTCCGGACCTCGGTCAATGTTTGCGAAGCTTTTTGGATCAAAAGGGACCGTACTTGGGAAAACACCGATAACAATGATTTAAATTGGTAACGATTTGAACGTAAAGTTCGAAAAGAACGAACGCACATTTACGACTAGAATCGTGGCTTTTCTGTGCTTGCTGTGTCTCAAATTTGACTGGGATTTCGAACTTCGTCGAGTCGTTCCCATTCTTATTAATTGATAGCAATTTCTAACAAGTCTTCTCAAATCGCAAGAATACTTCTACAATACCTCACAAATAAAGTATCGCATCTCGAATTTGGCAATACATGAACTGCAGCACTGATACATTACGTGTAAAACTGACTAACTTTCAGCATCTCTCTTAATTTTACACTGATTGAGATTTAATGTTTGTTTATAACTCATACGTGTTTTTCTACCAGAAATTATGTCAATTATGTCAATTATGTCAGTCAAATCTCAATAGGCATGTATTGGAATTGTGTCCATAAAATAGTCCTTACATACCACAGGACATAGTCAAAATAATCATCATATTTTGTGTATAGTATCAAAACAACAGAAATTATTTTCATGGAGGAATAGAGCTACAGTCCAACCCCAGCAATGAACTAATAATGGTAGACCAGCGATCGGTATTTGAAAGAGCCGATGGTTTTCCAAAAACTACAAGGCTAATTGGGAACATTGAACAAATTTATCATTGTGCTTCGTTGCTACGACCGTACGACGGCTCCTAAGTCCAAAGTAAACGTGTTCGTATAATTCAATTTCTACAGGACATGGGATTCAATCCCAGGATTCGATCACGGAAACCTCTGCGTTGGAAGCAGGGACACTACCCACGGGAACAACGGCTCAAGACAGTCGTGCTTAGTTCTTGGGCGGGTTTCGGCGAAAATGATCATAGCTTTGTTTGTCACATTTACAATCGTAGGATATATGTCATCCACGAACGACAGTGATGGCTCTGATTCAGAAGGTCCAGGGTTCGAATCCTGTCGAGCCCGGCAATCCTGACTCATGGTTAACCTAGTTATCAATTGAAGAGGATCACATCGGTTAGCTCTTATGTGCACGGTGTATTCTTGGACTGCCTAATCGCGTACTGCCTAAAAAAGGTTTTTAAACCAACTTGACCTTTTTTTCTTGTACTGCCCAATATTTTAGGTCCATTAAGTTGTAACCACCCATTACAGCACAAACGATGGAACCAATTGCATTCGTTAGTGCTACGTTTGTGCTGGTTTGTGCCGCAAACCGCATCGTTGTGCTGTTTCCGTTCAAAATAATCAGCCACTTGAAAGTGGGTGGTTACAACTTATGCTAACATACCCATTTTCTATCGACTTGAAAACTTTTGCACGCGTTGTTGCACGTTGTGCTGGTTGCCCAATTACTGCGCATCGTTTGTGCTGTTACGTTAAAAGTTACGGATTGAATGGGTGGTTATATTAATGCCTAACAATTCTTCTGATGACTTGCATCTAGTAACGTTAGTGCTAACGTTTTGTCTAGTTTGTGCGCAAACGACTTGGCATTTCGTTCATAAAGAAGTCGCATTTGAAATGGTGGTAAAAACTTTAATTCTTTATTTAATACCGAGTCACATATGTTTCTAACAAAGCAAATAGTTGTAAAAGTTTACCAACGAGAAATGTGTTTCATGATAGATCTGAATACAAAAATTTACTTGGTTCACAAATTTGTGAGTCTCAAAGATTATGGTCGATTTTCTTGTTTTTAATATATTGATTACAGACAAACATGTGGCATGTGGATTTCGTAATGTGTTTATGCCTGAACATGTTTCTGGTTCACAAATTGCACAACAACTATTTTTTCTTTACCATATAAGTTATGATTTCAAATTCAAAACATCTTTAGTCACCTTTTTTATTGGTATCGATAACGTATTTGATAAATATCGATATTCCCACTAGTAAAAAATTTGTTGTCAAATTTCACAGGTCATCAAATGTAACATAAGATATGTTGTTTTGTCATGAGTGTCATATGTATTGATCTCAATGTTCTAGAGGATGAGCATCTATAATTACTCAACTCTTTTAGGAAATATAAACTGAGATTTGACGAACAAACTGAATGACTGGTGGAGTGTATTCTGATATTTCTTTATCCACATTTATCTAAGACCTAAACACTTGTGTAACTTTAATTATAATAAGATTAAAATTAATAATACATCGCCTATTAGCTAACCAAACACTTTGTTTTTTATGTATAGCTGCAATTTTAAGGATTTGGTTAATTTTTATGCCTAATACTCAAAATACGTCACATTTTTTGTATATAAAATAAAAATCAATGTCTAGTAATAATTATAATTTCAAGAGTGAATAATGTATTTTTTAATGTACACTGCTTCTAAAAATAAAAGCTTATATGAACAAATTGGTTGCCACTGTCGATCTACAACAACTTACAAGAAAAACAATCGGGTATTTCAAGCAATAACATATCAAGGGTCCAGGTCGATATCCATTATTATTACTACGATTTGTAAACGTGTTTAAACCGCAGCTTACAAATGAGACTTCATCAATCGCATAAAATGAAACATGAGTCAATTGGATGTACGTTTTAAACGTATGTAGCTGCAAACGAAGCGAGAAGTTCAATTTGACTACCGTGAGAAAAAAATCAAAATATGAAGGTTGTTTTATTTTCTTTGTATGTTTGTTCGTTCTCCACCGGACAGTAGCCACACCGTTTTTCGTTGCTCCCAATAAAGCTTATACACACTTCTAAAAGAACATAATCTTCTTCATGTTCCAGTGGTGCTTATACGGTTATACAATTTCATTTCATGAGCACACTATCGTCTCGATAGTCAACACCATCGTCATAATTCTTCAATCAAAAGTGAGTCTAAATACCTTATTTTATAATATAAATAATAAGGCTATTAACTAAAGTCGAAATATTACATAATATTTAATTGGATGAGCGTAGCAAGCGTAGCGAGCGAAGCGAAGATTCCATTCAAAATCCATTCAAAAAAAATCCGGAATATTTTTTTTTTTTGTATTTTTGTGTGTTTGTTAACACGATTCCGGCTAAACCGATACTCCGATTGTGATGAAATTTTATGGAGGCCTTCGAAATCTCTGAACTTAGAACTGCCACGTTTTTAAGCGCAATCGGGAAATGTTTTATTTATAAAAAACTCAATTTTACGATTTTTTTCGATTTTTAAAAAATTTCTTCGACTTATAACACCTACATACTTTGAGTGTAATCAAAAAATTATTTCTCATGAAAATCGAAATTTTACGGGTTTTTTCTTTTTTTAAACAATTCTTTGACTTATAACACCTACATGCTTTAATCCTATTGTAATGATTTTTTCACAGAACCTTAATTTCATGAATTAATATACTCGTGTTAAATTTGAGCGCAATCGAATAATTATTTCTTATGAAAATTGCAATTTTACGATTTTTTCTTTTTTAAAAATTATGATTTATTAAAAAAAATTAAGTTCATCTTTTATTTTATTTAATTTAATTTTAAAAAAATTTTCGACTAAGTAATGATTTTTTCACAGAACAACAGAAAATCCGCGTAACACATGGCAGCTCAATGCACCAATTACGCTCATCCAACAACGCGGCGGGCCTTAAGCGTTTTCCTAGTTAAAAGTACAGAGATAAGTCTAACAAGATTCATTTTTAATAAACATTTATCTGTTCTACTAGTTTTTGGATGAGCGTAGCGAGCGAAGCGAAGATTCCATTTCAAAAAAATCCGGAATGTTTTTCTTTTTTTCTTTTTTCTTCTGTTTGTATTTTTGTGTGTTTGTTAACAAGATTCCGGCTAAACCGATACTCTAATTGCGATGAAATTTTCTGGAGACCATCGAAATCTCTGAACTTAGAACTGCCACGTTTTTGAGTGCAATTAAAAAATTATTTCTCATTAAAATCGCAATTTTACGATTTTTTTAAATTTTTTAAAAATGTCTTCGACTTATAACACCATAATGCTTAATCCGATTGTAATGATTTTTGCACAGAACCGTAATTTTATGAATTAATATATTTATGTGAAATTTGAGCGCAATCGAAAAATTATTTTTCTTGAAAATCACAATTTTACGATTTTTTCGAATTAAAAAACATTTCTTTGACTTATAACATGCTTTATCCGATTGTAATGATTTTTTCACAGAACCTTAGTTTTATGCATTTATATATTCATGTGAAATTTGAAAGCAATCGAAAAATTATTTCTCATTAAAACTCAATTTTACGATTTTTTCGATTTTAAAAAAATTCTTCGACTTAAAACCCCAATACGCTTTATCCGATTGTAATGATTTTTTCACGGAAGTTTGACTTTGTGAATTAACATATTTTTGTGAAATTTTAGTGCAATCAAAAAAATTATTACTCATGAACACTTGGCAGCTCAATGCACCAATTACGCATATCCAACAACGCGCCTGAAAAAGCGATTGCGAAACTTCCTAGTTTTATATTATATAATTACCCTCTATTAGAACAAAACAGCATCGTCTCGATACCCTCTTTGCATCCTGTGGGGGCGTAAATCCTTCTAAAAGTAAAACAATTACACGTTTCCGTATCGTTATCATATTTTTGCTTCCCAGGTTTTTTTGAAAGTTGGCTTTACGATAGTTATGGCTTGCGAGTGGCGCGTGCACTTGGCTGCGGGCGAACGACCGTCGCCCTAGATAATAATATAATATCCCCCACATAATATAAGTACTTGTAATTTAGTTAGTAGACAATTAATTGTTAATTGTTAGTTGAATTCGGGGTATATTATATCTTATTTACTTAACCGTAGGCCTAAGTAGATTCAACTACAAAACTGTGAATATAATCAATAAGTTAGAAATATGTATTAAAATAGTATTTTTGTGAGTATTTATCTTTATGTCTTTTCACGTAAGAATATTATGTATTATTAAAATAATTCGTCTAGTACATACAATTATGTAGATTTGTAATTATGGTTTGTTAACGTTGCTATGATACTTGCTGTGCTACTAACGTATTTGATGTCACGTTCATTTTTCAACTATCAACTTACATTTGTATACAATATGATTACTATAATTCCTCAAGACATAACATTTTGCTATGTAAAAATTGTATTATATTGACACATTGCAAAATCAATTATGTATTAAAACACTGTTTTCATACATTATAAAGTATAATGATTGTTGTACCTAATAAACATGAAAACAAAGCACCTATACAAATCCTTGCACAATCCTAATAACACTAAATGTACAATATTTTGTATACATAAACAACAACACAAATGGTACCACAAACGAGGCGGTTTGTGGCACAAACCAACCCGAAGTAGTAGTCTGGCGTGGGTGTGAATCAATTGTGCATTTTTATATAGAGGTCCAATTTTTTTTATACGTGTACTACACACCAAAATATTCATTTTTAGACCGGGAGTGCATTCATCTCGCAATCCATTTACCTATGGCGGCCATCTTTAAAGATGGAATAGTGAATTTGGTAACAAAATTGCCATTAAATGTGTAAAATTTGCAATTTACGGCCTCGAAATCCACGGATTACTACTTCTACTGCCATATTTGAGTTCCTAATGGTAGATTTTATACTAAAAATCGTGCCACATGCCAAGATTCCGTTAAAATGTAGTAGTCTTATCACACTATAGACGCTATCTTTAAAGATGGCCGCCATAGGTGTATGGATTGAGAAACGAATGGAGTCCCAGTCTTAAAATTACTATATGAGTGTCTAGTACACGCACACAAAAATGTAGACGTCTATATTATATATGTTATTACAGTCAACTCGGCTATCGTAGGAACTAGTGGTATTTTGTAACACTAGGAAGCTTCGCAAACGCTTATTTTAGTCGCGTTGATGAATGAGCTTTTTTGTATTTATGTAATAAAATTTATTTAGTTGTCCTCCTTTGTAAATCAGTTTTATGACTGAATAGGATAGACGTTAAATAAATAAATAAATAAATAAATAAATAAAAATAAAATAGTAAGTTTTTAGTTTGAGTGGGATCTCTTTACTTATCAAGTGCTTTTTGAACGCATTGTAGGTGATTGTTGTCAAGTTTCTAGTGACTTCTTAATTGTTATTAAAAATACCTCAACAAATTTATTTTAAAACCTTTATTTATATGGTTTCTGGATAATTTTTTCAACTTTTTCTTTCAAAAAGCAATACATCACCATTACTTAAATGCCCATGTGAAATATGAACGTTGTAGCCCCACCCGTTTGGTCAGAATCGTCCCAAATGTCACGAAAATATCGCACTAAAAATCGAAAAAAATCGTAAAAGTACGATATTCATGAGAAATATTTCTTCAATCGTACCCAAAAACGTAGCAAGTCTAAGTTCAGAGATTTCGAAGGTCCCCTCCAATTTTCATCCAGATCGCATATGCCGTTTGCCCGGTAGAGAGCAAACAAACAAACAGACAGACAGAAAGAGAGAAAAAAAAACACGAGCTAAATTTTTTTGGGGGTCGGTGAAATTGAAGTCTTCGCTTCGCTCATCCAATTAACAAGTAACTATTGAAACTTGACAACAATTACCTACAATGCGGTCAAAAAGCAAATCTACGATCCTCAGATATTTTACATTCAATTAATTGGCATTAACTTTAGCAATTATTACTACTTTATAAAAACTAGGAAAACGCTAAAGTCCCGCCGCGTTGATGGATGAGCGTAATTTGTGCATTGAGCTGCCATGTGTTACGCGGATTTTCTGTTGTTCTGTGAAAAAATCATTACTTAGTCGAAATTTTTTTTAAAATTAAATTAAATTAAATAAAAAATAAACTTAAAGGGGCTAAAAACCCCAAATCGGCTTTAACTTGCTTCTTTTTTGGTCCACATAGATACTAGAGCATAGTACCAATCTAAAATGCCCCTTCATAACATCGTGTCTTGAAACTGTGCCCAAATATACCCTCAAACACGCAAAAATATGCATTCCAAAATCACACCCCATCTTGGTAATCAGCATATTTTGACCGAACTACTTGCCCAAATTACAAAACAAAATATAGAGAATTTACAGAAAAGACTGTAGAGTACGTCAATAATGGCCAATATTTTTTTGATCAAAATCCTCCAAGGTCACGGGGCATAAAGATCGTCCCCATGTTATTTCTTATGGGAGATTTTTGCCGATGGAACCTAGCTCGAAAAATATTATGTTTGACAATTTTTTGGGAGGTCATGGTGGCCCCAATAATTTTTCTGTTAATTGCTAAATTCATTACTAATTAGCCTTAATGAAATATATTTTTTGAGTCCAGCGGTTAAATACCCCTTTATTTTTTTTAATTAATCGTATTTTTTTTTAAAGAAAAAAATCGTAAAATTGCAATTGATTGCGCTCAAATTTAACACGAATATATGAATTCATAAAATCAAGATTCTGTGAAAAAATTATTACAATAGGATAAAGCATGTAGGTGTTATAAGTCAAATAATAATTGTTTTAAAAAAGAAAAAACCCGTAAAATTTCGATTTTTATGAGAAATAATTTTTCGATTACGCTCAAATTTCACACGAATATCTCAATTCATAAAATTAAGCTTCTATGAAAAATTCATGACAATCGGATAAAGCATGTAGGTGTTATAAGTCGAAGACATTTTTTTTTTTCAAAATCGAAAAAAAATCGTAAAATTGCGTTTTTTATGAGAAAAAATTTCCCGATTGCGCTCAAAAACGTGGCAGTTCTAAGTCCAAAAAAAAAGAATAAAAAACGTTCCGGATTTTTTTCTCCAGTGAAGTGAAATGGAATCTTCGCTTCGCTCGCTACGCTCATCCAATTAGGTTACAGCACACAGTTAGAGTGAGTAAATTCTAGTAACGAATTAAGACTTTCAAAGACAGCAAAAATTGTTTTGACGTGGTTTATGGTGTGTTTATTATGAAGAAGGATGAATTTTGATGGCACATATTATAAATTCAAATATTATTTTAAGGAAATTAAGAAATTAAGCGTAGTTAAAACAATGTTAGTTCTCCATACAGTAATTTCCAAAAATTTGAAATTCAGTAATTTTGTAGAGAAATAAAGCATAATTAGTAATTTTAATTAAACACAATTAAATGCAAATTTAATCAATTTACCGTCATATCTCAGACGTAGACTGCACATGTGCGTAATATGCACAATATTAAGAACATCCCAGCACAAGAAATATATTACTTTCATATTCGATCAATAATTGAGCGAGCGTAGCGAGCGTCTCCACTTGACTCTTATGGCTCGAATGTCTGTTTTTTTTTTTTTTTTTTTTTTTCTGTTACTGCTTCGATACAGGTCGCACCGTTTCTCTGATCGACCTGAAATTTTGCACACATGTACATACCACCTAGGCGGGTTGCTGTATAGTTTTTGAACAAAATCCGATCATTGGTTATAAAAAATAAAAAATAAAATAAAAATTAAAAAATTAAAATGTACCGATCGTTATGAAATTTTGCAGGGTCAATAAGTACAACATTCTCTCCTATTTTCCAAATTTTCAGCTAAATCGGTCAAGACCTTAAAGACTTATTGCTAATCATAATTCGAAAAATGATGTTAAAAAATGAAGGAGGCAGTGAAGATACAAAGATACACTTTAGAAGGCATGACGTGAATTCGTACAATGCAAAGATGTTGGAATAGTAAAGTGTACAAATAATGTCAATATCCAGGTAGGCCTACTCTGTGTGGTGGGCCTTATGGGAATGTCGTACTCGGGTCATGTTGCACGTACCGGTGCTCGCTCAACAACGCGTCCAACTGAGCGTTTTCCTAGTGTACAATTAATCGCTAATTTGCATAATTGATTGGAGACCAGTTAGCAGTTCTAAAACGTTTTGGACAAAAAACCATCACGTCTGTATACATGCATGATTATTTGAGTAAACCGTTACGTCGTTGATACTGTATTACCTACTTCAACGGTACATTTAATCAATGCTATAGTTTAGGTCGTAATTAAATTGATTAAATTTGGATAGGTAGACTTTTTATGATAGTTATGTATGTTGTTAACTGGTTCACAATTAATTGTTTACCATTTAGGAATATCACATAAGTTAATTCGTTTACCCGCAATCAAAGTTTGATTACACCTACGTAAATTTGATTAAAATACTGTTAAATATTAATTAAATGACTTTTTTGGATTCTTTTTTTGTACATTTAATGTATGTATGTGTTCATAAAATACCAACAGTAACTTTTAAATTTAGTTAGCAAGTAACTTAACAAAACGTATATTTGATTTCAATTAATCGAAATTAAAATGCAAATTAAAGCAATTTCCCATCATATTTTAGCGTCAGACTTTATATGTGCGTAATGAGCACTCTTTGAAGAATATGTCTGTACCAAAAACGAAGTGTGGCTCGTTGGTCTTGTGGTTAGCGTATCTGCTTCCAATGCAGAAGGTCCAGGGTTCGATTCCCGCTAGAGTCAGAAGTTTTTTAACTTCTGATTTGGACTTAAGTCCATCAGTTCATGTCTTACGAGTTTGTAAACGGTGACTTTGGAGCCGTCCTAGCAACGAAGCACATAATAAATTCAGAGTTGTTCTGAATCAGCCTTGTGATTCTGGCGTTGATTCGCGGGTGTTCGCACTGTCCATACCACTGATTGCTATATTTCCTATTAAAAATATCGATCTTTGGTTGGTTATCGCTCACTCGTCGATTGCGTCGGGGCCTACAGGGTTGGCTTGGTCGCTTTGATTTAAAGTCTGAGTGGGAAGACTCTTAATACAATTTATTTATTTTATTTTATTTTAAGTTCTTGCAATTAGTGGTGGATAAGCCGATTTTGTGCCTTCGTTGCTTCTACTATACAGTTGTCACCACCCACTTTCAAGTGCCTGTAATTTTTGAACGGAAACAGCACAAGCGATGCGGTTTGCGGCACAAACCAGCACAAACGTAGCACTAACCGCGTGCAAAGTTTCAAGTCGATCAGAAGAATGGGTGGTTAGGCATTAAGTTGTAACCACCCACTTTCAAGTGCCTGTAACTTTTTAACGGTAACGGCACAAACGATGCGGTTTGCGGCACAAACCAGCACAAACGCAGCACTTACGAATGCAATTGGTCCCATCGTTTGTGCTGTAATGGGTGGTTACAACTTAATGGACCTCAATATTTTTCTCGTACTGCCTAGAAGGGGCTGGGAGTACACGATTAGGCAGTACAAGAACGCACTGATGTGCGCGGCGTGTTGTTTGTCACACCTGTATGTAATGCAAATTTGCAGAAGACATAATGACAAACATAATTATACAAAAAAACAGAATAGTAGGGCTGCATACTTTGGTCTAGACTTTGCAAGAAATAAGCAACTGACTCCTCCCCCACCTCGCCCAAACCCAACAGAAACTCATAAAAATAACGTTTTACTAGCTGAGCAGAAAAAGCCTGCTCACCTAGTTCTCAAAGACAGCGATAGGTAGCGCTAATTGTATCGTATCAAGCAAAATAGGCGCACGGTGGTAGAAAAATCGACCCTGACAAGCGAAGTGACGTTTGAAACGTCGGGAAATAATCGACGTTGATGGTTCTAGAACAAAGGTTATAGTGTGAATTGAGACTGTTGCCGAAAAATGGGAAGCGATTTAATATCTGAATATTTTGTTGGATAAAAGAGTAGGAATAGAATAATACTAATGTGTCATCGTTTCCTTAGGGACCGGCCGATGGTTGTATCGAAGAGAGTGGCACCCCCCCCCCCAAAAAAAAAAAAACAGCCAGCCAACCAGTCAACTGTTATCTTCGGCGGAGATGAATTATTAAGAAATAATGTTGCTAAGAAAGCAAGAGTAACCAGTTAAATGCTTGACCAACAGAGAGCATTGTTAGAGCATTGGTACGCCAGGGATCTAACCCAGAACCTTCAGTTTTACGTACCAATACTCTACCAACAGAGAGCATTAGTAGAGCATAGGTACGCCAGGGATCTAACCCAGAACCCTCGGTTTTACGTACTGATACTCTTCCAACAGAGAGCATTGGTAGAGCATTGGTACGCCAGGGATCTAACCCAGAACCCTCGGTTTTACGTACCAATATTCTTCTTACAGAGAGAATTGTTAGAGAATCGGTACGACAGGAATCCAACCCAGAACTCTCGATTTTACGAACCGACGCTCTTCCAACAGAGAGCATTGGTAGAGCATCGGTACGTCAGGGATCTAACCCAGAACCTTCGGTTTTACGTACCGATACTCTACCAACAGAGAGCATCAGTAGAGCATCGGTACGCCAGGGATCTAACCCAGAGCCTTCGGTTTTACGTACCGATACTCTACCAACAGAGAGCATTGGTAGAGCATCGGTACGTCAGGGATCTAACCCAGAACCATCGGTTTTACGTACCGATACTCTACCAACAGAGAGCATCAGTAGAGCATTGTTAAGCCAGGGATCTAACCCAGAACCTTCGGTTTTACGTACTGATACTCTACCAACAGAGAGCATTGGTAGAGCATCGGTACGTCAGGCAGGGGCGCCGATTATGTGGGTGCTCAGGGGCTGAAGCACCCCTCAGATTGCACCCCTCCAAAAATCCTGACTAAAATAAAAGTTAGGCCTATAACTATCTATGTTTGGAGGTATTAAAAAAAAAAAATAGCTTTCTATTTTTCACTTGTACACATGCCCTTCTCCACTTCCAGATGCTCGAACCGGAATCCCCATCAAAAGAGTGGCCATGCTCGACACTCGACAGTGCTCGCGCTGAGAACTGAACTGATATGCTATTGCTATGCTAGAATAGTCAAACGTCAAACTCACTTGAGTCATGCAGGAAGGCTCATGATTGTTGGACGCGATCGCGAACGTAATGATATGCATATTCGATGGTTGTAACATGGTCTTTCTCGCACTTCTTTATTTTTTTATCGGTAAAAATTGCATTATTTTGGTAACATGATGATCTATCTCGTTAGTGTTCCAATTCTCTTGTTGGTAGTTTTCTAGTTTTTGCGGTACAAAAACTACAGTATTTCGGTATTGCATCCAGCCCCCTATTTTTGTCTAAAACGCACTAAATGCACTCTAAAAACTTGATTTTCAAAAATTTTGCCTGCGGCGGTAATGTTGGGGGCTCCGCCCCCAAACCCCCCGTGCTTGGTCCCTTCTCCACGAAGTTGAGCGCTCCTCGGAATTTTCAAAATCCGGCGCCCCGCGTCAGAGATCTAACCCAGAACCGTCGGTTTTACGTACTTATACTCTACCAACAGAGAGCATTGGTAGAGCATCGCTATGTCAGGCTATCTGCATCTAAGAAAAACACGTTTTATTGGTACGAATTGATTTTTTTTGTTTCATTACTTATTGATAGTTTAAATTACTTGAGAGCAGCCATTCCAAAAATTGGCCATTCCAAATTTAAATAATTATAAAATGTGTTTCCATTTATTTAAAGCAGTAACTAAGCTTAAAAGAGCTATTATCTGCTAATTTATTTGTGTATCTAGCTTATAAAGCGTAATACCAATCGGCAATGGCCCTTAACCCTTAACGACTTAGTAAAACCTCGAAAAAACCTTTAGTCAGGACTGCCGGTGGTGACGATCCGTTCTGAGGCTTCGGCTGGTGGTTGGCCCTGATGTGTTTGTGGGGGGAGTCTTAGCGGTAATTTTAACTCTCGCATAGGGGCCTATACCATTCAATTCCGTATGTGTGGGTGCTGCGCACCTAAGAACTACCGTTTGTTATTATGATTATTGATGATTAAATCAATCGTATTTAATCTTAAATCTATCTCGTGGGTGCTTTAGACCTCCTGCACCCATGGAGCTGGCGCCTATGCATAATCAAGAATAATGCTTTTGGACTAGTCTACTCACTTGCAGTAGGAGTTTCTAAAATATGCATAATTTTGTCAAGCCATATTTCAACTGTGGGTTTTCTTAACAAAATCACATAAAGAGGTCCTTACCCCATATTGCAAAATGATCAGGACGTTGCCGAACAACTCGTTCTCTCCTTGCATGGTTTAAAAATGCGTGTACAATTTCTTCTAGTTCATCATCGGTTGATGAATCTAAATAATCATTTTGCCCTAGGCCTGACGCTAGTCCACCATAACCTCGACTATTAGCCATCACTGCCCAGTATTTACATTATGTTTTTGGAAATATCAATTTATAACATTTAAACAATACCAAGCCGGGCCATCAAAGCCCAACTCGCAACCTTCTCGTGGTTTGGCAGGTGAGTAGGGGAGAATGACTCCCTAAAATTAATGGCGAGCTCTGGGTCGTCGTCGGGGAACTTTCCCCTTCCCTTTGGCTACCTCCCCGACGGCGACGACAATGACAACACGGACGGATGATGACACAGACGAAAACGACCACGACGTGGGGGAACCCCTGCCCTTCCCATACGCTTGTGGCTGGTTCTGACCAGTACAGGCCTGTCCACCCCTTGTCCCCCCGCAACGCCCTTGGTTGGATGGAAGAGAAGGCTTAACAGGCCTTAATCCTGCCATCAATAAAGACGACAATCAAATCAAACGTTCCTCCCCCTGGAAAGAAGTATACACCGTGGTAACTCACACTTATAGAAATTGTTTTATCTTGGAGGCGCGAATAATCATAGCTGTTAAAGCGCCCTAAAACTACTAATGCTAATCTACTAATTCCCAGCCCCTAAATGGCAGCCGATTTCAAGTCGCCATCCTGGAAAGTCTTTAATGAGTCTGTTACAGCCTTAACGGATTCATTTTCGGCCCGTAAATTTAACGCTCTGTTAAGATGCATTAATCGATTGATTAGCGCTAAGCAGCCATTGAAAAACACCGACTTCTCCTAATCAGCTGATTAAGGGTTACGAACTCTTTAACAACTGATTGAAAAACCGGGCCTTAGTCATTGGAAGGCAATCATAAAATCGTTCGCTGTGTTTAAATTTTAGTATTTTACATTAATTCACCTCTTGTATTAAAATAATATATAATTATGTAAGGAAAGAAGCAATAAATAAATTAATTAATGATTAATTTATAATGGATGGATGGATGGATGGATGGATGGATGGATGGATGGATGGATGGATGGATGGATGGATGGATGGATGGATGGATGGATGGATGGATGGATGGATGGATGGATGGATGGATGGATGGATGGATGGATGGATGGATGGATGGATGGATGGATGGATGGATGGATGGATGGATGGATGGATGGATGAATGAATGAATGACTGAATTTCAGCATTTTAACGTTTGAATGGAGAGCGCAATAATTTGTAATATTTTAAAGTATTGCGTCAGCGGTCTAATTAACTGTCATGAATGGTGTAAGTTTGTGAACATGTGTGTGAAGAGTGGACCGTGACACGCACACCGCCAAGGCAGACAGCTGGCCGCCACAAGGATCACCACTCACTCACTCACTCTTAAATGAAGCAATTATTTAGATAAAAGCCGAGCCCTCATTGCAAACCTCCACAAGTCTGGAAACCGAGCTAACATGGACACCCACGCGGCTAATTACGAGGAATCACACTCTACAGCCGGCTTCAAAATGCTTTACCTTCCAACATCCTTCATCCTATGAAAACCATGTTGCACGTAGCTGCTTGGCAGCTACCTACAGCCATTTTTAAAATGCTTTATACCTACCAATAGTCAAGCAGATAAGAGCCGAATTTCATAAAAATTAAAAAGAAAGAAGAAAGAAACGAATGAAGCGCGAATTTTTGCTCAATCACTCAAAATATTATTCTGATCAAAATGCCAAGAAAAAAAAAGTCCACTGGTTTGGGGGGTGGGGTGGGGTTGGGGGTCAAACATAGGGGTAGGGGTGAGAACTAAATATTCATACGGTCGCACACTCAAATTTTGTGATGTGGTTGCTTAAAGTTTGCGTAATTGAAAAAAATTCATACTTGACCTCACTTGTTAATATTATCTGATTGAGACCTTTGACCTTTTTTTACTAATTCGAGTTATATTGCATGAAATGTATCGTGTGACCATTCATTTTGTCAGACATTATCACTAGAATAAGAATGAAGGGTCCACATGTGTTTTTCGATTACGTGCTAGTTCATTCCGTGACCTTTGACCTTTGAACTAGGAATTTTGGCCCGGAGTAGCTGAACTAGGGGTTTTGTGATAGAAGCGTGAATTATCAAACACTTATAATAATATTCTGATCCAATTGCCAAGAAAAGGACTAAAAAAGTCCACTGGTTTGGTGTTTGGGGGGAGGGGGAGGGGGGGGGGACAAAAATATCATACGCCACTAAATATAATACTATGAAACTCAAATTTTGGAATATGGTTACTTAAAAGTTTGCATAACCGAAAAAAATCATACTTGACCTCACTTGTAAATGTTACCAGATTATGTGACCTTTGACCTTCAATAACTAATTAATTTGTGTTACATTGAAATAAATGTATCGTGTGAATGATCGTGTTTCGTCACAAATTATCCGTAGAACAAGAATTAAAAGTAAAAATGGGTTTGTCATTGCCTTGGGACCTATGAACGAGGAATTATGAACCGGATTACCTTAACCATTCTGGAATTTTGAATTTTATCAATAATTCTGGCTTAAACACTAATAATAATATTCTGAATAAATTGCCAAGAGGAGGCCTACAAATGTCAACTAGGTTGGTGGGAGGGGGGGGGGGGGGGGTAAAACATTGGGTGTGGTGAAAACATCATACATCACCTAATATAATAATAACAAAATCAAGTTTTGGAAAATGGTTGGTAAAGTTTACATGGGAATGAATCATGGTACATATGGGAATCATACGTAACCATACATGAAATTTATTATTGGAGTATGTGACCTTTGACCTTTGGTAACTGATTGGTGTTATATTTAAATTGATTTGATTGATTGTATATTGCTTAACGTCTCATATTTATGCAACTTGGCTAATCGAGACGAAGGGAGGGACGTAAGGGGTGACGCGGGGGGACAAGGGGTGGACAGGCCTGTGATGGTCAGAACCAGCCACAAGCGTATTAGGCCTGTAACGAATTTGCTCTAGCTCTTCAAAGAAAGAAGTTAGGTGCACAAACCGTATAACAAGCTGAAAATTTAACCAAGAGTACTCAACACCCTGATTAAACTACTGTGTAAAATTACCCGAAATCACTTTAGCGGAAAAGGGTTTTAAAAAATGGCAAACTGGTAACTTTTCAAAAAAAAGGGGAAGTTTTGTAACATCATTAAGAAATAGCTGGAAGCTGGTCGTCTGGACAAAAATGCACATACCTTGTTTTTAACACTACTTTTTAATATCCATAAACGTAATAAAAGGCAAAGGCCAACAATTTTAATTTTATATAGTCTGTTTTACACATAAATAGACCCCGAAATGCATTTTTAAACCGTTTCGCAATATTTCAATCTCATTCTTCAGACGAAATATGTAGAATTATCTAAAACTTATCCAGCAATAGAGTCATCTATGTGTTTGATTCAATAAAAAAAATTGAAGCATTGAAAAACTTACATTTAAAAACATAGATTGTACGCTCGAAGCCGCGTATCCACTTTTGGCGCCAAAATATAAACATAGCTAAATTTGAATTTGAAACATTACATACCACGCCAACTAGTATTATATGTTATAAAACTCAACAAATACCAC
Organism: Sweltsa coloradensis; assembly: GCA_024449915.1. Lineage (NCBI taxonomy): Eukaryota > Metazoa > Arthropoda > Insecta > Plecoptera > Chloroperlidae > Sweltsa > Sweltsa coloradensis. Next base: position 223,424 of record JAMZAV010000860.1, on the reverse strand, counting down.
CCTTTTACATCAGGCATTAGTTAGAATATCATAGAACCTGTTCAAAATAAAATGGAACCCTACAAAATAAATCACAAAATATGCACAGTACTCGTTCTTAACATAGAAAATTAGCATTACATGACTACATACAAATTTATAAACTCTCTCAACAATTCATTAAACTCTTAAAAGCCTTACTTAAAAGGCTTTTAAATAGGCAACTTCAATGATTTATGGAGGACTAACCAATATTGAAACTTTTACTTTTAGGTGCACAAACCGTATAACACGCTGATTTTATAACCAAACCTTTCTTAGGCCCTCACATATGTGTGGTGCAAAAGTACTCGAAATCACTTTAACTGAAAAGGACGAAAAAGGGTGAAAAAATGGGTAAAAACCGCAAAAAGTGAAAAATATATTTTTTAGTTCACCACTTCTCCCAATTTTGCTTTAGAATCTCCTTATATACAATAAACAATCTTCACAATTAGAAACGTAAGTAATAAGTATATGAAATTAAATCTATTTATCACATATTATTATAGTATGTTAGAAAATAAAATGGGTCACAAATAGAAAGAAAATAAATTTAAATTTTCTTATTTCACCCTACTAGTTAAAAATTTACTACTACATGGCCAAACTCCTTTGTTTAAAAAATAAAATAAAACCTCAGATGTGATTATCGTCGCTTTGTCTTTTTAGATTACTTCATACGAGTTATACTGCTGAAATGATCCCGCCTTTTGCTTATGTATATATGAAACGTTTTGTAAAATTATGTCGAATTTACACATATCCTTCTTATTTATATAATTAAGACTATAAAAGTATCAACATGGTAAATTGGTAGGCCTTCTGGTAGGTAGCTGTTCTGTGTGTTATTTAAATGTTGCTGTGTGCTAAAATAGTTTTAAAATATTCATATGTACTGTGATTTTTAATAGCGATTGCATTATTAATAACACTAACAGCACAATATGTATTTCTAAACACAAATAATTACCAAAATTTTCATGACATTGTCCAGTTGTTTAGCTCCTTACCCGTTTGGCTTAAAAGTAAAACATGCACACAACGCATAAAAAAATTGACGCGACTGTACGATCCACCTACGTTATGATTGCTCATCTCTTCTGTGTTAACAGATCTTTACTTCCAATGTCATAAGCATACAAATTTGTTTGCGCGTGTTTAATCGAGCCCCTTCACTGAAATATGTGTGGTATATCGTTTCTGTACCGCATCTTCCCATTCGTGTTATCAAGCGTTATCTGCTCCAACATACTTAAACCGTAATGATCGTATGCTCAACTCTAACTCAAGTTATTGTAAATAATTACAAATACAAAAATGAATTGGTGTAAGGGTGCAAGAGCTTTACTAAAGCTTAATATCAGTTCAGTCCTGTTAGATATTTCGAATAGGACAGTATGTTCAGTATTTTATAACTCGGTGCCAGATTACTATGTTAATTCACTAATTTTGTGGAAGTTTTATTGTAGTCTACGAATGGTTGTGCCTGTTGTTTTACTATTTTCTTTTAATGTAAATCATGAAAAATCGTACAAAATAACCTGTAAATGGGTGTGTACTGACTGCAATGTATAATAATATACGACTTAACACACAAAACTCACACAACCGCACATTTATTAAAATAGGTGACAATGACGATTTTGCAATCCCTTCGGCGAAAGAATATATCAAATCAACATTTTTACAGAACTACTGTGTGTGTTATTTGTGATGGCAAGGAAGGCCCATTAAGTTCCACAGAATGGTAAACAATTTTGACTAAGAAAGGCTTTGTTACACTTATATAATCGTTTGGAGATAGGCAGGACGATGTGGCTGTTAAAGTTCGAAAAAGTACAGTTGACAGTTTTCCATACAAATTTCACCAAAAATGTAGAACTGTTTATACAGACTCACGCAAACGTGAAAGAGCAAAAAAACGTTTATCTGAAGAAGGCACTACGTACAATGTACCAACTGAGTCTAAACGCCTTGCTAGGAATGAATCACTTAAATTTGATTGGAATATCAACTGTTTCATTTGTAGCGAGGTAGAAGATAAATTTAAATGAGAGCGTTCGTTTTCACTTGTCGACATGAATCATGTTCGAGTCAGAGAGTCTGTTTTGCAAGCCGCGTTAACTAGAGATGATCAAAATATAAGCAAACGAGCTTCATTTGAAAGCGATCTCTTTGCTGTAAACGCGAGGTATCATCGAAACTGTTATCAAAAATACACAAGCACAAGAAACATGGAATCCGCAAAAAAAGATCAAACCATTTAACAAAACATGACCAAGCCGCAGACTTTATTTGGGATTCTTGCAAAGACTCGATTGAAAATGGTAAAATAATACAGCTCCCTAAAGTTTTTTAAAATATGTTCATTCAATTTTTAAATGAAGCTGGAGTTGACACTGAGATGCCAAATGCATGCCGTCCTTTTGCCATTAAAATAAAAAAATCAGAAAAGTATTCGAACCATGTTGTGTTTCATTCTCAGTCAGGACCTTTATCCGATATCATGAGGGACCTTGTGTAATGGAAAAGTTGAAAGATTTTTTCAGCACTTGTAAAACAAAGTTCATGTGCACTGATTCCGATAAATGCCCCTGCTATCGTAATGGACTGGATTGTACAGATATTTGCCGATGTAATCGAGACTGTTACAACGTGTTCAATTTTCAAGACAAATCTTATATCACTAATGATGACCAAATCTAAGGTAAAGCGGTCATGAAATGGATTCTACGAAATCATCCAAAATGTAAGTAACTTTTTCTTTTTTCCTAGGTCTATTACATTCGGGCAGTGTTACCACGGCGTTCATCTAAACTGACGTGATTTCGCGAGTGTTCATACGACTTCACTAAAGAAACATCATTGAACTTGCCCATTATAAGCATTTTAGCCTTTTTAGCCTTTTTAATCAAAATAAGGCTATTAATAATTTAATGAATTGTTGAGAGAGTGTATAAATTTGTATGTAGTCATGTGATGCTGATTTTCTATATGTAAAGAACGAGCACAGCGCATATTTTGTGATTTATTTTGTAGGGTTCCATTTTATTTTGAACAGGTGCTATGATGTTCTAATTAATGTCTAATGTAAAAGGGTTGTATTTGTGGAGTTTTAAAACATATGTTTCAAATTCAAATTCAGCTATGTTTATATTTTAGCGGCAAAAGTGGACAATAAAGCATACGCGGCTTCGATCGCACAATCAATGTTTTTAAATGTACGTTTTTCAATAGTTCAATTTTTTTTATCGAAGCAGACACATAGATGACTCTATTGTTGGATAAGTACAAGATAATTCTACATGTTTCGTCTGAAGAAGGAGATTGAAATATTGCGAAACGGTATAAAAAATACATTTTGGGGTCTATTTATGTGTAAAACAGACTATATAAAATTAAAATTGTTGGTCTTTGCCTTTTATTACTTTTATGGATATTAAAAAGATGTGTTTAAAACAAGGTATGTGCAGTTTGGTCCCGATGATCAGCTTCCCGCTATTCTTTAATGATGTTACAAATCTTCCCCTTTTTTTGAAAAGTTACCCGTTTGCCAATTTTTAAAACCCTTTTCCGCTAAAGTGATTTCGGGTAATTTTACACAGTAGTTTAATCAGGGTGTTGAGAACACTTGGTTAAATTTTCAGCTTGTTATACGGTTTGTGCACCTAAAAGTGAAATTTCAATATTTTTTACTCCTCTATATGGGGAGTGCAGAGATTCCCCCACGTCGTGGGCGTCACCGTCTGTGTCATCCGTCCGTGTTGCCATTGTCGTCGCCGTTGGTGAGGTAGTCAAAGGGAAGGGGAAAGTTCGAAATGTATCGTGTGACCATGGAGTTGTACTACTTAAACTCGATAGTGTGACCAGTAGCCTTGTCACAAATTATCACTAGAATAAAAATCAAGGGCATTTTCAGAACTTTTAATATTTATCCTTCATAATAAGCTTTGTTATTATTTGTTGTTATTTGTGTTTATGTCTATTTATCCATTTATTTATTTAACATTTATCTAATTCAGTTACAAGAAGTAACTTTTCCTGTCTAGACCTTTCTGCCTCTAGGTATGCCTCTATCTCTGGTGAAGCCACTCTACTCAAACCGTGTCTTACTTGGTCCAGTACCTGAACGACCCTTCTTTTAATTACATCCGCTCCGACTTGCGGTCAATGGATAATCCCTAAGAAATGAAAGGGTCTCGCTCAGGGACTGGGCCAAGTAAGACACGGTTTGAGTATGGTCTTTCTACTTCTGGAGATGACTCTCTAGGCCTCTCTACCTCTAGGTATGCCTCTCTATCTGTAGAGATGCCACGCTCTAGGTCTTTCTACTTCTGGAGATGACTCTCTAGGCCTCTCTACCTCTAGGTATGCCTCTCTATCTTTAGAGATGTTACGCTCTAGGTCTTTCTACTTCTGGAGATGACTCTCTAGGCCTCTCTACCTCTAGATATGCCACTCTATCTGTAGAGATGCCACGCTCTAGGTCTTTCTACTTCAGGAGATGACTCTCTAGGCCTCTCTACCTCTAGGTTTGCCTCTCTATCTGTAGAGATGCCACGCTTTAGTTTTTTTTTCTTCTGGAGATGAGTCTCTAGGGGCCTCTACCTCTATAGGTATGCAATATGCTTCTCTATCTCTGGGGATGCCACTCTAGGTCTTTCTACTTCGGGACTCTCTAGACTCTCTAGGCCTTTAATCTCTGGCGATGCCAATCTTTCTTCCCAGAGAGACGACGACTCTCTAGGCCTCTCTGACTCTGTAGATGCCTCTACAGGCCTATCCATATTTAGGGGACGCCTCAATAGGCCCCATCACTGATAATTCATCTCTAGGCATATCTACCTTTGGGGAAACGGAAACCTCTTTAGGTCCTTTTACCTAGAGAGATGACTCTGTAGACCTCTTTATCTTTAGGGCTGCCTCTGTAAGCCTCTCCATCTCTGGGGATCCCATTTTATGTCTTTTTACCTCTAGATATGACTTTCAAGGCCTCTCTTTCATTGGGGATGCCTCTATAGACCTATCTCTCTCTCTTTCTGGAGAAACCTCTTTAGGTCCTTTTACCTAGGCACATGACTCTGTGGACCTCTTTATCTCTAGGGCTGCCTCTGTAAGCCTCTCCATCTCTGGGGATCCCATTTAAGGTCTTTTTACCTCTGGATAAGACTTTCAAGGCCTCTCTATCTCTGGGGATGCGACTCTAGGTCTTTCTACCTAGGGAGATCGCTCTCTGGGCCTCTCTGTCGCCCGCACTGGATATACCACTATAAACCGTCCTAACTATGGAGATGTATCTCTAGGCCTCTTTATCTCTGGGGCTGCCTCTATAGGTCTTTCTTGCTCTGGAAATGTCTCTGAAGACCTTTTTACCTGGGGTTGTCTCTGGCCACGGATCTTTACCTAGGGAGATGCCTCACTACACCTCTCTATCTCTGGTGATGCCTTTATCTCTGGAGATTCCTATTCGGAGGCGTATGATATTTTTGTTGTCCCCTCTACCCCTAATGTTTAACACCCCCCCCCCCCCCCCTCCTAACCTACAAACCAGTGGACTTTTTAGGCCTCCTCTTCGTAATTTTATCAGAATATTAGTAGTATGAGTGTTTGAGCCCAAATTAATGCTTCCATTACAAAATCCTGAACAATTAAGGTACTCTCGGTCATAATTCCTCGTTCATAGGTCAAAGGTCATGAAATAATCTACCCCAAGGCAACGACAAACCTATTTGTATTTTTAATTCTTGTTCTAGGGATAATTTGTGGCAAAACGAGAGGGTCACACTATACATTTCTTTCAATGTAACGTTTAATGTTATGTTACTAAAGGTCAAAGGTCACATAATCTGGTAATCTTTACAAGTGAGATCAAATATGAATTTTTTTAGTTATGCAAACTTTAAACAACCATATTCCAAAATTTGGGTTTCATAGTATTAGGCCTATATTTGGTGGCGTTTAGTATTTGTGTTTCCCCCCACCCCCAATGTTTGACCCCCCCCCCAACCCCCAAACTAGTGGACTTTTTTTAGGCCTCCTCTTTCGCAATTTGATCAGAATATTTTTATAAGTGTTTGATCAAAAATTCATGCTTCGATCACAAAACCTCGAATAATTAAGATAATTCGAGTCATAATTCCTTGGTTGTAGGTCAAAGGTCAGGGAATGATCTGGCACACGTCATCGAAAAACACATGCGTACTCTTGATTCTTATTTTGGGGATAATTCGTGACAAAATGAGTGGTCACACGATACATTTCTTTCAATATTACACACAATAGTAGCAAAAGGTCAAAGGTCACATACAGTGGCGTCGGAACAGGGGGGGCAAGGGGGGCATTGCCCCCCCTAACTGTCATGCTATGGGGGCATAGGGGGGCAGATTTTAAATTTGAAAATCAAGATTTCTACTCTACTTTTTGGGAATGCAACGTCGGATGATCCTAACTATTCATTTCCAGGAAGAAACAACCCAACAATAGCAGGAATGTTAGGTTGGCTGACGTACCCCATGCCTGAACCATCTACAATCCGACTATCTTTATAACCAGCCACCCGTCTTGTAATGTGTGTTGGTCACTCACTTCAGTGAGAGTGGACACGTGACTCAGACTCACGTCTAATCCAAACATCCCTTTGAATGATTTCCTATGTAGAGCTATTGGCAGACGCAAGTTGGGATTTGGTTCGCTCGTGTCGCACGTTATGCGTTCTGTCATCTTTGGAGTGGTGAAGTTACTTTAAATATAGCGAAGTGGCAAGTGGGAAGATTGGTAAAGTAAAGTAACGTGTAAGTATGTGTGTAGTGTTTCGTGTTTAAAAATTGATATCGTAATTTTAAATATGAAACGTACTATACAGCCTTCAGTATTTGAAGAAGGTAAAACAAAAATATGTTTGTCTATAGCCTATGCTTCGTCATTACATAAAAAATAATGTTGTAATTTATTAAAGTGGTCCATTTCACGTTAATTTTGTGAGTTTTTAGATCGCAGATAGTTGATGTAAAACATTGTTTACAGAGTCCTAATGCAGTTAAAACATGACGAAATAACTGTAGTATAGTGAAAATGTTTTCGCCTTTGGCAAACAGGGCCTCCGGCGGCTGGGGCTTTGCTCCAGAGCCCAACGGTATCCTACAAAATCTGCTAATGGGTTTGCCCCCCCAACTTTCAAAACGTTCCGACGCGCCTGGTCACATAATCAGATAATATTTTACAAGTGAGGTCAAGTATGATTTTTTCAATTGTGCAAACCTTAAGCAACCATATTCCAAAATTTGAGTTTTTTGTTATTAAATTCCCGGCTGTGTGATTTTTTTAGTCCCCCCCCCCCCAATATTTGAACCCACCCCCACCGCCAAACCAGTGGACATTTTTTAGCCCTCGTCTTGGCAATTTGATCAGAATAATATTATAAGTGTTTGAGCCAAAATTCACGCTTCTTTCTCGACATTAAAATTGTAACAAGAGATCGCGCCACAGTCGCGCGGATTCTTGCAAAATGGCCGGAGAAACGAGGTACAGCAAGGGTACAGCCCAAGGAGGTTGGAGGATACAACCTCCTTGGTACAGCCTTACAGCATGGATAGTTGGTAGAGAGAGTATGACGTCATCCCGAGACGGACCAACATCGAAACGCGGCAAACCACGTGACTGAGGTCAAGGCGGCGCGGTAATTCAATGAGTCTGCATAGGAACGGTGCACATTGGCTTTATTGTAACGCAAATACTTGGGCATTTTCAAAGCATGCATACATTTACACTGTCTACAAGTGATTATCAGTACATACAATAATAAGTTCCTAGAACGTTCCTAGTTACTAGAAACGGAACTGAGAAACGGCCGAATAACATGAACAAAAGAGATGATAGCCAGAGCCTCCCTCTTGCTTGGAAACCTGCACTCATGCCTCGAAATGTAGTCCGTAGACCTATTCAGCCAAATCTCTCAGAGGTGGTGCAAATTTCAGATTCCATAATTCCAAGCACGAATAACATTTCAAAAGACAACCAATCAGGCCCTATGACAAGAAGCCGGACTAAAAGGGTTTCACTACAGTAAGCTGTGCTATTTTGTTTCTCAATTGACACCATCCGTATATATTTTATCGATATGACATCGCCGCCCCGCACCTTTTCACGATATGACCTCGCCGCCCCGAACCTATTTTCTATATAACCTCGCCGCCCCGCACCTTCAGCCGAGGCTATATAAGGCGGGCGCTGCGTGCTTGCCAACCACTGTGACTCCAACCTCCGTAGAGTCACAGTCAACCTTGAAAATGGCTGACGTAGTACAGACGAAACGTCGGTGGACGCCCAGGTTCTGCCCTGGTTCATCTTATTTTCGACGCGGTTTTACCCAAGATCCTTGTTTTTATCATATATATATATATAATATATATATATATATATGTATATATGGATTGTTGTAGGTTTTCGCGGCCCGTCATAGGATAAAAACAAGGATCTTGGGTAAAACCGCGTCGAAAATAAGATGAACCAGGGCAGAACCTGGGCGTCCACCGACGTTTCGTCTGTACTACGTCAGACATTTTCAAGGTTGACTGTGACTCTACGGAGGTTGAAGTCACATTTCCGTAGAGTCACAGTCAACCTTGAAAATGTCTGACGTAGTACAGACGAAACGTCGGTGGACGCCCAGGTTCTGCCCTGGTTCATCTTATTTTCGACGCGGTTTTACCCAAGATCCTTGTTTTTATCATATGTGTATATATATATATATATATATATATATATATATATTAACTAAGATATTATTGTAAATATATAAGCCTTCGATATACCTTGTAAATTGATAAAAGTTGCAGTATTTGCTTATTTGATTATTTTACAATATTGTTAGGCTTTAGGTATTTTGCCACTTTCGTGACTTTGAACATCTTGCAATAATGGAAGTTAGCAGAATCAATTGGGTCACTTTCGTGCCCAATGAAGTCTCTTGATATGGCAGTTTGCATGTTAAGCAAAGGTATAGACTTTACACCAAATATTCTCAAATTCCCACTTACTGCAATAAATACAATTAACACAAATGATTATTAGAGTTCACTATGCAGTATGATAAACTGATTTTCAGTGGGGGACTTTAAATCAAAGCGACCAAGCCAACCCTGCAGGCCCCGAAGCAATCGACGAGTGAGCGATAACCAACCAAAGATCGATATTTTGAATAGGAAATATATAGCAATCAGTGGTATGGACAGTGCGAACACCTGCGAATCAACGCCAGAATCAACAAGGCCGATTCAGAACAACTCTGAAATTTATTATGTGCTTCGTTGCTAGGACGGCTCCGAAATCACCGTTTACAAACTCCTAAGACAAGAACTAAGAAGATAAGAATTAGTCTAAGCTAGGCCATTAATATGCATTGAATTCTGGGCATTTTAGTCTTTCATTCAATGTGTGAAGTGTTTTAAGAATTATACCTTCTTCGGTTTCGGATAATGTCTTTTTTAGAATTGTGAAGGCGTTATTAGATTCATAATATGCATTTTGAGTATTTTTTTTTTAATAAATGTAGGCCCTACGTCATATAATATTATTATTGTATACACATTAAAATATTCGAGTATGTCAACAATGACCAATAATTTTTGACCAAAATCCTCCAAGGTCACGGGCCTCAAAATAGTCGCATTGTTATTAATTTGCTTATGGGAGATTTTTGCCAATGGGACCTAGCTCGAAAACAAACAGTTTGCCAATTATTTTTCCCGGGGTCATATGCATGACAAGCTAAACCCAATATTCTTGATTTCAACTGTGTTTTTTTTTTTTATATATATATAACTAGGCCTAATTAATAATCATAGCTTACACTGCTAAATTATAATCTTATTATTTTTTTTATTTAACTTCTACCATTCAATTAAAAAAACTGATTTACAAAGGAGGACAACCAAATAAACCTAATTACATAGATGCAGACACAACTCACTCGCTTAACTCAAAAAATATATTTCATTCGGGCAAACTAGTAATGAATTAAGCAATTAACAGAAAAATTATTGGGTTCACCATGACCCGAAAAAATGTCAAACTTTGTATTTTTCGAGCTAGGTCCCATCGGCAAAAATCCCCCAATAGAAATATCATGGGGACGATCTTACTGCACGTGACCTTGGAGGATTTTGATCCCAAAAAATACTGGCCATTATTGACGTATACTGTGCAGCCTTTTCTGAAAATTCTCTTTATTTTCTTTTGTAATTTGGGCTAGTGGTTCGGTCAAAATATGCTTTTTATACCAAGAAGGGGTGTGATTTTGGAATGAATATTTTTGTGTGTTTGAGAGTATAGTTGTGCACAGTTTCAACTCAAGACACGCTTTCTCGATTTGTTTAGTCGGGAAACACTCCCGTAGGTGTAGTTGATATTATTTACACCTACTACAATTCAGAAATTAAAAAATTAAAAAAGTCCGCCCCAACCGATTCAGATGTATAATGCAACTACAATTAAGAGATCAAAATGTACCCGCCCTGATGGTCTAGTGGTTAGACGCCTGTCTGGAATGCGGGAGATCCGTGGTTCGATTCCCGGTTGGGGCGGACTTTTTTAATTTCTGAATTGTAGTAAATAATATCAAGACACGATGTTATAAAGGGGCATTTTAAATTGGTACGATGCTCTAGTATCTATATGGAAAAAAGAAGCAGGTTAAAGCCAATTTTAGAAATTTTCGCAATTTCCGGTTTCAAGAAAATTTAAAAATTCGTGTAAAATCACAGTTACAAATATAATTTTTTTAAAACAGTCATTTTAGTGTAGATGTATGCTATAGATTATCTGGTAAAAAATAACTTTTTGAGTTAAAAGCCCCTTTAAGTAAACAATTTAAATAGTAATACAAGCTAGCTGTTTTGGTTTGTATTTGTATTTTATTTGCATTCATATTATAGGAGTTGTCAAGGAGTATTTTCTAATAGTAAAATTTTACTAAATCAATAAAGTTATTACAGCAGAAGTAAATTCCACTCAGCATTGAGTACCCGATAGTGCCAATCATCAACGTTAACAATAAGTGTTACCTGGTGATACTGGGAATGTGATTATAATAATAAATGTATACATTAGTACATAATTTATACGTCGTAAATAGTTATAGTAGAAAAGAAATAGAAGAAGAAAGCAAGAAAGTATATAGGTCTTAGCCTATTTTTTAACACTTAATAAATAAATAATTATATTCGTAATTAGACTTTAGGATCTACCCACTCAGTCACAAAACTGATTTTCAGTGGGGGAAAAGATAATTTGAAAGGTTTATCCAACTGTTTATCTCGCTTTGAAAGGCTATCTGAGTCTTATTGTATTTATTATTTAGGAATTTATTATTGTTTGTACTGATAAAACACTTGTAGACGGTGTAATGTATGCATGCATCGAAAATGTTCAAGTATTTGCGTTACAATCAAGCCAATGTGCACCGTTCCTATGCAGACTCATTGAATTGACCTCAGTCACGTGGTTTGCCTCGTTTCGATGTTGGTCCGTCTCGCGGCGGTCGCTACCGTTGGCTTGCTTCCTCTACCAACTTTCCATGCTCTAAGGGTACAGCCGCTGTTTACCACAGCCGGCGTATGACAATCAACAGTCTTTTGAGACGATAAAACATATTTGCAACGTTAAAAAATATACGACCGTTATAATGGATAACGTGAATATTCTCACAATGTAATTGTTGTTTTTCACAATGTAAAATTATATGTTTTCCTACTTTCTGTGCCCGCTTTTTGCACTTCACTTGTATGCATAATTGAATGATGGATGCATGCTATGATTTACGGTCGATTACTATTTATCCTTTTTCGCACACATTTAAACGGTTAAACGAAATGCGGCAATACAAATAATATAAAATGTTAAAATCCCCCCCCCCCCCCCCCACACACACACATACACACGAGCGCGCGCACATATGACAATCCACCAGTTGACAGCTTTAGGCCTACGTCTAACATCACAATCTCGTTTCATATTGTAGTTTCCTTTTAAATGGACATTTTAATATAAGGAGGCTATTATCTCAAAGCTCCAGTATTGTACAAAATACTCGCAATTATTACAACAATAAGATAACAATGACCATGACAGATAAAATTCGGCAACTCGATTCGATTTCGAAGAATTGAGACATGGCTTTATTTGTGTGACCTCTATTTCCTATTTTTATTTTGAACTACGTGAACAAAATTAATATAACTATAACCGAAATTATATTCAACTTGATAGTGATTTTGTCTACGTGATTACGTCGACGTATACGCATATACAGAATATGTAAGACTTATTTAAATCCTACACTGTAGAGGCTAGCGATATCGGCTTCTAAGCCCCTGTCTCCTAAGCCCCTGCACCTTTTTTTGGCTTCTAAGCCCCTGTGACCGACGGTTGTGCTACACGTTGTGAAGCGGGGCTAAGAAGACAAACCGGTCCGGGCTTTAAAAGACTAAAAGTCTTCTTAGCCCCTGTCTCCTAAAGCCCGCACGATATCATTGTTCGTTCCCATGTCGATTGCGTCAGGGCCTACAGGGTAGGCTTAGTCGCTTTGATTTACTGTCCCCCACTGAAAAGCAGGAATAACTGAGTGGGTAGACTCTAAATACAATTTATTTATTTATTTATTTATTTATTTATTTATTTATTTATTTATTTATTTATTTATTTATTTATTTATTTATTTATTTATTTATTTATTTATTTATTTATTTAATTATTTATTTATTTGAGCCATTTCAGATAAGAAATGATAACGAATTTTTATTCGTATTGTATTATACTAGGAAAACGCTAAACTCCCGTCGCGTTGTTGAGCGAGCACCGGTACGTGCAACAACGACCCAAGAACGACATTCCCATAATGTTACATACCAATAAGTCTTAAAGGTCTTGACCGATTTAGTTGAAAATTTGGTAAATAGGAGAGAATGTTGTACTTATTGACCCTGCAAAATTTCATTACGATCGGAACATTTTTATTTTTTTATTTTTTTTTATTTTTATTTTTTATAACCAACGATCGGATTTTGTTCAAAAACTATACAGCAACCCGCCTAGGTGGTATGTACATGTGTGAAAATTTTCAGGTCGATCAGAGAAACGGTGCGACCTGTATCGAAGCAGTAACAGAAAAAAAACAAACAAACAAACAAAAAAAAAAAAAAACCCCAGACATCCGAGCCATAAGAGTCAAGTGGAGACGCTCGCTACGCTCGCTCAATCATACCTATTACTCATTTCATTTTTTCATTTCATTACTCAATTAACCAATTCAAACAACTTCAATGTCAATACTAGTATACTAAACTAGTAATACATATAACTTGATTCACATGAAATACACATTCTATTTGATTATTCATTTTATATATAGTAAATTTATAAATTTACCTTGTCCTCAACTACAAACTGTCCCTTTTAGATTCGTACGTTAGGCCCTACACGTATATTTTAAATTCAATACTAATTCCATTTCATAATCATTTTATTTATTTTTTATTTTTATTTATTTATTTAACGTCTATCCTATTCAGTTATAAAAACTGATTTATAAAGGAGGACAACTAAATAAATCTAATTACATAGATGCAGACACAACAATGAACTACATTTAAGTAAATATTTGAAATAGTAATATTACAACAATGCATTAAAACCTCAACAAATTTGATAAGAATTAAAAAGGATCTTAAATGCAATTTATGAATGAATCGAATATAAAAAAGGGTGGGGAATGAAAAGAAAAGAAGAAAGAAAAGGGGAGGGGGGAAACATTAAAAAATAAAAACAAAAATTAAAAAAAAAATTAAAAAATATATATCATACCATATGCTAGCGTTTTATATTATTATTCATCCTAAATTACATCGTATTGTATCATATCATACCAATTACTCATTTCATTTTTTAATTTCAATACTCAATTAATCAATTCAAACAACTTCAATTCTCAATACTAGTATACCATACTTGTAATATACATATATCTTAATTCACATGAAATATGAATTCTATTTTACTATTCATTTTATACCATGTTTTAGCCTTAGGAACTATTCACTCCCTCTTCATGAAGAGGTGTATACTTGTACAATGTATAAGTCTAGTATAAGTGAATAAAGATCTACTCTACTCTTAAGTGTTAATTAACGATTTTTTTTTAAAATAAAACTGAGTACCCACAGAACCGGACGATAAATATTCTAAAACTATATAATTAAGCGAGCGAAGCGAGCGTTTCCATTTGACTCTGCCTGAAAAATTAGTCACTGGTTTTGTTTTTTTGTTTTTTTTTTGTTTGTATGTCTCGCCATAACGTTCGAACGGAGGCTCGGATCGAGTTGAAACTTTGACCATCCGCAAGCTTCGTTCTCGATTGAATGCCATTAGTCTTGTGGCAAAATCGTTCAAAAAGTTAAAAAGGTACATTAAAGTTAATCGAAAGTTTTTTTTTCAAACTAAACGGCGACAAAATCTGAGGTGGCCAAATCATTTAGAATGTCCGTCCGGTCACGAATATGTTAATTTTATTTTGATCCGATACGTAGTGTTTATGGAAATAACATTATAACAAAAGTAACGTTGCCATGGCAACGAAAAGACGCGCGAAGTTTCTAATGCACTGCCACCTAGAAGTAATCAAAATACTTTTATTTTTATTTATTTATTTATTTATTTATTTATTTAACGTCTATCCTATTCAGTTATAAAAACTGATTTACAAAGGAGGACAACTAAATAAATCTAATTACATAGATGCAGACACAACAATGAACTACATTTAAGTAAATATTTGAAATAGTAATATTACAACAATGCATTAAATACTCAACAAATTTGATAACAAATAAAAAGGATATTAAATGCAATTTATGAATGAATCGAATACATAAAAAAGGGGGTGGGGAATGAAAAGAAAAGAAAAAAGAAAAGAAAAAGAAAATAAAAGAAAAAAGAAAAAAGGAAAGGAAAAAAAAGAAAAGAAAGAAAGAAAGAAAGAAAAAAGAAGAAGAGAAAAAAAACATTAAAAAAGATAAACGAAAAGAAAAAAACTGATTTATTAGACGATCCCACTCAAACGAATATGAGGTTTGCCAAAAATCAGGAACAGCAAATCAGGGAGTAATCAATCTTTCGCGGAAGAAACCACCGAACGCGAATCTTCATTCTTGTGTTCAACCATCATTCTTGTGTTTAAATCTTGATAACAATTTATTAGTGCAAAAGATCTTGACTCTAATATATAATTATATCACATATATAATTATTTAAAATTGTTCAAGTCAAAAACTGATCATAGCAATGATACAGGACACCTAACTCAAGTTGCAAGTTCCACCAGTGGGCGGCAACCAGACAATCTAGGCAGAAAAATATCAATTGAAAATACATTGAATACATCAAAATCAAAGCAATAATGAACAAACAAAGAGAACAGCAAAATCATAAATAAGAACATATGAAGATAAACTAACATTACATAAACACAGAGACAATGCCCCACAAATAAATAGTAAAAATCAATTCTTCTTTGTTCTTCGATTCATTATCAATGTTTCAATTTTACTTTTAAATTGTACTATTCCTAGATCAGTAAACTGGCTTCTAATATCATTAGAAATTGAATTCCAAAAGGATACTCCTCTGTACAAGAATGACTTTCTTAATGATTCAGAAATTAATTTAGGAACTTTCAAAGAGTTCATTAGAATATAGAATTTCTATCACGATCAACAAATTGAAAAATATTGGGTAAAATACCTGAATACATACCTTTCAATATTTTGTATGTATTTAGCAGTACGCTATATTTCATTCTTTCCTCAATCGTGAAGCAATCAGATTGTAAATCTTGGCTCATAGGAATTGAATCAAACAGATGGTCAATTCTCTTCTGAAGTACAACATATTCGGTAGAAGGTCTTACTGCCCAAATTACTAAACAATAATCAATAATAGAGTGAATATAAGAATCTACAAGTAACCTCAACATTCTCTGTTACAAACCTCTTCATTCTACTTATAATTCCTATTGCTGATGATACTTTATTACATACATATTCATAATGTTTCTTAAAATTTAAATTACAATCTAAGAAAACTCCAAGATATTTAAATTCATATACTCTAGAAAGTAGCTTACCATTACAATTCAACGTCAAATGAATATCATTCATGCTTCTATCATTAGCCTTATGAAAAATTATAAAATTTGTTTTACTATAATTAATATCAAGTTCCTGAGTTTTAAACCAATCATCCATTCTCTTTAAAACTTCTTGAATACGTCTTACGATCTCGTCAACATCCACACCTTTTAAATAAAAGACCAAGTCATCAGCATATAAAATAGAATTGATTCCTCCCATTATAGTAGATATATCATCTATGTAAAGAATAAATAAAAGGGGTCCTAATATTGATCCTTGTGGTACTCCACAAAATATATTGAATACTTTTGAACTATATTTTGCAAGATTGATAAACATCTTTCTTTTTAAAAAGTAATCCGCCAATATTGATAACAAATAAGGACTTATGTTATACCTGGTTTTTAGTTTTATTAAAAGAGGTAAAAAAGGTACTGAATCAAATGCTTTCCTAAGATCAACAAAAACAGCTCCAACCTTACCATTCCGCTTGTCAATCCCTTTATAGATAGAATCTGTAAATGCTAGAAGGGCATTTTCGAGGAAGAGTGTATTATTTGTCACCAAAGAGTTTAAATAGTTTTTCCAAGAAGTCAAGGTCCTCTAGATGGCGGTGGATTTTATCCACAAAGTAAAGGTTTACACACGGGTTTACCCAAATACCTTGGCAATAATAAATAATATTGGAAACATCGCCCTGTGGACAGCGAACGTCGCAAATTTTAAAATTTAAAAAAATGTGCAATGTGGGTCTAGCTATAGCACGTGCTCGCTTATCAACGCGTCCAACTGAGCGTTTCCAAGTTTAATACAAATCGCGCTAGCGCGTGGCTTGAAGCCGCTACGCGGAGGGCGTGGGAAACCTCGTACTCGGAATACCTCGTAGTAGGAAAACCTCGTTGATGCGACAAAATCGCGAATCGGTCCGCGTACGGCCGCGATACGGTATTTTGCGGTTAACGTTTGTCGTTTATCCGAAGTCCTGGGACAAATTTGTTTTCCGGGACACTTTCGGTACGCTACCGGACGCTGTCCGCCGCCTCTAAGTATACGGTGCAACAGGATTTTCGAAATCGGATCATTTTTACGCCTTTTGTGTAAAATGTGAGAGAAATGTTTTCCTGGGACAATTGTTCGAGACTCTGGTAGACTGTAATCGCCGTCCCCAGCGTGAAAAAAAACTGACCCACTTGAACAATTTTTCGAAATTATTCGGGACGTCAAATTTTTCGGGACGCTTTTCCGGTAGGAACATTTTTTGCCTTGTCCGTCCGGTTCTATAGTTCCCAATTATGGACCCGATCGGCCGAAAAATGCCGAGTTATTAAAAGAAACAATGTTTTTATGATTTCCCAATAATTCCGTATAAGGGCCGTAACCTCTAATGCGACCCCCTAACGCCATTGGAATCGCCTCAAAATGACATGGCCTGAAGATATTGAGGAAATGTCTTAGTTTCCATTTCCAAAACACCACTTAGCCCCCCCCCCCCCCTCAAACAGTGTAATTGAGACCTCGCGGTTGGGCAACTTTCGGGTATGTCAAAATCTTAGCCTCATTCGCACGGTTCCGTAGAGTCCGAGATGGACCGAATCAGACAATAATTGCGCTCTTTGTAAAAATCCGGGACAAAAGATTTTACGGTACGTCTAAATCTTCGCCTCGTCCGCGCAGATCCACAAAGACCAAGACGGACAGGGTCAGACATACTGCACATTTTTCATAAATCCTGGACAAAAGTTTTTCCGTAACACTTTTCCAGGTTGTCAAAATATGCACCTCGTCCGTCCGGCTCCGTAGAGCCCGAGATGTACCTAATCGGACTGTAATTGTGGAAGATATAATAAAAAAGAAAACGTTTATCCCAGAAATGACCAACTACTACTTGAGAAATTCAAAATTGTTTTTGGCGACGTTGAAATGAAGGTATTTCGGGGAATGTAACGTAATCGGAAGAAAAAATTAAAATTATAAATTTTGAAAATGCCACAAAAAGGGTGACGGAATGCCCGGATCACGGTTTTGACATTAAAAATTACCCCTCTTATAAACCACTGCTGCGCTTGACCTATACAGTTCTATAGAGCCCGAGATGGACCCGATCGGACGAAAATTGCCCGATCCATAAAAGAATCAATTTTTTTTTTGGATTTTCCAAAAATGACCAACCATTTGAAAAGAAACGACACTAAATCAGTATTAGGGCCGTAACCTCTGACGCCAAATCACCCCAGAAATGAAATGGCTTGAAGATATTAATGAAATGTCTTAATTTCTATTTCCAAAACAGCCCCCCCCCCCCAAAAAAAAAAAACAGTGTCATTGCGGCGTCCAGTCAAAACAGTCCTCGAAATTCGGATTCGTACTGAAAAAAGTTAATAAATTTCACTGAATAATCAAGGTTTAGATATTATAAAACTCGACTTCCCCCCCCCCCCCCCCCCCATCACTCCTCACCACTTTGTCCTCTCGATTTCCTCGTTGTGTTTTTGTCCTCTCGATTTCCCCCCCCTCCCCCTCCCCCTCCCCCTCCCCCTCCCAAAGCCCGCCACTGCCCAACCGTGAAGGAAGTCACTAGTATGAAACATTTATTTCTATAAGTGGTAGTCTTTGTCGTCTCGATACTATTGTTGCACTTAGGCGGGCTGAACCCCACTATTGGTGGAAGTCTATGTTGTCTCGATTGCACTAAGGCTGTCTAAACGCTTCTATGTCATGATGTTATCGATGTGCATGTGCTGGAGTTTTATGTGGACATTCATGACTGGATTTAAAAATAGTTTCCCGATCAGTGTCCCCAACTCAATGCCTGACTTATTACATCACTTCATAGCTAAAAATAAATTTCTTATAATGTACGTGTTTGTCTGTTCTGTTGGGAGCTTCTTGCAAGCTTACGAGCGCACTATATTTATATGTTGTGATCAGTATAAATTTGCGTAAAAAAATACACTGGCGAGAATATACAAAATTTTATTGTGCGTTTTTTGCGCCCAGGATCTGAAAACGAAGGGTTGAGATGTTGTTGGCCGTATTCGTAGAACCTTTGACGTATTTTATAAGACAACAAATGTAATCGAATCGTTGAATGCATGCATACGAAAAATGACGTTTTTTTATCGGCCTTGGTTTTACAAACCACGTTTGAGTGCCGTTTTGGCGCTCAGGACATTCGAATAGGAGTCAGCGTAATTTTTTTTAGAAAGTTTGATCTTGTTAAAAATTAATGAGAGTAACATGGTTGGGACATAAAAGTCGAAATAGGGCCTGTTTTAGGGCATTCAAAAAAAGCATGTAGTAAAAGAATGTTTATTTTTCTATGCAAAACCGGACACGCATTGCAATCTTGTCTCCTCCCCTGTCTGTTGTGACCCCACTTCACGCGCACGTTACAATACGTAACTGTATAATATAATTTTCAAAGTGAATATTTGGTCACTGAGGGCGAAATCCAGCGCGAAGTCGAAACTCAGTGATCACTAAATACAAACAATTATAATATTAAGCAATAGACAATTGAAAGACATTTTAACTATAAGTTTTAATCATGATATTTTCGGGATATGTTTTTCTATGTATCTGTTCTATGAGTCTGTAGCTTATTTGTTTCCAGCCTCCCCTCTCCACCAACTCACTACGTCATGCAGTCACCCCCTCCACGGGGGCTGTCACGTGATCTAAACTCGTTGTTTGGTTGGCTACAGGACGGGGCTGGTGGGTATATAAACCGCCCGGTCCAGCCTTCCAGGGCTAAAATCAGTAGTGTTTGTGGTTCGGTTATGCCTGCCACGCTGCTCACACCATCCATGTCTGTAAACTAATGTAAAATATATCTACACCCTAAGTTACATCTGTCTCTTGCTTTGATTTAAATGTCCCATCCAAAAAATCCCCCCTTGAACGTCGAGACCTGCAAGCTCTCAAAAGCGACCTGAAACCGTTGACCTTCTAGACCTGCCAGCTCTCAAAAGCGGCCTGAAACCGTTGACCTTCTAGAACTTCGAGCGCCGCTACGTGCCCTGAAAGCACGTTAGTTAGTACCTTAATCCTCCAATGCATCCCTTTAGGCCCTAGTTGCCATCGAGGTCCAAGTCAAAATACTATTTTCTCCCGTCCTATTTTTGCATACCGCGAGCGGTAGACGGGCGCTCGCAACACCTGTCTACCATTCAAACGTAACCAAATGCGTGATGTTTGGTATGACAATTTCCGTAAAGATCGGATACAGTGGTTTTTGCCATTCGTGAATTTTACAAAAAATATTTACCGTGCTTTTTTGACCTTGAATGCAAAATTTAACTTTCAAAAAGTGTCCCGGACCGAACTCGAAGGCTTCGCCCTAACCCGGGTTCGAACCCAGGTTCTCAAACCAATTTTATTTAAATTTCTTTATACTTGCGCTACATTAACGAGCCTTGGTCGTTCCAAATCGAACCGAGGAAAACCAAAATTTAAATCTTTTAAAGTTGCACTGCAAAATGTTCTAATTTTGTGATTTTTTCCCGCGCAATTGGAAAGAAATATCGGGGCAATGTTTTTAACCTGTTCGCTATTTTATTGGCTTTCGGAATTGTCAAACCTCGGGGCTCTACCACGCATCTACAAATTTAAAAAAAAATGGAAAATCCAAACAATGTCCAAAAAAAAGAAAACGGTACACATTTTTTGCGTTTGTACGTTACGTTGTACGCGTTAGCTCCGCACAGGCACTTCTCACACGCTGAAAGTGAATTTGAAAATTCATGATTTTTTTAGAGTATTTTATTTAAACAGCAAGTTTAAATTTTTTCAAAATTACGCGCATTTCAAAATGTTCATTGTCGCCCCGGCCAAAGTATTGTAACGGTCCTAAAACCCCTAACGGTGCTTGTACCCGGAAAGATTCCGAATGCGCTTGTATCGTCGGCGTTCGGGTGCAAAGCCTACTTTGGGCGCGGCAACCGTAAGATAAAAAAATATGATTTTTTTATGCCAAAACGGGCACGCATAAAACTTTTGGTCGGTCCATAACGAGTATACAAATGCTACAAAATGGGTCATGTTTGGTATCACGATTATCGTAAAGGTCCGATCTAGGTCGGTTAACCATCCGTAAATTTTAGAAAAAATGTGTTAAATGAAAAATCAAACAGTAAAAAAGTGTCCCGAATCGTATTTGAAGGCATCTACTGATCCGGGGTTCGAACCAAGGTTTTCAAACTAATTTTATTTAAATTCCTTGATCATTCCTATACATTAATGTTCCTTGGTTAGCGGAAATCAAACCAAGGGAAGGTGATTTTTTTATTTTTTTAAATTGCACTGTAAAATTTTCAAAATTGTCCAACTTTGGGATTTTTTTTCGTGCATTCTGAAAAAGAAAGTGAGGACAATTTTTTTAAAATTTGTTACCCAATTCATTGGCTTTCGTAATTGGCAAACTTTGGGGCTCTACCGTAAACCCAAAAATTTCCAAAAATTTGGAACTGGAAAATCCAAACAATGTCCCATAAAAAGCGAATTAAACTTTTTTCCAAAAATGTGCTTCAATTGACCGGAGGTTTTTTCTGTTGTGTACACGTTCAAACAACAAACGACTTTTTCCCGGCCAAAGTATGGGAGTTGGTCCGAAACCCTTCGCGGTACTTGTACCCGTAGTTATTTCAAACACGTCGGTAACGTCGACGAGCATACTTTGGGCGCGGCAACCGTGAGTACTTAAACGGCCAAAAACGACGTTTTTCGCGATTTTTGACTTTTTGACCCGGAAGCAAATTTTTTTCGGGTCGCGGGTATTTTCTTTTCGTAAATTTCGATCCTTTCTCGTGGAGGTGCATCCAAAATGTACGCGTTTATCCCGCTTTTTGGCGGAGAAAACGTATTGCGTGGAAAAAGTCAGTTTCCGCTCCCAGTCCGTGGGTTGACAAAGACTATAATATAGGACAAATCGCGCTCACAAGCGGCTTGAAAGCCGCTGCGCGGAGGGAATGGAAAACTTCGTACTTGAAATACCTCGTAGTTGGAAAACCTCGTCGCCGCGACAAACTCAAGAATCGGCCCGCGTACGGCCGGGATACGGTAGTTTGCGGGTAATGTATGTCGTTTATCCGAAGACTCGGGACAAATTTGTTTTCCGGTACACTTTCGGTACGCTGTCGAACCCTGCCCTCCGCCCAAAAATACCATGACATTTTTTTTCGAAATCGTGTGGTTTTTATGCCTTTTGTATATTTCCGGAAAGCTTTAGTTTTCGGGACGCTTTTCCGGAACGAGATTTGTTTGCCTTGTTTGCCCGGTTCCATAGAGCCCAAGATGAACCCGATCGTACTAACAATGACCGAGCTACTAAAGGCCACGACTTTGGTCAACTTTTGGGTACGTCGAAATGTGAGCCCCATACGCCCGGTTCCGTAGAGCCCAAAATGGACCCAATCGTACAATTGTTGCGCCTTTCTTCAAAATTCTGGACAAAGGTTTTTCCGGGACGCTATTCCAGGTACGTCAAAAATGCGCCTCGACCGCCAATTACGTAGAGCCGAAATGGCCCCGGTCGTTTAATTAATAAGCATTTCGTAAAAATCCCGGTATAAAAAATTCCGGTACGCTTTTCCGGTACGTGTAAATTTTTGACTCACCCGCGTGGTTTCATAGAGCCCGAGATGGATCGGATCGGACGATAACTGTGCCTTTTGTGAAAATCTGGGACAAAATTTTTTCCGGAACGCTTTTCGGGTACGTCAAAATATGCACTTCGTCCGCCCGGTTTAGTAGAGCCCGAGATGAACCTGTTCGGACTGTGGTTGTGGAAGATATAAAAACAATCGTTTTTCCCCAACAAGACCAACCACTACTTTGAAAATTCCCAAAAGGTTTTTGGCCACGTTTGAATAAAGGTGTTTCGGGGCAGTAGCCTTGGACGTGGCCCTCTGACGTCATCGGGAGTAAAAATATAAATTACATTTTTTGAAAATGCCCCAAAAAGGGTAAAGGAATGCTCGGATCACTGTTTTGACTTTAAAAATAACCCCTGTTAATAACCCCTGCTGCGTCTGACCGATACGGATCCATAGACCCCAAGATGGACCCGATCGGACGTAAATTGCCAGAGCTATTAAAAGAAACAATGTTATTTGGATTTTCCAAAATAGACCAACCATTTTAAAATAAAATAATTTAGTATTCGGGCCGTAAATCCCTCTGACGCCATTGGTATCTTCCCAAAAATGTAATAGGGAACCTAAGTGGGCGTTGTCTGGTTCTCTCCGGTCAGCGTGGTATAGGCGATTAACCCGTGCTAAATGTTTCGTAAGCGATAGCGCGAGAACCCGACCACGGACCGGAATTATATTCATACTGTAAGAAACTATAATCTTTCCTCTTTGCGTGGATATCCATAACTCTGCTCTATCACAAATATTAATGACATTTGTTTTGAGTCAAAGTGAACTCTACATTTACACTGTTGCCAAACCTTCCAAACTGCTCATGAAAAGCACGTAAAAACATTTTGTCCGTGGCATCAGCATAACATTTGGTATCCGACTTGCTTTGTGGCTACTGTGAGGTCACTGGGTTGTACTAGATTATACATTACTAATAAAATATCCTTTAATGTGCCAACAAAATCTTGAATGAAAAGTACATTTAGCAACCATGGACAGGCGCGTGGTATGCAAGGATGCCACAGCTGCACACAACGTGGCTGCGTCTCGCTTAGGTTGCCGCTCAGTCAGAGTACATTTGCGACAGCGCGCAAACATGGGTCCATTAAACTCATAATAGTTTGAATTTAGGAAGCGTCATCGAGCAAAGTAGAATGCCATCATCTTATCCACAAAATTATGCATCTTGTGATGTTATTGGTTTAGATTTCTTTTGCGCAAGTCAAAAGATACGGCGAGTTACATTTTCGTACCATGCTAATTCTTATGGGTGCTGAGACCAGAGAGAACCAATTTCCTTCCCGCCTTCAAAACTTAGGTTCCCTATTAGTATAGGAGCAACCTGTATGATTTTCGATCTCGTAAGCTATTTGTGAAAGAGTATAGCGGTAAACGGCATTATTTTCAGTTAGGCCATACGAGTATTTTCCCCCTTCCTGGCAAACCGAGAAATGCTGCAGAGGGCGTCGGCGGCGTCGCGACGCCAACAGCCTTTATTGGCTCCTAAGTCAGTAACTATTTACCTGACAGAAAAATATGTAGGAAGTAGATTGTAGAGAATGAACGGATGAACACTTGTGTGCAGTTTCGTTGCTCTAGAGCACAAATGAGGTGGCGCCAGGAGTGTCGCGACGCCTATTTCACTATTTTGCCTATAACTCCTGAACATCTCATTTAACAGAAAAATGATACAAAGCTTTTGTGTAGGAAATATCAATTGGAGTGTAACTACATAAAATTTATGTTGTTCGTGTCAGTAATTAACGAAAGTATGGGTAATTAATGAAAAATATGTATATATGGCCTATCACATTCACAGTAAAAGTTGCCTCATTTTTTAAATTTTGACGTTTATACTATGACTATGAAGATGGTAAATATGGCAAATATAATTATATTATTTTAAAATATGTAGGCATATTATTGTTAATTATTGTTATTGTATTATTGTTAAGTAAGGTACCCAGTGGCGTAGCTACCGCCCCCGCAGCCCCCGCGACTGCGGGGGGGGCCCTGGCCTGACAGGGGCCCTCAGGCTACAGAGGGCCCCTTCATCTTTCGAAATGAATTTTGAAGTAAAAAATCTCTCGCAGAACTTACCCCCAAAATTACATCTTTTGTAAAAAAAAATACGCATTAGTTCAAGTTGACAAAAGAGAAGAATGAACCGTGATAACCAATTCTACACATATTAACATCAAAAATGCACACCTCTAAACAATTTGCACAATTTTGTCAAATCACCCTAGTTGAACATGGCCAATCATCTGTGACATGACTACTGTCAGTTCTGTCAATCTTTTTTTTAATTTTATAAAGAACTGGGTCGTATTAGTAAGATTCCAATTCCAGATTCTTTTGAACAGGGATATTTACAAAATGCCTTTTCAGAGAAATCTCATTTCACATAGTATATAACTCGGTCCATTACACTAATAAATCATGACAAACCTCTGTTGTCTGACAGAGGGATGTTTCGATGATGGCATGCAATTAGTTCATTGACATATCATTCACACTTCAAGTGATCCTATGACTTCACACCCATTTTCATCAACATCATCAGTATTATCATAAGTAGGTGAGTGATTATTTTTTATATTATTATTATTTAAAAGTGATGCAAGTAACCCATCCACTGTTGTTTTTGTCGCTAGATTTGTTGATTGGTGTGTGTACGTAAATGTATGCATGCAAGTTTAAAAATGTGTATTTTCTGGGGTGTTTTCATTTATCATTAATGGTGTTGATATTATTAATATAACATAGGCCTAATGGTTTTAGTAAATAAATGTATGAGGGATGTCATCGAAATCGCGTTTTAGGCCATCAAACATAATGTAGGGCCCAAAAATTTTTCACCTACGGTGTAAATGCCTCCGGCGGCTGGGGCTTCGCCCCAGACCCCAGCTATTCCGCGCAAGTCGCGGGGGGGCCCAGGAGATGTTGCTACGCCACTGAAGGTACCTACAATTACTAACAATAAATAAAATTATAATAATTATTTTTTTAAAGAAAATTAATTGTTTTCTCTGAGTTTTCCTTGATTATTCATACGTCTTGCAATAACAACTTGGAAAAACACAGATACTTTGCAAAATACGATAAAAAGTGTACTATCGATACTGAAAGTATTGTTAAAAATCCACCACTTACTATTTATAAGTCATCCTCGTCATCCTCATCGTCTTCTGTGTCTGTATTCAGAGTTGTAGTGTTTTGACCCTCTCCATCCTCGTCACCTTCAGTTGTGCAACCACTAAGTTCAGTACACGCTAGTTTGTGTGCCCTGCAACTGCATCATGTGGCACACTTTGATTTTATTAACTGCACCACTGCAGTTGGCACAGGTGGAAGGAGTGTTTTAACTGCTTCAAACACGGCTTCTTTCAGCACCCATCCATAATCATGTAGAAGTAAATCAACAGGGTTAGGAACGTGGTTGTTGTTCCATATCCAGGATTGGTGATGAGCACGTAGAATTCTGTGTTGAAGAGCTACCTTTGTTGGTGGAAGTTTTCTTGCTTCACAGCCTTTTCTCTTGAACATAATATACCACCGAGTTTTGTAAGAGGCGAATACAACTGACAATCATACTTTTTGATATCAGCCCTAACAGAATCTTTTAAATCAGCAGTCGAACCTTAATATGTAAACGCTGATATCACGCGTGAAATTCTGGTAAAGAGACGCTCTTTCAGCCCCAAGTTCCCCATGCAACAAGCCAAGTTAAATGCTTCTTGCCTTGTCTCCCATTCCTGTCATAAACTGCGTGTTCTTGCATAGTTGTGGGTACCGACGAAGTGCAAGAATAAGAACATCAGTATCTGGCGAGAATATATTGATACTTGATGACATTTTCGTGTCAGCTTCTTCTTGCTGGCTACTTAGAGACATCTTAGTACTTACAATTTTGTTGCTCCATGCTACAACCGTTTGACGTTGTAAACTTTGTGTGGCTTTTACTATCTTATCTGACAGGTATAATGTCAGTTCATGTTTCGTTTTGGTATGAGCAAGAAGTTGTTTTAAACTTAAGTGTCCAATTGGTGTTCTGTAAGCTCTGCAACTTTTCCGCCTCGGCGATTGTCTTGTGTCGCTGATTTTAAAGAAACAATGTCATACTCATACCTATCAAACACTATGTGAACCTCTTCGAATTTGCTGTGTTTACTTTGCAGCCTACTTATAAAAAGATCAGCAACTTGAACGCAAGTGGTTGTGTTGGGATGTTAAGTTAGAGATTGAACTTCTGCCATTGCGTCTATTATCGCGACTGTCAACATTGCTTTACAGGCAGCAGTCGGCGTTGACGTTTATGTAATTTAGCGGTTGGCCCACTTTTATTTTCTGTTAATTCCTCCAAAATAGCCATCAAGGACTTTTCATAGAGCAGTGGTGTAAGGTACCATCACTAGCAAATAGTGTTCGGGGAACAACAGAGAATTCGAACACACCAATGGCTTCTTTCAAATCTATTCAGGTCTTGACCTAGCTACTACAAGCATTCTCGTCATTAGGTAAGATGTTTCTTCAAGCTCGATGATTTCAGTTTTAGTCTTGATTTGAATCTTTTTGGTTGTAGTTTTTCACATCTTCAGATTAATGTTTTTTATCGGAGACCAAACATTACCTGTGTTGCTTTGAATGCGCTCTGTTACAAATTCATTCATTTTCTCGATTCCTACGTCATTTCGTCGCAACACATCATTCACAACAATTTCAGGCATTACTTTTCTAGTTACCAAATTAACTAACTCATTTGAAGTGTCAGTAATGGATATGGTAAACTTTCTGAAAATGCTAGCAATTTTCTCTGTGTTAGAAGTTTGTCTATCTATTGATGCACGAGTGTGCCTTTGATGTCTTTGTGACACCAACGAGTCCAAGTTAGCTAATGGTAGCCTACGATTTAATTTTTGTTTACAACCCAGTTTCCTTCGATGAACTCTTTCCAGGTATCTGGTGCTTCAACTCTATCTCCCTCATCTCGGCGAGATATAGTGGGATCACACGAGCATTCCTTTCATCGTGAGAAAAGAAATACTTGACTAGCATTTCTAATGAAGACAAGTGTAAATGCCAATCAAATGTACGAACAGCTCGTCTAAACAATAATAGCTCAACTACCATTTTCACGTATTGAATAACAGCTTTATACAAAGGTCGACAACAACCTCTGAACTTTATTGAATCGAGCTCACTAAAACATCACTGTTTTCTTTCTTTATTGCAGCAACATCCCCTTCTTTGCATGCCTTCTAAATCACCTGGGTCATACAAAGAAACTTGCCTGCACTTCTGAGTTTTATTCTAGAAAAGAATCAATAAACAATGTGTGAAGTGCCAGAATGGTGTTCAAGTGAGCTTCAACAACCATGTCGACATGTTTACAGAGTCCAGGGGCGTAGGAACGGGGGGGGGATTGGGGGGAAACTCCCCCCCCCCACTAGTGGGGGGGGGGTCAAGCCAGGTAGGATATGGGTGTCATTTTCTAACTTCTAGCTTGTTGGGTGATTTTTAGGATTTTTATTACAGTCGGGCTTGCAAACAAAATGGAAGGTTTTTGTTAACATTTAATTAGAAAGATTCAGTAAGACTAAGAGACGTGATTTGCGAGACTAGACTAGCCATCTGATTTTAGACTAATATTCATTATATATTTTGTGTGCAATGTTTTCACTCCCAAGCAGACTGTCGACCGATTTTGTCATGTAATCAATCTTCAATGCAATATTAGCTTCAAAATGTAACCCTTATTCATAATTAAAATTCGCCTGAAAACGTGTTTTAGGCCACCTATCAAGGGCACCTTTTGAAAAAAAATCTCGCCTACAGCGAAAAAGCCTCCGGCGGCTAAGGCTTCGCCCCACACCCCGGTTTTCCCACCCAACCTCGTAGTCAACTTTAGTTTGACCCCCCCACTAAAAAAATAGTTCCTACGCCACTGTTACAGACCAGTATTTGACAAACAGTTGCAGTTCCATATAAACCCGCTTCAATCCACGCGTTATCATTAGTACCACTATTTTCCACATGCAGTCCAAGTGACCTCAGCATAGCCATCACAGTATGCAGTTCTCCTGGACGAAGAATAATGTTATTCAGATCCTTCCTGTGCATTTGAAGTTGTTTTGCAGGGAACGTACAAGCCAGCAATAAATATCATGGAAAAACACCGTTTAACCGGGACCAACAATATGGGTTTAGATTCCTTAAGCTTGTTTCAGCGTTGTTAGGAGAGATGACCACTCGTGTGCTGGTGCAGCGATTAGAGGGGCAGCACCGAATCGGGTGGGAGGTGTTATAGTAGTCATCATTGAATTATAAGCAGACAATGGTGGGATCGTATTACTGCTTGGTAATGTGGCTGAACATGTTTCTACATTTTCATTGGTCACAACGTTTGCAATGTTCACTTCTTGTGAGTTCACATCCGCTTCAACGTTAAAAACGTTTAAACAACATAAAAAACTAACAATTAGAATTATACTTTATTTTTAGTAATTGGATGAGCGTAGCGAGCGTAGCGAGCGAAGCGAAGATTCCATTTCACTACACTGGAGAAAAAAATCCGGAGTGTTTTTTTTTTTCTTTCTTTCTTTCTTTCTTTCTTTCTTTCTTCTTTCTTTCTTCTTCTTTCTTTCTGTATTTTTGTGTGTCTGTTAACACGATTCCGGCTAAACCGATACTCCGATTGCGATGAAATTTCATGGAGACCTTCGAAATCTCTGAACTTAGAACTGCCACGTTTTTGAGCGCAATCGGGAATTTTTTTCTCATAAAAAACGCAATTTTACGATTTTTTTCGATTTTTAAAAACTTTCTTCGACTTATAACACCTACATGCTTTAACGGATTGTAATGATTTTTTCACAGAACCTTAATTTCATGAATTAAAATATTCGTGCGAAATTTGAGCGTAATCGAAAAATTATTTCTCATGAAAATCGAAATTTTACGTTTTTTTTCTTTTTTAAAACAATTCTTTGACTTATAACACCTATATGCTTTATCCTATTGTAATAATTTTTTCACAGAACCTTTATTTTATAAATTCATATATTTGTGTAAAATTTGTGCGCAATCGAATAATTATTTCTTATGAAAATTTCAATATTACGATTTTTTCCTTTTTTTAAATTACAATTAATTAAAAAATTTAAAATTTAAGTTAATTTTTCATTTAATTTAATTTAATTTAAAAAAAAAATCTTCAACTTAGTAATGATTTTTTCACAGAACAACAGAAAATCCGCATAACACATGGCAGCTCAATGCACCAATTACGCTCATCCAACAACGCGGCGGGACTTAAGCGTTTTCCTAGTTATATGTACCTTACTGATTAATAAAATGACTACTTATTAGTATATAATATAATTATATTATTTGCCATATTGACCATCTTCACAGTCAGTCATAATTTAAACGTCGAAATTAAAAAAAGATGTAAATTACAGTGATGTGATTAGCCATATAGTCGTATTTTTCAATAATTACACATTATTTCGTTAATTACTGACACAACAACATACATTTTACGTAGTTACACTCCAATTTATATTTCCTACAAACATGCTTCATATCATTTTTCTGTTAAATGAGACGTTCAGGAGTTATAGGCAAAATAGTGAAATAGGCGTCGCGACGCTCGCTCTAGAGCAACGAAACTGCACACAAGTGTTCATCCGTTCATTCTCTACAATCTACTTCCTACATATTTTTTCTGTCAGGTAAATAGTTACTGACTTAGGAGCCAATAAAGGCTGTTGGCGTCGCGACGCCGTCGACGCCCTCTGCAGCATTTCTCGAAGTGCCAGGAAGGGGGAAAATACTCGTATGGCCTAACTGAAAATAATGCCGTTTACCGCTATACTCTTTCACAAATAGCCTACGAGATGCAGGTTGCTCCCCTACTAAATGGCTTGAAGATATTGACCAAATGTATTAATTTCCATTTCCAAAATCTCCCCCCCCCCCCCTTTCAATCAAACTGTGTCACTGACGCGAGCCCGAGATGGATTGGATCGGACGGTAACTGCGCCTTAATGTGAAAATCCGGGACAAAAGTTTTTTCCGGGACGCTTTTCCGGTACCCACGTCAAAATATGCACCTCGTCCGCCCGGTTCCGTAGAGCCCGAGATGAACCTGTTCGGACTGTAATTGTGGAAGATAAGATAAAAAAAAAAATTACCCCAATAAGACCAACCACTAATTTGAAAATTCCCAAAAAGTTTTTGGCCACGTTTGAATAAAGGTGTTTCGGGGCAGTAGCCTTGGACGTGGCCCTCTGACGTCATCGGGAGTAAAAAAAAATATATATATTTTTTAATGCCCCAATAAGGGTGAAGGAATGCTCGGATCACTGTTTTGACTTTTAAAATAACCCCTGTTTATAACCCCTGCTGCGTCCGACCGATACGGATCCATAGACCGCAAGATGGACCCGATCGGACGTAATCTTGCCAGAGCTATTAAAAGAAACAATGTTATTTGGATTTTCCAAAATAGACCAACCATTTTAAAATAAAATAATTTAGTATTAGGACCGTAAATCCCACTGACGCAATTGGTATCTTCCCAAAAATGTAATGGCTTGAAGATATTTATCAAATGTATTAATTTCCATTCACAAAATCTCCCCCCCCCCCCCCCCCCCCTTTCCAATCAAACTGTGTCATTGCGGCGTCTAGTTAAAACAGTCCTCGGAAATCGGATGCCTTGGACGCTGCCCTCTGACGTAATTGGAAAGTGCAAAACCGCACCAAAATTCGAGGTTGATGTATTGAAATCTCGACTTTACCCCCCCCCTTCCCCTCCCCCTCCTTCATATCCCCTCATCATGGCCCATCACGACGAAAATACGGGTCTTCAACATAGTTTCCGCAAAAGGCTTGAAGATATTGATCAAATGTATTAATTTACATTTCCAAATTACCCGTTCGCCCCCCCAAACTGTGTCATTGCAGCGTCTAGTCAAAAAATTCCTCGAAAATCGGATGCCTTGGACGCCGCGGCCCTATGACGTAATTGGAAAGAACAAAACCGAAAGAAGTTGTTAAATTTCACTAAATATTAAAGGTTTATGTCCTAAAAACTCAACTTTCCCCTCCCCCACCTTCATATCCCCTCATCATGGCCCATCACGACGGAAATACTTGGATTAAACATAATTTCTGCAAAGACTTGAAAATATTGATGAAATGTATTAATTTCCATTTACAAAATCTCCCCCCGCCCCCCCCCTTTCCAATCAAACTGTGTCATTGCAGCGTCTAGTTAAAACAGTCCTCGAAATCGATGCTTGACGCTGCCTCTGACGTAATTGAAATGCAAAACCGCACCAATTCGAGTTATGTATTGAAATCCCGACTTTCCCCCCCCCCCCCCTCCCCCTCCTTCATATCCACAATCATGCCATCACGCGAAATACGTCTTCAACAAGTTTCCCGCAAAGGCTTGAAGCTATTGATCAATGTATTAATTTACATTCCAAAATACCCCACGCCTACCCAAACTGTGTCATTGCGGCGTCTAGTCAAAACATTCCTCGAAAATCGGATGCCTTTGACGCCGCGGCCCTGTGACGTAATTGGAAAGAGCAAAACCGAAAAAAGTTTAATTGAGATATAAATAGATTTTGCTACAATTATTTTCTCTCGTCTCAGTATTACTAGAACACTGTGAGCATGCAAAATGTTAAATGATAATTATTTGTCGTTTAAAATGTATAATTTAATTTCAAATGCACCTCAGACCTTTGAAATGGACTAAGTAAATTCGTTAAAGTTTGGATCTTCATGTAGATAATTACCAAACATGTGACTAAAAGTCGAAATAGGCCGTTTCGGCATTCGCAAAAGCATGGCATTGAAGAATAATAATTCTATTTCAACAATACACAGTGATTATGTTCGAGAAAAAAACGTTGCGATGAGTCCATTAGTTTAACCACCTCATTACAGCACAAACACGTGGAACCAATTGCATTCGTTAGTGCTACGTTTGTGCTGGTTTGTGCGCAACCCTCGTTTGCTGTTACCAGTTAAAAAGTTACGGGCACTTGAAAGTGGTGTATAACTTAAATGCTAAACCATTCTTTTGATCGACTAACTTTGCACCGTAGTGCTACGTTTGTGCTGGTTTGTGCCGCAAACCGCATCGTTTGTGCTGTTTCCGTTCAAAAGTAGTCGCACTTGAAAGTGGGTGATAACAATTTAATGTCTGGGAGTCACCCATTGTTCTAACAAAGCAAAATAGTGTACAAAGTTTACCCACGAGAAAATGTGTTTGCATGATAGATCTGAATAACAGAATTTACTTGCGCGTTTACCTATTTATGAGTCTCAAACATGAATTACTGGTTCGATTTTCATTATTTTAATATATTGATCTCACAGACAAACATGTGGCTAATGGACTTTCAGTTAATTTGTTTAAATTGTTGTAACATGTTTCTGGTTCACTAAATTGCCCAACAACCTACAATATTTTCATATTACCATAAAGTTATGAATTCAAATTCAAAATCATCTTCGTCACCTTTATTTATTGGCGATCGATACACGTATTTCGATAGATATCGGATATTTCCCACTGAAAACAATTTTGGTCAAAATTATCACCATCAATCAGCCATGTTAACATTACAGGATACTTTGTCTTTGTCATTCGAGTATGTATATGTCATTGGATCTCAATTTCGTTTTTTGAGTGTATGAGCAATCTTTAATTTACCTAAGACTCTTTTAGGAAATATAAACTAGAATTAGACGAAACAAACTGAATGGCATGGGTAAGTGTATTCTGATATTCTTTACCCACACTTAATCTAAGAACCTCAATAACTTGTGTAACTTTAATTATAATAAGATTAAAAATTAACTTATAAACGCTTATTAACGCTAACCAAACGCATTTTGTTATTTTTATGAATATAACTGCAATTTTAAGGATTTGGTTAATTTTTATGCCTAATACTCAAAATACGTCACACTATTTGTATAAAATAAAAATCAATAAGTCTAGTAATAATTATAATTTCAAGAGTGAATAATGTATTTTTTAATGTACACTGCTTCTAATAATGAAAGATTATATGAGCAAATTGGTTGCCACTGTCGATCTACAACAACTTGAATTACAAGAAAAACTATCGGGTATTTCAAACAATAACATATCAAGGGTCCAGGTCGATATCCATTATTATTACTACGAGTTGTAAACGTGTTTAAACCGCAGCTTACAAATGAGACTTCATCAATCGCATAAAATGAAACATGAGTCAATTGGATGTACGTTTTAAACGTATGTAGCTGCAAACGAAGCGAGAAGTTCAATTTGACTACCGTGAGAAAAAAATTAAAATATAATGGTTGTTTTATTTTCTTTGTATGTTTGTTCGTTCTTCACCGGACAGTAGCCACACCGTTTTTCGTTGCTCCCAATAAAGCTTATACACACTTCTAAAAGAAGAAAATCTAATCTTCTTCATTTTCCAGTGGTGCTTATACGGTTATACCATTTCATTTCATGAGCACACTATCGTCTCGATAGTCAACACCATCGTCATAATTCGTCGATCAAAAGTGAGACTAAATACCTTCTTTTATAAACAGCGGCGTCGGAGCCGGGGGGCAGGGGGGTAGCTTGCCCCCCTGAGCTTGCGGAGGGGGGGAGAGCGAAAGTATCTTCTCGACCCTCCCCCCCACCCTAGACAAATGACGAAATAACCATCAAAGCATAAACCAACAAGCATAAATGTTACATTCTTCAAGTCATCTAGAATTATTCAAAAAATTAAATTCTTCTACTACCTTTTCTTTATTTCGTTCAGCAAAGCCCCTTAACTTATTCTAAAACACGTAAAACCCCTTAAAAAATACGTATTCTTCAAAAAATTGCCTGCGGTGCTACTGTGGGGAACCCCGGCCGGGGCGGACATGCCCGGTGGCTTGCCTCTTTTGACCCAAATTTGGTCTGGTCCGGCCGGATCATGAATTTTTTCGATTCTTAGGGTGTATTTTGAGTATTTTAACGAGCTTTAGACATGTTCTTTTATAACATGTGTGGTGGTGACGTGATTATATTATATTTTCCGGCTTGACATTGGAGTCATTTAAAAATGTACACCTTACCCTTTTTGTCCTTTTTTTTTAGGTAAACCTAGGGGTATATATTTCTTTCTGCGTATACTCGCGCCCTATGACACCACTGGGGACCTTGTCCTTTCTACTTATAATAATGTACAAAACATGGTTTTAAGGTCACCAAAGATGTATTACGTCTAGCTTTATTTTCCTCAAACCGGTTGAATACGTCTTTTTCACATTTTCTGAGGCATTGAGCTCCATCCTCTTTTAACTCATAGAACAATCAAACCTTGCAAACGTTCTTGTCCCACCGTGCTACTAAGATAGTTATTTAAAATTTATAATTTCGCTAACGAATTTTCGATGCTGATTTGATTTTTAATTTGCACGGCGAAATACTTTGAATCGAACATCGACATAGGAATATTTCTGGCGCCAGGGGCCCCCTCAAGCATAAGTCAGTGGCGGATCCAGGGAGGGTGGTACGGGCGATCGCCCACTCCTTGATTATTAAAAAGTTACATTTTATTCTATAATGATTATAACAATCCCACAACGTGATGATAACATATCAAAGTGTATGAAAAATCTAATAAAACTTCTCAATTAATATACCCTCTCGAAAGCCATTTAAACACGTTTTGGACAAAGCTTCCTTTTCTGGGGAGCCGCGCTCCCCAGACCCCCCGGCTTTGCGTTACGCCAACTGGATCCGCCCCTGGCTCGGGGCCCCGGGCTTTACCCGTTCGGTATTTACGTCACTGGGTAAGGGTGCGGGCCGAGGAGTCGAGTGACAGTCGTCAGACCATGGTTAGGACAGTGTTCCAATCTTCAAGTTGGTGTTTTCTACTTTTTACCGTTCAAAAACCACAGTATTTCGGTATTGCTTGCTGTTTTTTTTTTCTAAAACGCACCAAACGCCATCTAGAGACCTGATTTTCTAAAAAAATTCGCCTGTGGCGTTGTTGTTGGGGGGGGGGGGGGGGTGCGGCCACCAAGCCCCCGTACCTGGTCCTGCCTAAGAGTTTGCCCGGCCTGGATGTTTTCCCCAGTCCGCCTCATTGAGTCGTTCGTCAAAGCCCCCCGAGAAATATATTTCACCGTACGCCACTGACTAAAGGACATTAGTTGCATATTATGTAATTATGTACTTTTCCTAGGAAAGTTCGCCCCCCCTGGAAAAAAACACATCCGAACGCGCCTGTTTATAAATAATAAGGCTTTTAACTAGAGTCGAAATATCACATAATATTTAATTAAAAGACCAGAGATAAGTCTAACAAGATTCATTTTTAATAAACATTTACCTGTTCTACTAGTTTTTGGATGAGCGTAGCGAGCGAAGCGAAGATTCCATTTCACTACGATGGAGAAAAAAATCCGTAATGTTTTTCTTTTTTTCTTTTTTTCCTGTTTGTATTTTTGTGTGTTTGTTAACACGATTCCGGCTAAACCGATGTACTCCAATTGCGATGAGATTTTCTGGAGACCTTCGAAATCTCTTAACTTAGAACTGCCACGTTTTTGAGCGCAATTAAAAAATTATTTCTCATGAAAATCGCCATTTTACGATTTTTTTCGATTTTTTTAAAATGTCTTCGACTTATAACACCATTATGCTTAATCCGATTGTAATGATTTTTGCACAGCACCTTAATTTTATGAATTATTATATATTTGTGTGAAATTCGAGCGCAATCGAAAAATTATTTTTCTTGAAAATCACAATTTTACGATTTTTTCGAATAAAAACCATTTCTTTGACTTATAACACCTACATGTTTTATCCGATTGTAATAATTTTTTCACAGAACCTTAATTTTATTAATTTATATATTCATGTGAAATTTGAAAGCAATCGAAAAATTATTTCTCATTAAAATCGCAATTTTACGATTTTTTCGATTTAAAAAAAAATTCTTCGACTTAGGCTATAACACCTACATGCTTCATCCGATTGTAATGATTTTTTCACAGAACTTTAACTTTATGAATTAACATATTCTTGTGAAATTTGAGTGCAATCGAAAAAATTATTACTCATGAACACATGGCAGCTCAATGCACCAATTACGCAAATCCAACAACGCGCCTGAAAAATCGTTTGCGAAGCTTCCTAGTTTTATATATAACTACCATTGAGTAAAGTAATTACCCTCTTTTAGAACAAAACAGCATCGTCTCGATACCCTCTTTGCATCTTGTGGGGGCGTAAATCCTTCTTCAAGTAAAACAATTACACGTTTCCGTCTCGTTATCATATTTTTGCTTCCCAGGTTTTTTTTTGCCTTTGGCTTTTGGTGAAAATCAGGTTTTTAGAGTGCATTTGGTGCGTTTTAGAAAAAAGTGGTGGGCGGAATGCAATACCAAAACAATGTAGTTTGTGTGCGTCAATTTGATTTGTCGTCATGTCGAGCTTACAATTATTTACAGCACTGGCCTACATTGCAACATAATTATTAACGTTTGATCTTATTTTCAATTTTGCATTTTATTTATTTATTTATTAAACGTCTATCCTATTCAGTTAAAAAAACGATTTACATAGGAGGACAACTTAATAAATCGAATTACACTGATGCAGAAACATTTCAGAGGTTAACTGATGATTTCTGACAACATATAGGAAAATTGTCCTTTACTGGGAGTTTTAAATAAATAGCACCGCAGTCAAAAATTTTGAAAATCAGGTTTTTAGAGTGCATTTGGTGCGTGCACAATAATATAATGAAATTAAATTAATTTTTAAATTTTTAAACAATCATGGGGGGGGGGCGATCGCCCCACCGCCGTATCCGCCACTGCTTTTCAGTACTTGATTGAAACTCACTCATTTTTGTAATGAGATCGTTGATAGTGAATTGATCATCATCATTGTCCAAGATATCCTATATTCAATTAACTTGGTGACAGCGTCTGTTCTCCGACTGTCTGGAGGACGTCCCTTGTGTTTCTTTCCTTGAAACTCTTCGTTCGGTTCGGGATATTTGTTGCGTGGTACATCTTCATTTCTTCTAAAATTAATACTAAATATTGAATATTGAAATATTGAATGATTGATTAAGATTAAACACAAGAATGAAGATTCGCGTTCGGTGGTTTCTTCCGCGAAAGTTTGATTACTCCCTGAGTTGCTGTTCCTGATTTTTGGCAAACCTCATATTCGTTTGAGTGAGATCGTCTAATTAATTTGTTTTTTCTTTTCGTTTTTCTTTTTTCTTGATTTTTTTATTTCTTTCTTTTTTCCTTTCAATTCTTTCTTTCTTTCTTTCTTTCTATTTTTTCCACTTCTTTTTTATATTTGATTCATTAATTAATTGCATTTAATATCCTTTTTATTTGTTATCAAAATTGTTGTGTTTTAATGCATTGTTGTTGTAATATTACTAGTTCAAATATTTACTTAAATGTAGTTCATTGTTGTGTCTGCATCTATGTAATTACATTTATTTAGTTGTCCTCCTTTGTAAATCAGTTTTTATAACTGAAAGGATAGACGTTTAATAAATAAATAAATAAATAAATAAATAAATAAATAAATAAAAATAAAATAAAATATCACATGTTTTATGGTACAACGCGTCAGCCGCATGTAAATCATGAACGCAATTCAATCGAGATCTCACTTTATCTGCCCACTTATCTCCACGATCATCACACAATTTAAAATTTCATTTATCGACAGACTTACTCCTTTTGCTACGAAAACGTTGTGAGTTTGCGTTTCTTATCTAAAGTTGCCGGTTCACCACATCAATAACAATGAGTATTGTATAGTCAAACTCAGCAACTCCTGATCGTAGAGTGCGGGGTAACGCATTGTTTTGTTGATCTGTTGTGCTATTAGTTTTATTTTTAATGAACAGACTTTTAGATTTCGGGTGAGAAAAGTCTCTTCTACATGTTTTGTGAATTTCTCGCCAGAATCCGGATTAATATCTACTCCCTTTCTTCACTGGCTTGTCTGATGCTGCTAATGCCTTTATTGCCTAATTGAACAGTGTCGTCACCACCATCGAACTGAATCTTGCACAATGATTGCATTTTTCTAACTCCATGTCATGAGGCCTATAACTTTAAAAAAAATTGAAATGTTTGCCCCGTATGTCTACAGTGGCGCATCCAATACTTTATAAGCCCACTGTTCATTAAATATACTAAAGTCTATCTATCCATGAAGTACAAAGTGACCATCGACGGACGCGTCGGGTATGTGTATGAGGCAGCTGCTAAGGGTTGTCGCGTGTAGTCGTAAAATAGACCATCCTAGAAACTGAGGGTTTTATACCTGCTGTATTAATTTATTTATTGATTTTTTTGTTTAATTGCAAATATCTAATAACGTTGTTGAAATATTAAGCATGCGTCTTGAATTTCATTTTTTTGGACGAAATTCTACGATAAAAACTGACTGAGTTACGGATAATGCTTCTATAACATATTTTGATAATATTATATAATAATATAATAATATTTATGTATTTCAGTCAGTTTTGATCGTAGACACTAGGGAAAAAAACACATTTCATAACTCAAGCTACACATTTGAACCACGTTATGAAATATTTGCAATTATAAAAAAAATATTTTGCTGAATAAATTATTTTCATCACAATAGATTTGAAATGGGCGAAGGCAGGTAGAAACAAACCCATGTTCGCTCCCAAGTTCGGTCACGCCAAAAAAGGTGGAAAGGGAAAAATGCAGACAATAGACGGGACGACCGATCAAGGTCTCGTCCGCGATGGTCACTTTGTACCTCAAGGATGGATAGACTTTAGGAAGCTTCGCAAACGCTTTTTCAGGCGCGTTGTTGGATAAGCGTAATTGGTGCATTGAGCTGCCATGTGTTATGCGGATTTTCTGTTGTTCTGTGAAAAAATCATTTCGAAGTTGAAGATTTTTTTTGTTAAATTGAATTAAATACAAAATATATATATTTTTTAATTAATCGTAATTAAAAAAAAAGAAAAAAATGTATAATTGCGATTTTCATAAGAAATAATTATTCGATTGCGCTCAAATTTCACACAAATTTATTAATTCATAAAATTAAGGTTCTGTGAAAAAATCATTACAATAGGATAAAGCATGTAGGTGTTATAAGTCAAAGAATTGTTTTAAAAAAGAAAAAATACCGTAAAATTTCGATTTTATGAGAAATAATTTTTCGATTCAACTCAAATTTCACAGGAATATTTTAATTCATAAAATTAAGTTCTGTGAAAAAAATCATTACAATCGAATAAAGCATGTAGGTGTTATAAATCAAAGAATTTTTTTTTAAATCGAAAATAATCGTAAAATTGCGATTTTCATGAGAAATAATTTTTTGATTGCGCTCAAAAACGTGGCAGTTCTAAGTTCAGAGATTTTAAAGTCCTCCATAAAATTTCATCGCAATTGGAGTATTGGTTTAGCCGGAATCGTGTTAAAAAAACACACACAAATACAAAAAGAAAAAAAGAAAAAAAAAACATTCCGAATTTTTTTCTTCAGTGTAGTGAAATGAAATCTTCGCTTCGCTCGCTTCGCTCATCCAATTAGTATATTCATGGTTAATGGGGGACGGGGACGGGGGATATAATAATACGTACCGTAAGTGGTTACGGTTCATAACAAACATCAATATCTTATGGAGTTAAATAGAAACGATCGTAAGAGCGAATTTGTAAATCCCCCACCCCTTCTTTTGAGAAGAATATTTCATGTTTTGATAGTTTAAAGTTAAACGATAGGCTAAAATAGCAGTATGCCTAATAAGACGCGATGAATAGGATTAGGGTACAAAATGGACTTGATTTCAACAGGTTCTAATAGATTGAGTGTGCAAGTGAAACTAAATGAATATTGCTGCATTATCGCTGGCTGGGGACACTAATAAAACTTTTGACAAACCCAATTGGTGATCAAGCACTTATTTCTTGGATGCCACACTTCAGATTAATAAAATAATTATGAGTCTTACCACTGTAGTTTTCAAAATCGCCCATCAGTAACGAAAACCACTGACAAAACACTACAAGAAAGTATTTGCAGCGGCCAGTGACTCTTCACACGTCCCATCACGTTCTCTCTTTCAGATTTACAACCGACTTCAATGGAATCACATTATCATATTATAAGGTTACAGCACACAGTTAGAATGAGTAAATTCTAGGAACGAATTAAGACTTTCAACGACAGCAAAAATTGTTTTCACGTGGTTTATGGTGTGTTTATTATGAAGAAGGATGAATTTTGATGGCACATATTATAAATTCAAATATAATTTTAAGGAAATTAAGAAATTAAGCGTGGTTTAAACAATGTTAGTTTTTCATACAGTACTTTCCAAAAATTTGAAATTCAGTAATTTTGTAGGGAAATAAAGCATAATAAGTAATTTTAATTAAGCATAATTAATTGCAAATTTAATCAATTTACCGTCATATCTCAGACGAAGACTGCACATGTGCGTATTATGTACACTATTAAGAACATTCCAGCACAACAAATATATTACTTTCATATTTGATCAATAATGTACAATTAATCGCTAATTTGCATAATTGATTGGAGACCAGTTAGCAGTTCTAAATCGTTTTGGAAAAAAAAACAACACGTCTATACATGCACGATTATTTTAGTAAACCGTTACGTCGTTGATACTGTATTACCTACTTCAATGGTACATTTAATCAATGCTATAGTTTAGGTCGTAATTAAATTGATTAAATTTGGATAGGTAGACTTTTCATGATTGTTATGTGTGTTGTTAACTGGTTCACAATAAATTGTTAACCATTTAGGAATATCACATAAGTTAATTCGTTAACCCGCAATCAAAGTTAAAGTTAAAGTTAAAGATTAAATATTAATTAAATGACTTTTTTGATTATTTTTTTGTACATTCAATGTATGTATGTGTTCAAAAAATACCAACAGTAACTTTTAAATTTAGTTAACAAGTAACTAAATAAAACGTATATTTGATTTTAATTAATCGAAATTAAAATGCAAATTAAAGCAATTTTCCATCATATTTCAGCGTTAGACTTTATGTGCGTAATAAGCACTCTTTGAAGAATATGTCTGTACCAAAAACAAAGCTCTTACAATTAGTGGTGGATAAACCGATTTGTTGTCTTCGTTGCTACTACTATACAGTTGTAACCACCCACTTTCAAGTGCCTGTAACTTTTTAACGGAAACAGCACAAACGATGCGGTTTGCGGCACAAACCAGCACAAACGTAGCACTAACCGCGTGCAAAGTTTCAAGTCGATCAGAAGAATGGGTGGTTCAGTGGCGTAGCGGTGACCCAAGCCGCCCCCGCAAGGCTTGGGGGCCCCCCGTTAGGGGGGGCCCACCGGTCAAGCTTAGTTCATGGGCCAAAATATGAGTTTATGGATAATCGTGTACAGAGGAAAAAATCGAATTTATTACTAACAATTATTTCAAAAAGCCTTTTATGACTGACACTTGGGTTTTCAGTTTCCAGCAATACTTATACGAATCTATCTCCCACTCAACTCAACGACTTCTTGATAGGCTTAAGATTCCGATATACATATGTAATGATCGCGCTGTCTAAAATTATCTCCACGTCAAAAAACAAAGAAGAGAAAGCAAAAACAATTGAAAAGAAATGGCACGTTCGAATTTGTAATGAGGTTGTCAAATAATCTGTTATTTTAGGAACAATATTGATTGTTTAAGTTGTTGCAGTCGAAAAGTATGGACTTGATCTTTGCTTGTAGCAGGGGTAACGAGGAATTGTTCTCACGAACTCTTTGAAGATCAACAATTATTGTCAGATATCTCTCCCCCCCCCCCCCCCCCCCAGATATATAAGTTTTAACCAAAACGGGCAATGGCATTTTGGCTTCTTGTTTGAAAAAGTCCAAACAATTATTTCCGAGACATACAAGAAAATGAAAATGTAGATAAAATTATATTTTTGATTTTTACACAGACAAAAGTCTAAAATTGATTTTGTTAAACGATTTGGCCTTGAAAAAATAAAAACGGTTGACAAATTCAGCGCAATTGACCACTGGGCAACCCTGTACTTTGCACCCACCACCCAACTGGCCAACAAGTGGATTTCTACTCCAATATATCGAATGGTGCCAACTGAAAAACCTATTTCAAGAAATGGACAGTGTTGTTTAGAGGTTTAATTTCCTAACTGTGAGTTGACGAGTGCTATGACAAATTATTCTAATCAGCCCAATCATTCCAATCATTGAACCGGTAACCGGTATAAAATTAAAATACGATCTGACCGACGATTTTCCGTCGCATATGTTAAGTTTTCGAAGGTTATTAGAAAACAATTAACAACGCTAAGTGATCCTAATTCGATTCTAGAAATATTGGAACTTTTGAAATACTAGTTACGAACAATGCTATTGCATCAATTAATATACCTGACATCGTCACTGTCCATCTACTATTTTTATCTATACCTACCGTAAGTAGAAAGATAGCAAAATAATGCATTTTAAAAAAGCAGTGCCATTTTTTTACTTTTTGCAATTTCTCACGAGGTTATTTTTGGGGAGAGGGGCCCACACATAAATTTTGCGGGGTGGCCCTGGGATTTTGCGCTACGCCACTGGGGTGGTTAGTCATTAAGTTGTAACCACCCACTTTCAAGTGCGACTACTTTTGAACGGTAACAGCACAAACGATGCGGTTTGCGGCACAAACCAGCACAAACGTAGCACTAACCGCGTGCAAAGTTTCAAGTCGATCAGAAGATTGGGTGGTTAGGCATTAAGTTGTAATCACCCACTTTCAAGTGCCTATAACTTT
This sequence comes from Sweltsa coloradensis, assembly GCA_024449915.1. Lineage (NCBI taxonomy): Eukaryota > Metazoa > Arthropoda > Insecta > Plecoptera > Chloroperlidae > Sweltsa > Sweltsa coloradensis. Next base: position 179,683 of record JAMZAV010000860.1, on the reverse strand, counting down.
TTTACGGTAGCAGCACAAACGATGCGGTTTGCGGCACAAACCAGCACAAACGTAGCACTTACGAATGCAATTAGTTTCATCGTTTGTGCTGTAATGGGTGGTTACAACTTAATGGACCTGTGCGAATGTCACAAACCACAAAGTGTTTGTTATCAAAATGTAGGTACAGGTCCCGTGCTTTCCGGGCAATATTTTTGGTTTTCCCCCGAAAATGCTACTATGAGGTACACTCGTCAAAGTAGGCATTTTGGTGCGAAATCGATGCTAGATAATGTGTGAAAATTCATTTCCGATTTATTTTTCGCCCACTGGGGGTAAAAACGAAGAGCTATAACTTGTCTGATCGTATTGCCCGACTCTTGAGCTATTTTTATAGTACAACATATTATTTTTTTGGACCCGATTGGACCCGTTTTTTATTTGCGTTCCTTTGAAACAAAATTACAATTATTAAAATAAATATGTACACCTGGTACTTTTGAGAGAGACATAACCCCTTTCCATAGTAACTAAGTACCAAGTGTGTTATATAACGTTGGTAGGGGATGGTCCCGTTCAGGGTTCTCTGCCCTTTAAATTTTCGTAAACAATTTTTTCCATGAATTTTGGCCCCCTCAAGGTGGAAGGAAGTAGACAGCAAAACGGACGTCCCGCACGGCATTCAACATTGTACCGTCACGACGGGTTCGATTCCCGGTACCCAAACTATTGTTTCCCTTATACATACATCCCTCTCGAAGGGAATGGTGCTGGATTTTTTTTCAGATACGTTAAAATTCGAATTTTGAACATTTCCAACTGGCAAGGTGTAAATACAAAGTTGTTTTTAATTTTTGTAAATTTTTTTGAGTTCTTTTACGAAATTTCGGGGACAATTTTTTCCACCCTCTTGTGCGTTCTCCTTTAAGCTTTCAAAATCACCAAAGAACAAAGCTCTAGAGCCTACCCAAAATTTAGAAAAAAATCGGAAAGGTGAGAAATTGAAGTGCCAAAAATAAGAACACGTGACATTTTTTTCTACCGCCAAACCTGGGGCATGTGAATGGTTGGTTAGGCATTAGGCCTAAGTTGTAATCACCCACTTTCAAGTGCCTATAACTTTTTTACGGTAGCAGCACAAACGATGCGGTTTGCGGCACAAACCAGCACAAACGTAGCACTTACGAATGCAATTAGTTTCATCGTTTGTGCTGTAATGGGTGGTTACAACTTAATGGACCTGTGCGAATGTCACAAACCACAAAGTGTTTGTTATCAAAATGTAGGTACAGGTCCCGTGCTTTCCGGGCAATATTTTTGGTTTTCCCCAAAAAATGCTACTATGAGGTACACTCGTCAAAGTGGGCATTTTGGTGCGAAATCGATGCTAGATAATGTGTGAAAATTCATTTCCGATTTATTTTTCGCCCACTGGGGGTAAAAACGAAGAGCTATAACTTGTCTGATCGTATTGCCCGACTCTTGAGCTATTTTTATAGTACAACATATTATTTTTTGGACCCGATTGGACCCGTTTTTTATTTGTGTTCGTTAGAAACAAAATTACAATTATTAAAATAAATATGTACACCTGGTACTTTTGAGAGAGGCATAACCCCTTTCCATAGTAACTAAGTACCAAGTGTGTTACATAACGTTGGTAGGGGATGGTCCCGTACAGGGTTCTCTGCCCTTTAAATTTTCGTAAAAAAATTTTACCATGAATTTTGGCCCCCTCAAGGTGGAAGTAGACAGCAAAACGGACGTCCCGCACGGCCTTCAACATTGTACCGTCACGACGGGTTCTATTCCCGGTACCCAAACTATTTTTTTCCTTATACATACATCCCACCCGAAGGGGATGGTGCTGGATTTTTTTTCAGATACGATATGTTAAAATTCAAATTTTGAACATTTCCAACTGGAAAGGTGTAAATACAAAGTTGTTTTTAATTTTTGTAAATTTTTTTCGAGTTCTTTTACGAAATTTCGGGGACAATTTTTTCCACCCTCTTGTGCGTTCTCCTTTAAGCTTTCAAAATCACCAAAGAACAAAGCTCTAGAGCCTACCCAAAATTTAGAAAAAAATCGGAAAGGTGAGAAATTGAAGTGCCAAAAATAAGAACACGTGACATTTTTTTCTACCGCCAAACCTGGGGCATGTGTAAAATGCCCACATGCAGAGGTGACGTGGCAAGATTTTTTTTTTTTAATTTCCCCGGCCAAAACCTGGAACATCGAGGTAACTTTTTTTAAAAGCAAAAATCGAAATGTACCACGTCGCCACGGCCAAACGAAGAGATATGGGCGAAAAAGTCAAATGGCGGGTTTGTTGCGTCGTTCTTTGCGCACACGCCGGTGGTCGTGCCGAGTGGGTGGCGCACGTACTCGCGGCGCAGCCTAAAAAGCCTTTTTAGGAGGATCAAGTATATTACCTCTTGAGGGGCCCGGCCGGCAGTAGTAGCACGCAAGGCTTGAAGCATCCCCCACTCTCTACCACCCCTCACGCGCCGCTCGCTCGCTGCCAGACTCCAGGCAAGAGAGGCAACGCTATGGGGAGAAACTATTACAATCGAGGCTGGAACAGTTTCTAATTGAACTACGACAAAATCTTTAGTCAGTACAAATAACTATGTTCGTCTTCACTGTAAAAAAATTACATTCCAATTGCAATGATACCGAAGGCTCACCGGTTCTAAATGTTGGCGCGGGTGTACGAAATCATTACCTATGCATTAACATCACCACTGTAGCTTTAAACTGTCCAAAGTAAATAATTTATATTCTACAGAAATACAAAGTTTTACGTTTAGAACTGCTTTTTTTCGCGCTAGAATTTTAAAATGACATGGGAAGTAATAACCACATAAATATCAATAATTTCTGACTTCTAGGGTGTTGAATGTAGTTTTTGACAGACTGTCTTGATCTTTAGTCTTGACCGTTTGTAAAGGTTTCTGCTCTGATGTATATTTTTGGAGACGTTTGGTTATTGGTCATATGTAATTACGACGATCAACGTCATAGAGATGCACGGGGGTTCCTCTGAAGATATTGTTTGGTGAAGCTCAAGATTCTTAGACTCACAGTCACACATGTCCAAGATAAATGACCTCGATTTTTGGTCTGGGAATGTTTAGATTAGATTAAACCCATTACACTCACTCTCGCTCAGTGTGAGAAATTGATCTGATTATCCCTGGCGTTAACGCGTATTTATTTATTTCTCTATATTTACACTCTGTTATAAATTACAGATCTAAGATCGAATTTCACTGGCTTCGGATTGACATAAAATGTAATATTCTACATATTATATTACGAGTGTAACGCGCGAGATTTTAACTCGGTAGGTCACGGATTCGAATCCATCCACTAGCAATCCTGACCACTTTTAATGAGATTTTTTTACAGTGTTGGGATTAAGTCCTCTATACAGCCCTCGGAGAATACCTTAACAATTATTACTTTAATACCCCAATAATCTTGTTTTGTTACCTGAAGAGGGTCACAGCTGGTAAAACTGATGTCTACAGTGTATACCCTACAGCTGCAATCTTTACGAAAATGTTTTGAATAAAGTTTGTGAAATAGAATAAATTAATGTGTAGTCCTACATTGCACAACAGTTCATTATTATATAAAAAACTTGCTACAATATATGCATGACTACTTTTTCGGGTAGACCGAGTAAGTGTAGGCAAATTATTACTAAATTATCTTGAAACACCAACGTTTTGTGGCCGCTGTGGACCACATTGTAAAACTATGTGAAGAAAGTTGCAAGATAAAATCAAATGGCACGATAAAGCAATTATTGTTGTATTTATTTTCACATGAATATACATGCACAATTAAAATGTGACACCTTAGAGTTTTATCCACCTAAACCTACCTTGAGATTTAAAAAAAATGTGGTATCTACTATCTAGTGATATTTTATAAGTATTTCTAACGAACGAATCATAACACAGAACACATTTATCTTAGCAATCTGTACTCGAAACAATGGAACCATGTTCACAACACATTTTCCCGGCAACATAACGTATAAATAAGTAAAAAGATGGAAAACATAAATCCTTTCCTACGTGCAGTGAAGTAAGAAATTAAGCCAAATTTTTATTCCAACGATTAAACAATTCACAACGATTTCACTTTTACAGTTTTGATGTATTTCTTTTTATTCGAAGCTCTCCCATAATTTATCCGCGGTATTATTTTGTGTCCCGATGCAGAGTAAAGGACGGTGCAAGGAAATTCGGCGTGTTTGTTATTGTAACACAACTGTAAACCATTGTTTGCACTTGTAAACATACGTATCGCGAGCTACTGAATACGCCGGTTGCCTGCTCTCTGCGGGAAGGCAGGCGCGCGAGGGGAAATCCCGGCCGTCGAAACGTGCGTCAGCGGCGATGCACTAAGGGCCCCTCCATAGGTAATATACTGAATCCTCCTAGGGCGCAGCGTCGTCCGAAGCGCGGCGCCGTGTTTCCGTTTTTTTTCGACACGACTCGAAAAACCTCGTCAAAAGGGGTGGAACCCGGGGCGCGAGGGGGCGGACGTATTTTTTTTATCAAAATCCCAGATAAATTCCGGTCGTGAACGTCGCCGAGTCGGCCGCCCCCGGTGTGGGGAAACGCCCGTTTCGGTCCGCCAAAGTCGGGCCGCCCCAAAATGTGCGTTAGCAGACTCAGTATATGTACGATACGATACGATACGATACGATACGATACGATACGATACGATACGATACGATACGATACGATACGATACGATACGATACGAAGATATACGATACGATACGATACGATACGATACGATACGATACGATACGATACGATCACTTGCATTCGTCATTTGTTGCAAAAAAATATTTTTTACAGCGTAAAAAGTCTTAAAAAGGACAAAACGTGCACTCGTTTTTTTTAATGGAAACTTGTGAACACAGGGTAAATTTAAGAAAATTAGGTTTGGTTAGGTTAGGTTAGTTTAGGTTATGTTAGGTTACCTCAATGCAATGTACAGACCGCTTTGCAACGTGTGGGACCGAACAAAAACATGTAGCACAACCGTCGGTCACAGGGGCTTAGAAGCCAGGTGCAGGGGCTCAGGAGACAGGGGCTTACAAGACTTTTAGTCTTTTAAAGTCCGGACCGGTTTGTCTTCTTAGCCCCGCTTCGCAACGTGTAGCACAACCTTCGGTCACAGGGGCTTAGAAGTCAAAAAAAGGTACAGGGGCTTAGAAGACCGCGCCGAGGCTAGCGGCTCATGGGACAGGCAACATACAATAAAACTAACTATGATAATATGTGAATAAGATTGCATACTATAGGGAATGTCAATGTAATAGTATTATATGTTTTAGAAAATACTTATTTAAACCTGCGTTGTAATAAACAAAGACCATAAAAGCTGTCAAAGTACAACACAAACTACCGCAAATTCTAGGCCTTAAAATGGGATCTATAGGCCTAGTATTCCGTCCGACCCTCTGTCTGTTGTAAAAGTTGACTGAAAGAGTAAATACCACATCATGAATATCGCCAGATCAAAATCATTTCATAGTTGTCGAGTGTGTCGTTGAAACAAATAATAAAATCAGTCAAAAACCAAAAACCTACCATAAGAACGCACAATTTTCAACGTTTGTCGCAAAAACTGCCGTTCACTTAAATCGTTTTCTCCATCATTGGAAAATGTATACTAATACAATGAGGCATCATTATTCGTAAGACTTATTTCTTGCGGTAAACCATCAATCGTGATTATATTTTGAAATATCAATAGGTACAAACTACAAACGATCACAATTCTTACTCAAATCTCTATGTAGAAATAACAGCATGCGCGCGGTCGTAGATACCTCGATTCTCTAGTAGCGCGCTTCGCCACTAGAGCGCATACCTGCAACATGGAATCACGAAGCTATATATATAACATCCCTCAAATCCTATGCAAACCATATTGCACGCGGTCACACTGCTTGGCCTCACGTAGGCCCTACATTTCAAACGCGGACTTCCTGGGTTATGTTGTATTCCTGTACAATACCTAGAGGGGTTAACTTCCAAGGATGCCGTCAGCCCGTCACCGAATGAGTATAATATGATGTATGATCTTTATATAGCTTGACAGCTATGTTACATCCTACTTACATTATTTTATTAGTAATTTAACATCCACTCACGACATTTACATGTAAACATTCAAATACTTTCGATCTCTCTCAGCAAATTTCGCATCAGCTCTTAGTAACATATTTTGTTATCTTATTTTTTTGTTAAATGATTTTTGCCATCGTTTTGAATTATAATTTCCGAAATATATATTATTATCTCTTGCACTCCTACCAACAAAACATAACAATACTATCTCTGACACCTATTATTTTGTCCTGTTATTGGATGAGCGAAACGAAGACTTCAATTTCACCGACCCCCCAAAAAATTTAGCTCGGGTGTTTTTTTTGTTTTTTTTGTTTTTTTGTTTGTTTGTTTTTCTGTCTGTTTGTTCGCTCTCTACCGGGCAAACGGCATATCCGATCTTGATAAAAATTGTAGGGGACCTTCGAAATCTCTGAACTTAGACTTGCCACGTTTTTGGGTACAATCGAAGAAATAATTCTTATGAATATCGTACTTTTAAGATTTTTTTCGATTTTTAGTGCGATATTTTCGTGATCTTTGGGCCGATTCTGACCAAACGGGTGGGGCTACAACGTTAATATTTCACATGGACATTAAGGTCATGGTGATGTATTGCTTTCTGAAAGAAAAATTTGAAAAAGTTAGCCAGAATCTATAGAAATAAAGCTTTTAATATAAGTTTTTTGATTTTTTGTGCAATATTTTCGTGCCATTTGGGCCAATTCTGACCAAACGGGTGGGGCTACAAAACGTTCATATTATACATGGACATTAAGGTTATGGTGATGTAGTACTTTTTGAAAGAAAAAGTTGAAAAAGCTAGCCAGAATTCATAGAAATAAAGCATTTAATATAAGTTTTTTACGGTAAATAATACCAATTAACAAGAAACAAAAGAAGCTTGACAACAATCACCTACAATGCGTAGGCAGCAAAACAAAGCACTTGCAAAAGTAAAGATATCCCACGCAAACTAAAAACTTTAAAAAGCTCATCCATCAACGCGGCGGGACTTTAGCGTTTTCCTAGTATTAAATTAGTATATGTTGTTTGCCGTCAAATTGTTTCGACGTTAGGCTAAGTGCATGGTGTTTCGGCATCTTTGCCATGATAAGGAACAAAAACCATCCAAATTATAGCAGGGCAATCTATCCTGGGATTACTTATTACATTATATCAGAATTGCCAGAAGCTCAATCAAGAGTCGATTCAATACACAACTTATTATCTAGATGGCAGTGATTGTCTATTGGGTAGATACGTGTTTTGTTTTGCCTTAATATGACGGAAGAATATTGCCGATAACTTGATCAGTAATCGAAATATGGCGAAAGACATTTTGATTTATTAACAAATACCAGTGAGGGCATTCCCATATAATTCTGTAGTAAATAATCTTGCCTGAGCTACTGGTTTCCACAAAACTGATGTGTGGCTCGTAGTCGTTGGTGCATATTGCTACTTCGGAGAGGGCCCTGACTCATATCCCGGTCCCGCAAAGGTTTTGAAACTTCTGAAATGTACTCAAAATCTCATATATTTTCTTCGTGGCAAAACGTAAACGGTGACTTTGGTGTGGTTCGAGCCTATTCATACAATTTGACAGCAGTAGTGGTCATTTTGTATTGCATCTCTTCTTTCCTTGCTGTGGTTCTCTCCATAGCAGCTATAAACAATATGTTACCTCTTTTTTCTTCATTAAAATAAGAGTTTTGTTTGATTGATATTTTATAATAGGAAGGTGTTCTGTTATAACATGTATTCTTGTGGTTACACATACTGCTCTGCTACTTGAATTACTTTTTTTTCTAGTTGAACCAATTTGGGTTAAATATAAAGTACATACATGTATTTTAACTAGCCCCGCCGCCCCGCCGCCCGGGCCCCAGGGTCACCAAAAACTTTCTGTATTTCTCTGCTTGATGAGAAATGTAAACACAAAAGGTTTGCACGCACGCACGCACTTACCAACTTTGCTCCCTTATATGTGAAAGGCTTTGTAACAGCTGTCCATTATTTACATATTAAATAGCTTATAAAGCACATTTACGCACAAGAACAAATAATAGCATTAGTGCCTAAAACTAAATACAATAGATCGATAGCCTAGACTTACAGAAAACTAAAGTATCAAACCAACGAAATAAAGGATTAACACTGAATTTAAAAATAAGGAACTATGTAAAGATGTGTATATACTGGGAACGACAAATGAAGCTCGATTAAAATGTTAAATTATGTTGGGAGTTTGATGCCAATGTTTGTTTCTTCGTGAGGATCTAATTAACTAAACGAGTGTTGCAATCTGTTGTTGCATGAGTGATTGTGTTTAATTGTTTATGAAGGTCAAGCTTACTTAGTGTGTGGAAAGTATTGAGACGGACGGCTTGTATGTTTTCAGGTACATGGAAATGTAATTTGCCAATAATTGAACCAGTGTGTGTTAAACTAGGAAGCTTCGCAAACGCTTTTTTTAGTCGCGTTGATGGATGAGCTTTTTAATTATATAATTTCAAATAATAATAAAAACATATAAACACGGCCCATACAAAGCAATCATTAGGTCTGTTGGATCTTTGATTGTTTGTAACAAGGCTGTGAGTAAGGTATAAAATCTCCTGTGAAGTTTTCATACAAGGCTGTGAGAAAGATCTAAAATCTATATTTTCGTGCCATTAGGGCGGATTCTGACCAAACGGGTGGGGCTACAACGTTCATATTTCACATGGACATTAAGGTAAGGGTGATGTATTGACTTTTGAAAGAAAAAATTGAAAAAGTTAGCAAGAATCTATAGCAATAAAGGTTTTAATATTTAACACCTCAAGAAACTCAAATTAAAACCTTTATTTCTATAGATTCTGGCTAACTTTTTCAACTTTTTCTTTCAAACGTCAATACACCACCATTACCTTAATGTGCATGTGAAATATGTTGTAGCCCCACCCGTTTGGTCAGAATCGGCCCAAATGTCACGAAAATATCGCACTAAAAATCGAAAAAAATCGTAAAAGTACGATATTCATGAGAAATATTTCTTCGATTGTTGGATGAGCGAAGCGAAGACTTCAATTTCACCGACCCCCCAAAAAATTTAGCTCGGGTGTTTTTTTTTTTTTTTTTTTTTTTTTTTTTTTTTGTTTTTTTTTCGTTTTTCTGTCTGTTTGTTCGCTCTCTACCGGGCAAACGGCATATGCGATCTTGATGAAAATTTGACACGACCTTCGTTTTCTCTGAACTTAGACTTGCCACGTTTTTGGGTACAATCGAAGAAATATTTCTCATGAATATCGTACTTTTACGATTTTTTTCGATTTTTAGTGCGATATTTTCGTGCCATTTGGGCCAATTCTGATCAAACGGGTGGGGCTACAACGTTCATATTTCACATGGACATTAAGGTAATGGTGATGTATTGCTTTATGAAAGAAAAAGTTGAAAAAGTTAGCCAGAATCGAGAGAAATAAAGCTTTTAATATACGTTTTTTGACTTTTTGTGCGATATTTTCGTGCCATTTGGGCCAATTCTGACCAAACGGGTAGGGCTACGACGTTCATATTATACATGGACATTAAGGTTATGGTTATGTAGTACCTTTTGAAAAAGAAAAAGTGGAAAAATTTAGCCAGAATCCATAGAAATAAAGCTTTTAATACAAGTTTTTTACGGTAAATAATAACAATTGACAAGAAACAAAAGAAACTTGACAACATTCACCTACAATGCGTAGGCAGCAAAACAAAGCACTTGCAAAAGTAAAGATATCCCACGCAAACTAAAACCTTTAAAAAGCTCATCCATCAACGCGGCGGGACTTAAGCGTTTTCCTAGTACCCAAAAACGTAGCAAGTCTAAGTTCAGAGATTTCGAAGGTCCTCAAATTTTCATCAAGTCGCATATGCCGTTTGCCCGGTAGAGAGCGAACAAACAGACAGGAAAAAAAAAAAAAAAAAAAACACCGGAGCTAGCTCGGGTGTTTTTTTGTTTGTTTGTTTGTTTTTTTTTTCCGTAGTAGTACCCAAAAACGTAGCAAGTCTAAGTTCAGAGATTTCGAAGGTCCTGTCAAATTTTCATCAAGATCGCATATGCCGTTTGCCCGGTAGAGAGCGAACAAACAGACAGGAAAAAAAAAAAAAAAAAAAAAAACACCGGAGCTAGCTCGGGTGTTTTTTTGTTTGTTTGTTTTTTTTTTCCGTCTGTTTGTTCGCTCTCTACCGGGCAAACGGCATATCCGATCTTGATGAAAATTGTAGGGGACCTTCGAAATCTCTGAACTTAAACTTGCTACGTTTTTGGGTACAATCGAAGAAATATTTCTCATGAATATCGTACTTTTACGATTTTTTTCGATTTTTAGTGCGATATTTTCGTGACATTTGGGCCGATTCTGACCAAACGGGTGGGGCTACAACGTTCATATTTCACATGGACATTAAGGTAATGGTGATGTATTGCTTTCTGAAAGAAAAAATTGAAAAAGTTAGCCAGAATATATAGAAATAAAGCTTTTAATATGAGTTTTTTGATTTTTTGTACGATATTTTCGTGCCATTTGGGCCAATTCTGACTAAACGGGTGGGGCTACAACGTTCATATTATACATGGACATTAAGGTTATGGTGATGTAGTACCATTTGAAAGAAAAAATTGAAAAAGCTAGCCAGAATTCATAGAAATAAAGCTTTTAATATAAGTTTTTTACGGTAAATAATACAAGAAACAAAAGAAACTTGACAACAATCACCTACAATCCGTAGGCAGCAAAACAAAGCACTTGCAAAAGTAAAGATATCCCACGCAAACTAAAAACTTTAAAAAGCTCATCCATCAACGCGGCGGGACTTTAGCGTTTTCCTAGTTTATAATAATTTTGTACAATTCAATCATATCATGTCAGTATTGAAAGGTCATTCGTTATCATTATATAGCATCTATATTCAAAGATGTACGTATAATCTGTCGTGTGATACTGACTTAGATTTTGTGAATTGATGTTATATAAACACGTTGGATCTTTTCAATCAACATTACGAATATTGTGATATAATAATATAGTGATGGCATGTGCTTAGGGCTTGGGAAGAGAGGTGTAACTTTCCACTATCGCATTGTTTTTTGTTTTTTTTAAAGATTTCAGTTATCCTGAACGATTTTGGAAATATGTTCAAGAAGATCTTGGGATGAGATTCACGCCTGGGCCTGACCTGAGTGACTTTCCAAATCTTGATCATGTAGAGTGTAAATGTGAAATTGTACATGTTATGTTTTTGTAGGCCCTATAAATAATCTTTATTTGCGCTATGGTCACCCCCCACCCCTAACGGTACCCACACGCCTAACATCCACCAAACAGATTTCGTGCACCGTGAAAAGTGAAAACTGCTGCCGTTATATTGTAGTCGAGTCTTGTATCTCCGCTAATGTCTTACACAGTTGATCCAGTCGATTAGCTTCTAAATTGACCATGAAATGAGACGGGCATGCCTAAATAGCTCGTCTAAATCCAGAGGCGTTCCGCTTCTTTTGGGTACGTGTCGTGTTAAGCATTTATTTATGGTCTGAGTGACAGCTTTGAAAGCACGGAATGGTTCACCCCTTAAACCGTTTCAAAACCGAGTTCACGCTTCTCACCTGAACAAAAACAACGTGCAATGAATTAGCTCGATTAGGAAACTGTTTTGAGACCCTAGAAGGAGATGGAGTAGGCATATGCTTAGGGCTTGGGAAGCACCCAAAGCCAGGTGCGCCGAGGCTGTTGGCCCGGGACCCTCCATTAGAAGCCACTTTTGGGTCGTTAGACTCGTCAAATTGTCCCTTATTAATTCCAGGGGACAGAGCAAAGGAAGAGATTCTCTCTCATCCCCTTCAACCGGCAAATATCCAACACTGCGTATTACTTATACCATTAAAAATACTTGATGTATCTATTATTATCATTATTCTATTTTTATTATTGGTTTAGCCCGAAACGAGGACAAAATGCCACAAGGGAGACTCTACTGATTGGTGGTGGATATGGTATCCATGCAGGTGACTCGGTGAGTTCTCCGACTCGTTAGTTAGGTGGCCAGGCCGGATGTGGTCGACATCGGTGAGTCCTTATCAAAGGGCCCAGGGAAAGAACAACTTGAAATAATTAGGTATTATTGTCCATTTTCTAGCATCCTCGGCTGAGTTGGTTTTTTAGGACCCGCACGAGATGCGAGGCTGCCACTCCCACTCGACAAGCGGCCCACCACCGTCGTCGAACAAAGGCACCGAACCGAACGAACAAATGACTAATCTTTTCTCTTTTATGTTTGCTATAGTTGCCGCGTTAAATTATATTTACGAGCAGAAAATGTGCAGTGCTTGCTTCAAATAATGATCATCAGGTTTAATAGTCATGATTAGGAATAGTCTATATGATTTTTCAAATTAGAAAATAAATTGGTTTACGTAGTCGTGACTAATAAGAGTGCGGTTAACTAATGCGGCATTGTCTCGGGGCAGTATCGAATATCGATGCTCTTGCGTCCCCCCCCCCCCTCCACAATCATTCACATATTATTGTCAACGAAAAATAAATAATAATTTTCTGATTGGAAGCCCATACAAACAGTGGCGTAACTATAGTCCTTGTTTGAACCATTTTATCGGGAAAAGTACGTATATATCCTGGTTCAATGCGGTGCCCCCCAGCTGTCTGGGGTGCATAGACCCAGAGAACATTTTTGATTCGTAACATTGCAAATGGTGTATTTTACTAGGTTTTAGCATGGTTTCGTCGACATTTTATAAAACTGTGAAGATTGTCAGTTTTCAAATCTTGCAACTAAATTGTGATACCTTCGGCCTTCGGCGATAAGAGCTCCTCCCCTACCACTGCTAAACCCCTCCGGTCGACCCCCCTACAGATCACTGTTAATTCCTAAGGGGATACACTGCTGCTAACAACGTTTGTTTCATAAATTAGGGTGTTATCAAAATGTCCAAGATAATATCACTATAAACTATAACGCAATTTTACATTATAAAACGTGTTTTTATGGTTTTAAAGGTGGCATTTTTTTTTAAATTAAAATTAAAATTAAAACCATTGGCAAAACTGGTACTTTTTTCAGCATACCCGTAACAAACCGTTGTAGTTTTGGAAGGCCGGCCCCCCACCTTCCTCCAGACTGCTTGCAATGTTTGTTTCATACATTTTGGTATAGTAAAATAAACTCGCAAATGTAGCATAAAGTTGGTTCCTTTGACATTTTACTTTTTGTGAACTGTCAATCACTGCCGCTTGCTTTTCTATGTCACAAGATACCGTTATCGACCATATTCATGCTATTTATAAAAGTAATAGTATCTTTCCTACGAGCATAGTACGAATCACGTATTACATTTTATATTTTCTTCCTGTTTCAAATTGGAAGAAAAGTAATTCAAGTTGCAGTGTATATGTAACCAGAAGAAAGTTTAATCACTACATTTTCAATTGGGCGTACCAATAATTACAATCAAGCTCGTATTTTGATAAAGTATTGTGTTTAAAAATTTAATTAATATCCTACTTTAACATCTCAAAATCGGTAATAAAGTACCAAACTATAAAAAACGCTTTGCGAGACTATACGATCGCCCCCCCCCTTGAAAAGGGGATAGTATTGTTTCGTCCTGCCCCCCCTGGAAAATATCCAGCTGGCGCCCACGATGATGATGATTCATGACTCAAGATGTAAAAAGAAGACGTGAAAAACCAATCCTTTCCTGAGTTTCTAATTGAATTTCGTATTGAATCATGTGATGCTTTACTCTTTTCAAACTAAATAGTAATGTAGGGTATTTTACTCTTTTTCGAAATTATTTCTTCAATTGTCTGGTGTTGACAGATTCTTTGTAGTTAATATCGATTAGCTATCCAATTAATCGTGTATAATGTGAAGGTAATCGGTGAGTTGATAGCAGAGCAGAGTCTTGGAGCTTGTTTGTTATATCCACCTTGATGGAAGAGCAGCAAATACTTGACCACCCACATAGCACGATGATATACTAGGTGAGTGAGCCCTGTTCACACTCGCTGCCGTGTTGTGCTCTGGCTTCGGGGAGGGAGGGAGGGACTAGATAGATTCATGCACCGACAGTGTTAGCTCGAGCGCGACTCTCATTCGGGTGATCCCGAGTTCGAATCCCGTCGTGACCAGCAATCCCGACTGAAGGTTTTTTTGCGAGACTATACGATCGCCCCCCCCCCCCTTGAAAAGGGGATAGTATTGTTTCGTCCTGCCCCCCCTGGAAAATATCCAGCTGGCGCCCACGATGAAGTTCCTCTTAAACAGCCCTCGGGCATCCCTTTAAAATTGTCCTATCCGCAACATACCAAGTTAAAACACCAGAAGAGGTGCATACATTACACGGTTGCAACCTATAAAAGCTTTTCCTCGGTAAAAAATTAAATACATATGCAAGGATTCGTATTGTCTTAGTAATTGAATAACAGAATGGTAAAACGTTGTTTCCGCAGGACCACAAATGTTAGAAAATGAAGTTAATTGTATGAACACGATGGATATGCCTAATTATGCCATTTCGTAAAAAGAAAAATATTAGGCCTACACTGTTTTTTCATTCGTGTATTGAAGGATTTTTTTAATATTTATTTTTATTATGATTACACGATCTTATGCATAAACCCGCTTTCAGGCCCTATTGATTGATCGCAATTGTCGAAATTATCTGGCCCGACTGGGGTTCGAACCCAGAACCTCTGGTTCTCTCTACGTACCAGCTTTGGGTTTCTAGTCTAGAAACCTAAAGGTACCAGTGCTGTAGTTACTGGATCAGTGGGATAAAATAATAAATAAATAAATAAATAAATAAATTCGTATTTCGAGTCTACCCACTCAATCATATAACTGATTTTTAGACCGAATGTTGTGGTTGTTGAGTCCCATCATATAAATCCACGAATGTCAGTCTTCTGATGTACTGTAAGTCTGTTGACCAGCGAATGAAGTGGAGTCTAATGCTCGCACCTCGCAGCATGAACAATGACGTCAGATGGCTGAGTTGCACTGAATCGGATTTACCCGGTTTGTTCTATCAGTAAACACGTGCTGGGTGTTGTTTGGGCGAAGTACTTGCGGTTGCAGGCCTGCCATCTGACGCGAGCTTCAGCTAGATAGTGCCAGAGATGATCGGGTTCAACACGGGTTCGTTTACTATCACCTGCAAGACTGGCTCAAGTAGTGTGTTCGAGGGTTTCCCCTACAAGTAGAGTATCCTCAAATAAATTCAATAAATATGGCAATAATTTGGAAATAAATAATATTTACTTTTGCTTCTTGTAATTTCAAACATGGTCACTTATTAAACCTCGTCACTCACTCCTACGGGACGTCGGGCACCAATGATATTGAACATCTGTATAGTAGGCTAGCCCGCTAGATCCTCTGCAGTCTCCAATACATCCGTACAGGCGCGAGCGTAGCAAATTGAAGCGCCAATCAGACCTATTAAAGATGGCGATTTGGCGTTTCAATCTATGCTTTACATTATGTTTTAGATGCGATTAAGTATTTTTCTGGATTGTTTTGATATGGTTTTAGCTTGTGCATCATGGGAATGCACAAACAAACAATAAGAAGTTTTGCATAAGGGAGTTTAGTTGAGCGAGCGTAAAAATTTAATCGACATACGTGAATTCTTAAATGCACAAGACAGATATTTTTTTGCAGAAGATCATACAACAAAGAGAATTGCTTTATGTAATTAACCCTACTATTCACCATTGTTAAGCGTAAAGTCTACGCGACGGGAGCAACCTCTTCTTTTTCCCGTTGTGTCGACTTTATGCGTAACAATGGTATATATAGTACGGTTTATTGCACACATCAATTCTGTGTGTTGCATGTTGTTCAGAATAAAAATATCTGAGTCTTGTGCATTTTAGAATTCACGTATGACGTTACAATTTTTCTACAGAGCGTTGTACATCTGAATTTGAGTGCTTACGAGCGTGCCGTATACATGCCTGTCTCGTGAACACTATAGGTTATTAGGGTGGTGGGGTATATAATTGAGAAGCGAATGTTTTGAGGGCTGATCCCAGCATTCACCTTAGCAACACTAATGAAAACCTCTGAAACATTTCTTAGTTATAGGTCTACCTGCCGGAGGTTGGGTTCGAGGCCGTGACCCTCCCCTTCACACACATTACGCTCTGTCGAGCAAGTGCGAGGGTTTTCAACCTTGCAAGGACGCATTACAGGACGGGAGGCAAATAATATCAACTGGAATTACCTTGTGCAGGGCCTCTATTCTATAACTTCGACTGGATTGGATTCGTAGGTAATCGCACGAATTGAACTCGGTAGCATGCGTCACAAGTCTGTTTACCCATAGAGCCTAGCAGTCAGCGGTCCACTTCCGGGACAATTGGAAGCCATCTTGAATGGGTGAGTTTGCATGTTAATTAGATGGGAGCGATTAATCGAAAAAATATTTTTAAAGATGGCCGCCAGTTTGGCAGGTGAGCATATCAGACTTTAACACCAAATGATTACTCTATTCCCTTATGCAATAACTTTGCATTGTTTCTGTTTGTTCAATACCATGCTGCACAAGCTAAAACCATATCAAACAATCCAGTAAAATACTCTATTGCATTAAAAAAGCATAAATTAAAACGCCAAACCGCCATCTTGAATGGGTGGGATTGACGCTTCAATTCGGTACACTCGCGCCTGTGCGGAGGTATTGGAGACTGCGTATCTAGCCTACTATAGGTGTTGAGATATCTATGTGTTAACCATGATAAACTCAGTGACTCTTCACTTACGAGCTCGATTCGTGCGATTACCTACGAATCCAATTCGGTAAAGTTACAAAATAGATGCCCAGTACGGATTTTGTTTAGTAGGATATCGGTATTTAAATAAAAATATATTTTGTACACGGATATAGTTTTTCCAGAAGCATTTTTGAGTTTCCATGGTTTGGGTTTGTGTTTTACTTGTTACACCAGAAACAAAATGCACATATGAAATACTTGCTTGGCATCCCTTTGATAAATCCTTTTCGTAAAATATGAATGTGTAGATAATATAAGGTTTATTAAATTGTTCTTTGTCATTGTTGAACACTCCCGCGCTTCGTAAATATGGCTGACGGATGGTGCATTATATCGGTCCACGGTCCACAGTGGCGTAACAGCCCCTCCATTTTTTGGGGAAAGGACGGAGGCGAAAATTGCCCGTGTAACAATAGTGTCGGTAAAAGTATAATCCTAGTACAATGGAGATTCTGGGGGGATGCTCGCCAGCTAGTGCGGGTTTAGGGCGCCAGCCCCGAAAAAATATTTTCATTCGGTATAGTATTTATTTCACTAGGTTTTAGCGTGATGGTTAAGTCGATAATTTATGAAGTATTGAAGATTGTCAGTTATCGTGTCAGTTTAAAAAATATTGGAACACAATTGTTCCCCCGCACCCCCTAACCCCCCTATAGTTACGCCACTGCCCGCATATGTTTGGTCTCCTCGTAAATGGATTGTAATAGTTCAAAATCGATTGGTCCACTTACTTAGATAGGGGTATACCCTCAGGGTGTCCAGAATATATTCAGCAATGCTCACACTAAACACTATCAGGATTATATTTGTAGGGGTACCTTCAACCTTGTAAACAAGCCTAGCCTAGCACAACTACAAGGACTAAAGAGCCTTGACTGTACCCTCGACTGTAGACCTACATGTTGATTCATCTGTTATTTCCACTTTGTTTGTCACTTTCAATACTAAGAACGTGTACAGCCACATATTCATCTTCTCTGCTGTCTGCACAATCAAAATCATCCACAATATCATCCTCATCCCCTAGCACTCCTATAGCAGACAACCTTTCAATAATATAAAAACTCGATGCACGATTTTGGTGAAAATGATAGTGAAATCTTAGGGCGGTAGTTTGCCATTAAAAAGTTGCTAACTTGACTTCGGTTTGGAATGTACTAGGGACCATACCACACAGTTGAACTTCCTTCTCTACGTCCAAAGTCTTGTCGATACACTGCTGCAGGGGGCCTTCCATTCTCAATCGAATACATTGAATCCATGCTTGGTAATCTGCATTGTGTGGCGCTCGGCTCGATGACAGGGGGACGTGGGTTCGAGTACCGCATAAGGCATGGGGTTTAGTAATCCCACACAATAAAAAATTTCACATACTCCGATTATAGATGCTCAAAGCATCAAGAAATGACGCCAGCGGAAGGGTTTAATAGCACTGCTCTAAAACACAACATAATTATATTGATGTATGTTCTATACTTTTCTGTAAGACTACTTACACTTATACTTACTTACTTTGTCCCACAAATTGAATTGCATTTAAATGCAAATTGTCGGAATCTGATAAAATGAATACGAATCACGTAAGAAAATACTCTTTTATCTTCCTTGACACGCACAAGTTTTTATGGTTTGATTGTTGAATATTTGGTTCTGTCACAATACTACGCTGATTGATGTGAGTACTGAGTATAACATGGATGTGTGCAGTTTCGAGGTCCTACGTGTGGACAGTTTGAAGCAATACATTTTTATGAGTTATTTTAGATTGGTGCTATGCTAAAGTAATTAGTATCTATGTGAAACAACAAATTAGCAGGCAAAAACGCTTATTGAGAAAATTCATGAAAACCAGAATGATCACTATTATTTCAGGAGTCAAAATTTTGCAAATGTATATAAAGTCACAGTTGAGCTAAAGAATGCGTGGTAAAAATAATTTTTTTGGGTGCAGTAGCCTTTTAAATTACTAAGTGCTACATAAATGAGGATAAAAATCAATAACATACATACACACAATTAATTCGTTAATTAATTCGTTACGTGACCAAATTTCATACTTATTATAAATACATCGTTTTGGAGTTCCACGCTTCAGAGTTGAGACCCTGTGTAGCGCAGTTCTAAAAACTGTTTCGCTGTTTTACAACGGCGACGAGGCGTTGAGCTATACATAAATTATAGCGACCTTAAACATAAACAACAGATGCTAATTTAAATTACGGAAAATAAAACAACACTACCAAAACACCAACATAACATCAAACAATCATTGAATATTTATATATATATAATTACTAGCTTACCCGTCGCGCGTTGCTGCGATCTCAGAAGAAACCTTCCCCGTGAAAAAATACATATATGTGCCAAGTTTCATGGAAATCGGATGAATGGTGTAGTCTATATATATAAAAACGAATGTATCCTCTTTGCAGGCACCGATCACCTCGTGGAGGATAGCATAGAAACCTTTCCCGTGAAAAATACATTTAAATGTGCCAAGTTTCATGGAGATCGGATCAATGGTGTAGTCTATATACATGAAAACGAATGTATCCTCTTTGCAGGCACCGATCACCATACGTGACAACAAAATGGATAGCATAGAAAGGTTAGAAACCTTCCCCGTGAAAATATATATATATATGTGTATATGTGCAACCGGATGAATGGTGTAGTCTATAGGGGTGGGATAAATCGGTTAATTAGCTAATCGATTAATCGGCGATATTTACCGCGGTTCACTGATTAACCGAAATCCCTAATTGTAAGAGTGTGTGTGTGTGGGGGGGGGGGGGGGGTTTTTTAATATTTATTACCGGTACAGTTGGGAACATTGTGCTCATCAGTTGGCCCGCTGCCAACAACGGCGTCCCCATTCCACTTCTTATGCTAGACAGAACGGTCTTTCTTATCGAAATAAAACTTTGTTATTTTGTCATCGATAGGCCTGCCATTACGCCATCAATAACACACTTTGCGACTCGTTGACAGATGCACTACACTAGGAAAACGCTCAAGTCCCGCCGCGTTGATGGATGAGCGTTTTTGTATGTTTTTAGTTTGCATGGGACCACTTTTCCTTTGCAAGTGCTTTGTGAATGCATTGTAGGTGACTGTTGTCAAGTTTCAATTGTTTCTTGTTATAGTTGTTATTATAAACCTCAAAAAACACATTTTAAAACCTTTATTTCTATGCATTCTGGCTAACTTTGTCAACTTTTGCAACTTTTTCTTACAAAAGGTACTACATCACCATAACCGTAATGTCCATGTGAAATATGAACGTTGTTGCCCCACCCGTTTGGTCAAAATCGGCCTAAATGTGACGAAAATATCGCACTTAAAGTAAAAAAACTCATATTAAAACCTTTATTTCTAAAGATTCTAGCTAACTTATTCAACTTTTTCTTTCAAAAGGTACTACATCACCATAACCTTAATGTCCATGTGAAATATGAACGTTGTAGCCCCACCCGTTTGGTCACAATCGGTCCAAATGCGACGAAAATATCGCACTAAAAATCGAAAAACTCATATTAAAACCTTTATTTCTATGGATTCTAGATAACTTTCTCAGCTTTTTATTTTAAAAGGTACTTCATCACCATAACCTCTATGTCCATGTGAAATATGAACGTTGTAGCCCCACCCGTTTGGTCAGAATCGGCCCAAATGTGACGAAAATATCGAACTAAAAATCGAAAAACTCATATTAAAACTTTTATTTATATGGGTTCTAGCTAACTTTTTCAGCTTTTTGTTTCAAAAGGTACTACATCACCATAATCCTAAAGTTCATGTGAAATATGAACGTTGTAGCCCCACCCGTTTGGTCAGAATCGCCCCAAATGTGACGAAAATATCGCACTAAAAATCGAAAAAAATCGTAAAAGTACGATATTCATGAGAAATATTTATTCGATTGTACCCAAAAACGTAGCAAGTCTAAGTTCAGAGAAAACGAAGGTCCCCTCAAATTTTCATCAAGATCGCATATGCCGTTTGCCCAGTAGAGAGCGAACAAACAGACAGAAAAACAAAAAAACAAAAAAAACAAAAAAACAAACAAAAAAACATTGGAGCTAAATTTTTTAGGGGTCAGTGAAATTGAAGTCTTCGCTTCGCTCGCTACGCTCGCTACGCTCATCCAACTACACTACATTCGAAAAACATTATTGTTGTTGTTCACTTTATGTGTTGCAGGCACCGATCAGCACGTGTTACAACAAAATGGATAGCATAGTAATCTTCCCCGTGAAAAAATACATATGTGTGCCAAGTTTCATAGAGATCGGATGAATGGTGTAGTAATGTATAAAGGACAAACATACAGACAGACAGACAGACAGACAGACAGACAGACAGACATTCGTTTATATATATATATATATATATATATAGATAAGATAATGGACAATTGTTTTTGTCAAAATCGATTATCGGCCTAAAAAGGGATCGATATAACTGCAAATAACGATTCGTCTAAAAAAAAAATTATAAATTTTGATTACTGATCAATAATCGATTTTCGAATATGGTAACCTCGAGAATACCAAATAATTAAAGCGCAAAAGTGAAAACGTGTTTTTTACTTATTTTCTAGTGGTCTGAACAAATCCGGTAAATTGATTTTTAAGTTTTTTCTTTACAATATTACAAAACGGTCATAGTTGGCGACTAATCGACTATCAATGATTCTATCTATCAATTCTATCCAGATCAGCACTCGATATTGATCCAGAAGAGTTATTTGTCTGATATTCCCAATGTTTACCATAACCTATATCTCAATAACCGCAGTGGGCGTGTTTATCAGCTATGGCAGGCATGCAAACTGTCAGTATCACTACTCAGTGGCACCCCCCCCCCCCCAGAACCTCACAATCACCGACATTTAATTTATATTAAAAGCTCTTCACTTGTAATATCTTATGAATGATACATTTTGATGAATATGAAAGAAAAACACCATTTGTCGAACAGGAGATCTCGACGATTTAACGAAACCGTCAAAAAGAAAACGGAGCTCTTTGATATTAAATTCTCAGTTCCATGGCGTGTTACTCATCAAGCATACCGAAATAACGTTCCTGCTAAAAAACCGCTGTAGAATACTACATCTTGCGTTATTTATACCCTTCTAGGATTCGTTGTGCGCGTTTCAAAACACTGGGAGATGATAGATGGGTTTTGCTGTTTGCTGCCTAAGACAAGGAGTACAGAGGTGTCTCATGACACAAAAGAAAAAACCCTTAAATTAACCGAATTCAACTCTCACAAACAGTTTTGGTTGCTGAATTAAAACTTTGGTACGCTAGGTTCAGACTTCAGAGCAGTAACGTACTTGCCAAGAAATGCTATTAAAAAACTGGTTAACTGCAATGAAGTAATGTATGTATCCAAATATTTTCAAACATTTAACGAAATTTGCTACATTTCTCAAAATTCATTAATCGGAAAACACACTCGTAGGTGTAATTGATTGCCAAAATATATTTTCTACACTTCCGGTTACTACCAGCACGAGGGAAAGATCGTTTGCTACTTTGCGAAGGCACAAATCGTATCTGAGGAACCAAACATGCACCGTCAGATTGCTGTGGAAGTGAAAGAAGTCATGAAAGAGTTCCAAAAACATCCTAGGAAGTTGGACTTTGTTATGTAGCGAGAACCGAGAAAGCTTGATTTCTGTATGTTTGTCCTACAATATGCATGCATAGACCTCCCTATTTATTTATTTCTATCATCTTCTCTCACCAGTATAAGCGGTAAGTCAGCCCCCCCCCAACCCCCGCCGGATGAAATCCTGGGTGCGCCACTGACAGTGCTGCTAGCCTGCTATACCATTTGGAGACTGCGTGTGACATTCCCTGAAGATAGCCAGCACAATGGCTACACTTACACATTGATTAAAGAAGCCTTTTTTAATCAATGACTTGCACTACACAAGTTCAAGTATTACCTGATTTAACATCTCTCCAGCATAATAACCTGCCAGTGGCGTAACTGGGAGTAATAATTTCGGGGGTCATAGCGAGCGATGATCGGGGTCTAAGCCCCCCCCCCCCCGCCCCGTAGGCTAAATATTTTTCACTGTGTACAGTTATTTCGTGATGTTTGATTCAAAAATAAAACCAAGGGATTACCATTTGTTTCTGAATGGCATACACCTTAGACAAATTATGGGGGTACATTTTGAATGCAATAACCTAAAACTAATTTATGATTGCCATGGCATTTTGCATTATTATGTAATGAGTATGTTATGCAGTATATGCCAGAATTAGCAATAGGCAGTTTCAAAATAATTTCAATGGATAGCTCAAAAACTACAACAAAACATTCTTCATTTGGATTTGGATTCTAATTTAAACGATTTAACCACCGCGGAAACTATTTGAGATCTAAACACAAAAAAATGTAAACAAGTTTGAACGGGAAGTGGCGCGTTTTCGGAAATTTCAACTTACTTTTTGAAGTTTGTTTTAATAATTTGACCGCTGAATTATAAGAAGAAGGGCCTAACCATTGTATTCCTCACAAACTGCTGTTTATGGTCTAAAATATGAGCCTCGAGATAGTTACGGGGGGGAACCCGGCCACCGTAGTTACGCGTTTACGCCACTGTAACCAGCACATTGCTATACGTACAAGTATATGGTCGCTATGTCCCTCAAATACATTTCCAAGCGAATGTCTGCAATGGAGGAGGGATTTGCCTACATGCTACAAATCTAATAATTTATGCAAATAATATGCATAACACCCAATGACACGAGAATATTAATACTTCAAGTGACCTTTACGCCTTGCTTGTTATGATGTGTGATTTCCTACTGGAAAATATATAGAATCAATAGTGACTGAAAAGTATTCCATGAACCAACTACACATTAGCTGACATACTTCTTGTATATGCCCTACAATACTGTCAGCAAAATTCACTCTTTTTCGTTTTCTGTAGCTTGGCACGTTGTAGTGTAAGTGACAAGTGAGAAGGGTCAAGTTGTTTAGTGAAAGCAAAGCGTACGTATGAGCGAAGAAGCTCCTAGAAGGTATGGGCATCGTACTAGTCGTGGCGAGGCGCGAGGTCGGCTGCGGGATGCAGTTCTGCATTCTACACTCAACCTCACAGAATCTAGCTTACTCGTCTTACTTACTAAGGGAGGGGGCACTGGGCACCAACAAAACAAATCGTATCAATCACAATTATTATTATAAGAATTTTAATTGTATCGTTGTTTTATAAAAAGAATGACTGACTTTTGTTCTATACAGGTTTCTATAAAAGTATTTCCAACTTTGTACATAAAGAAACTTCTAATTCGTTAAGTCCCTTTAACAATACAGTCGCAGTAAAACATATTGACTATTTTACATTATAGACAGTGAAAATAAATATTTATGAATCCTTTCTTCTCCTTGTTGTCTCTGCAGTAACACCCCCTTGACAATCGAGGCAGCTACATACCACAGATACACGGAATCTATTTGAAGGACGGCGCGGAAACACGACTTTAAAATAAGATAAAGAAGAACCAGTAAACAACTTGTACCGGTTTTTTATGTAGTGCATAAAATATTTCAACTTTAAACATTATCGTTATTTTTTTAAACAGTCAGACTTTTATTACTAACTCGTGAAAGGTAACTTTGCGCTATTTATGTCCTTGTTTTGCACATGACACGATATACACTGGTCACTAGATTTGGGTTCAAGGAATTTCGATTTCGATCTAATTTCCAGCCGGTGGTTGCTCTCTTGACGAGCACGACGCACACGACCAACTCGCAATCACGTTGGCGAAATATCGTCCGACTTCGAGCATCGTCTCGGCTTACCGACAGCCACACCCCGACACAGCCATATCCTGATAGTTTTTCAGCACCACCTTGTTCTCTTCGTCGAGATAGAGCATGGAGATGGGGGTGAGTTGGGTCGGCACACAACACGCTTTGGGCACAGCCCCAGGGTTCACAGAGTTCACTAGAGTTTGCACTATGGCGTGATTTGTAGAGTTCAAATGATCCGCTAACGGAAAGGGGCAATCACCATGGCAGAAATACGCATCATAACCAGGTGGTGCAACAATCCAGTCGTTCCAACCGACGTCGGAGAAGTCGACGTAGAGCTGATGCCGACGACAGTTCTCACGGCCGTCTTTCCTTTTGGATTTTCGCGATTGTAGACCAGGCGCAGCCCTTTTCGACCTATTTACAACGGCATCCATTCGCCTGTGTACATTTTTACCATCGTCCGTATATGTGAATAACAAAGGCTGTTTTGGATGCCACGTCGAGATTTCCTCCTGAATGTTTCTCTTTAAACGAATATGATTAGAAAGGTGCTTAGTTTCACCGTTTTGTCCTGTGACTTGAATTAAAAGACCGTGGTTGTGTTTGGGCGACTCCAACCACCGTTGCACCGCGGGCAGCACATCGAGACTGACGCTGTCTCCTTCCCTCACGTCGACCAGCTTGGAGTCGATGATCCGGAGGATGGGTTCCCGGCGCCCCGCGATGCCCGGTCTGACGATGTCCTGGACGACGACTCGGTGTTGTTGGACGGGCGAAGAGGGGTGAGGGTCGCGAGATAGCTGAAGCTCGGCAGCCTTGAGGGACTCTCCTGCGGGGATCTTCGAGAGGTCGAACGAGAGCCGGAACACGTGGTGCGTGGGGAACTTGACGTCGATAGGACTCGCTGGAAAAGAAAATCACTTTTAGAACAACGACCAATTAGAGACACGGGCCAAACAAGCTGGATTCCAGTTCCACCCGCGGACAGCACCAGAATAAAGCTGCCCCCAGACACGCAAACATTTCGTACAAGTTGCTTGCAAACATCGTGTTTGCAAGCATGCTACTCCCCACACATAAAACCGATGTGCATGGACACAGCGGCGGGGGGGGGGGGGGGGGGTTACATCTGGCCAACCCATAGCACACCCTCATTAGAGGCCATTCCTCGAGTTCGGAAGCACGCAAAAACGAATGTCTCCTTCATTATCCAAGCATAAACTTGCATGTGCTATTGTTGGTGGCACAAACCTTCTCCCTGAAGACATGACTAAAATGATCTCTTCTCGTACGAGATGTTTGCGTAGCTCCCCACACACGCAAACATGCTGCCAAGCGCGGTCAAAGCGCGGCCCCACACACGCAAACATTTCGTACAAGTTGCTTGCAAACATCGTGTTTGGCAGCATGTTTGCGTGTGTGTGGGGGGGGGGGCGTGTCAGCGTGTTTGCAAGCAAGTCGCAGTTTTCAAATCGTTTTGATATTTTGACCGCGCTTGACAGCATTTAGCAAGTCGCAGTTTTCAAAGTTTGTAGAGAAGAGATCATTAGTCATATCTTCAGGGAGAAGGTTTGTGCCACCAACAATAGCACATGCAAGTTTAATGCTTGGATAATGAAGGAGACATTCTTTTTTGCGTGCTTCCGAACTCAAGGAATAGTCTCTAATGAGGGTGTGCTATGGGCTGGCCAGATGTTAGCCCCCGCTGTCCATGCACATCGGTTTCATGTGTGGGGAGTAGCATGCTTGCAAACACGATGTTTGCAAGCAACTTGTACGAAATGTTTGCGTGTCTGGGGGCTACTTTAAGCAAGGCTAATTCGAAAAAAAACGTAATAATTTATCATGTGTCTCGTTGCTTTGCTAGGACGGATCGTAAGTCACTGTTTACACATTCATAAGCCAAGAATCTACATCATAAGTTCACTGTGTAGTCAGCTTCCGTCCATCATAGATACACAGTACTAAAGTGTTTATAATTGGATGAGCGAAGCGAAGACTTCAATTTCACTGACCCCCAAAAAATTTAGCTTGGGTGTTTTTTTTTTTTTTTTGTTTTTTTGTTTGTTTTTTGTCTGTTTGTTCGCTCTCTACTGGGCAAACGGCATATGCGATCTTGATGAAAATTTGAGGGGACCTTCGAAATCTCTGAACTTAAGAGGTGTATTTTTTTTGGGTATAATCGAAGAAATATTTCTCATGAATATCGTACTTTTACGATTTTTTCGAATTTTTTGTGCGATATTTTCGTGCCATTTGGGCCATTTCTGACCAAACAGGTGGGGCTACAACGTTCATAATATACATGGACATTAAGATTATGGTGATGTAGTACCTTTTGAAAGAAAAAGTTGAAAAAGTTAGCCAGAATCCATAGAAATAAAGCTTTTAATGTAAGTTATTTACGGTAAATAATAACAAATTGAAAAGTAACAACAGAAACCTGACAACAATTACCTACAATGCGTAGGCAGCAAAACAAAGCACTTGCAAAAGTAAAGATATCCCACGCAAACTAAAAACTAAAAAAGCTCATCCATCAACGCGACTAAAAAAGCGTTTGCAAAGAACTTCCTAGTTTATTGAAATACGTTGCGAAAATCAGTATTGACGTCGTCCTTCAATCAACCCCCATTGGCCATTGGTCCCACACGGCTAGGGCATACGCCCCAAACGCATGGGCCAGTAAATTAATTTAATTGATCTTTCTTCGATAAAACTCATTTACAATTATTCTGTTACAAATGCACTGAACAATGTAAACATATAGAAGTGACCCTGTTCGAAGTGTCAATTCAAAAAGTGTTTGAAAATAATTTAGATGGCATGATGCAAACCATCGTAGGAGCTCACTAGAACCAGAAAAAAATGTACTATATTTTCTTAATTTGCTAGTAACTGTTTAAGGCTACTCTACCGCGTTTTTTCTATTTCCCCAAATATGAAACCTTGTTCATTTAGAAAATCAAAATATTTTTTTTCAAATTTTTTAACGGGTTTACGGCTAATATCGCCACTTCAAAATAATTTATAACTTCAATTCGCCCGAGCACAGCATTCAACGTAGGTAGTTGTGTTTTTGTGACATTTCCAACTGGTTTTCTAGAAGCTGACTGAGAGTTTATTTTTTAACAATTGTCTTTCCTTCGATTTTTTTCGTTTGGCGGTACAAATCGGTACAAAATACGTTAAATACCGCCAAACGAGAAAATTCCGCAGGAAAGACAATAATTGTAAAATATACTTTTTCTCTCAGGAGCCTCTAGAAAAGCAGTTGAAAATTATTGTCACTAAAACACAACTACCTACGTTGAATGGTGTGCTCTGGCGAATTGAAGATTGAAATTATTTTGAAGTGGCGATATTAGCCGTGTGCCCAATCAGAAAAAATTGAAAAAAAATAGTTTTGATTTTCTAATAGAGCCAGGTTTCAAAGCCATCCAGTTGACGTTGTCACAAAACTATAAGCATAAACAAAAATTACATGCTAAATTCGTGATACTGATACAGGTAAAGGAATAACCTTTTTCATTTGACAAAAATGATACAAAATCTATATTTTGAATCTAGGGAGTTATTGCTGATCCAAGGTCAGGCTACGGAGGACGCATCTTGAAATACTAGAAGCCGTAATAGGTTTCTCTACCACCCCCACCCACGCAACACGCAGGATAGTGATTTACCACGAAACTGAACATTAAAAAAACGTTTTTTTTTTAATTCCAAAGAGGCTTATCAGGTCTGACATTTGAATAGGGTCTTCAGATAACCATCAGATGTGCCGCTTGACTGGAAGGTAGCAGGTTCCTGGGCAACCAATATTATGCAAACAACAGCTGTAACCCAAGACTTGGCGTTTAGAAAGAGTCAGGCAGAAGAGTAGAAGAGGAAGAGTAAAGACAAACCAAACACCAGAACCAGAACATACAGGCCAAATTAAAGACTTGGAAGTTTGGTATCATTCAATGCACATTCAAAATGTGTGAAATTGAAATAAAAATATACAGTATTATATATACATATATATATTAGTACTATAGATAAAAATTAAAAAAGTGACTACACCGGGGATCGAACCCGGGACCTTAGCTGTCCGGGCTTTGCTCTTACCAGCTGAGCTACGCAGCCACCAACTTAAAACGATCTAATTTTTGGTATGTTTTGTACATTGTTAATAACACGTGTAGAGCAGATTGCACTGCCTATAAGACTACAAACGAAATTAACTTTGAGTATACAAACCATCTCTTGTTACCCTAGAGTTGGGATATATGATGTTTTCCTTTCCTTGACTTTATAGTAGACGACTATGACGCTCTTATGTTATTACTTTAGACAGAAATTAAAAAAGTGACTACACCGGGGATCGATCCCGGGACCTTACTTGTCCGGGCTATGCTCTTATAATTACATATATATAAATATGGATGAATACAAATATTATTGGTTTATTGTGAGTGCAAGTAAACGTATGTACTCGTTACATTACTTATGGCTCGTAGAATATTCCAAATGTGAGTATACTTGAGTGCCAGGATAATCTTTATACTCTTTTATAAAACGTTTCGTCAACAATGGTTTGAAAAGGGAAGCAAATATATATAATTAAAGAAGTTGGATGTAAAGTAAGGTAAAACACAACTGTTAGTATGAATACATGTAGTATGACGGAAGAGAATTCGAATGGTAATGATGAATAATGATAAGCTATTTTTCGTGGGAAACCTGCCCAGAACAAACTTTGTGCCCCTCTTCAGGCAGGCTATTAACTAGGTATTTGTCACAGGCAGGCGAGTAACTAGGTATTTGTCACAAGCAGGCTATTAACTCGGTATTTGTCACAGGCAGGCTAGTTACTCGGTATTTGTCACAGGCAGGCGAGTAACTAGGTATTTGTCACAGGTAGGCTAGTAACTCGGTATTTGTCACAGGCAGGCGAGTAACTAGGTATTTGTCACAGGTAGTGATGTAAAATGCTCGAGCATTTTCTTTTGGAGAATATTCTCGGGAATATTCTCAAGAATATTCTCGAGCACGAGCATTTTCCGAGCATATTCTAAAAACTTCATATTTGCGTAATAAACTGTCTTACAAGCACAATTAGGTAATTTTTTCAATTTATTTGAAATTGTAATGCACCATATTTCATTTTACTTGAACTTTCTCTTAATCTGATTGGAGAATTGTGAATTTTGAATGGGCTACTACTTGCGAATTTCATATTTCATATTTCATATTTCATTTTTTATTCACTCGATCAATACATTGCATAGATATAACCCCTCTTGGGAGAGGGGGAATGAATAATCCTTAATAATAACTAGGGGCTACTATGTACATGATAATAATATTAGTTATACGAATGTGTACATAATTAGAAAATAATTAGAAAGTAAGAAGGTGACTAAAAATAATATGTTTAAGCAGGTTACAAATTAGTACATAGCAGAGGCAGGTGACAAAAGTGTGTGTATACATTAACAAGTGCGTGTGCTTAGTGGATGAAGAGAATATGTTGAATAAGTATTACGAAGTTTTAGTTATACATAGTAACGGTATTGTGCAAGGGTATAAATGGTATGTATAATGTATGAGGATCTTTAGCAGGTACTGTTTGTGTGCATTTGAAGTCTTAATAAGTAGCACAATTCACAACAATCTTATAATAAACATGCTTTATAAGATTGTTGTGAATGTACTACTTATTAAGACTTCAATACAAGTTTCGGTCTTGTCTAGTCTAATTGGAATATGTTTGTAGCTTGGTGATTGTGTTCCGATATAGGAAATTAGGGAATAATAATTTAAAAAAAAAACAAGAACAAGGCCTATACTCAAATAACAAAAGGCTTAGCCCTATGCATTATAATTCTTGAAAAAAAAATAAGTAGGCCTAGGCCTACAAGTAGTATTTTTTACCGGGGTATTACATTAAATTTATACAAATCACACTGTACACACATTATTGTGTGTGTACCTTGGCCTACTGTTGTGTTGAAGCCAGAGGCCTAGAGCACATAGTGCCTATCTTACTACAGAAAGTGTTTGGCCATAGCCTTCATAAACATTCTTAAAAAGGTGGGAAATGAAATATTTTTAAAGTTTCAACTATTTGTTAGCATTGCAGACTTTAGGAAGAAAATGCTCAAATATGCTCCGAGCATAATCTTTCAGAGAATATTCTCAGAATATTCTCATGCTCTGAGAATATTCTTTGGAAAATATTCTCGACTCACATCTCTAGTCACAGGCAGGCTAGTAACTATGTATTTGTCACAGGC
Source organism: Sweltsa coloradensis (assembly GCA_024449915.1). Classification (NCBI taxonomy): domain Eukaryota; kingdom Metazoa; phylum Arthropoda; class Insecta; order Plecoptera; family Chloroperlidae; genus Sweltsa; species Sweltsa coloradensis. The sequence goes on along the minus strand of JAMZAV010000860.1, from coordinate 148,654 downwards.
TAGTAACTAGGTATTTATCACAGGCAGGCGAGTAGCTAGGTATTTGTCACAGACAGGATAGTAACTAGGTATTTGTCACAGGCAGGCAGTAACTAGGTATTTATGACAGGCAAGTGAGTAACTGGGTATTTGTCACAGGCAGGCGAGTAATTAGGTATTTGTCACAGGAGGCGAGTAACTATGTATACCATACAAAAATGCAAAAACTTGCAAAAAAAAGGGGCCAAGCCGAAAACGAGGAAGATACAAGTGGCTCAACTGTATAAAGTGGTGAGATCTAGAAGTGTGGCCAAGCCCATTATTTTGTTTAAAATAATAAATATGTTTATTAATTATTTAATAAATTAATAATACATCAATATTCATATTATTATCTAACTATTATTATGAAATAAATATATTAACAAAAATAATATAAACATTGAATAAATTTATTGAAACATGTGGAAATATCAAAATTAACAGACGCCATTCAAAATTAAAAGATTGGCCGATGAATTTGGATTGGTTACGTTTTGGTTAGTCAGTAACGACAACTAAGTTAAAAATTCATCGACCAAGCTTTTAATTTTGAATGGCGTCTGTTAGTTTTGATATTTCCACATGTAAATGTTTCAATAAATGTATTTAATGTTAATGTTATTTTTGTTAAGAGGGCTGGTGAGTTGGCCTGTTTGCTTACTCAACCGATTCTGACTATACTATTGCGTAAATTTCAATGCGGTTTTTTGCAATGTACAAAACATATGTAAGAAATTAGCTGGTGATTTAAATGTTCGATAATTTAAGTGCTTCATATTTTTTTTTTATATTAAAAAATAAAAACTTTCCAATTGAAAATATCTTTCTGGTCTGACGTTAAGCATGATCTAAATAAGCAAAATTTAAAATTCAATTCGAAAACTTCATTAGTTTAGCCGTCAGAAGTCGAGTAATATCGCATAAATTGACACCGTGATATGCTTCACTCTAGGAGCGTGAGTTGGAACGCCATAGATCGAGGGCTGTAAGTGACCAGTGAATGCCAGTGAAGCTCCACCCCCTGCGCGGTGGGCTGAGCTGGTATGCGAGACAGGTTTTACTGCCTGGAGGCTTCCGAGTGTAAGCGAGAAGAAGATCAAACCAACCCCAGTCAGTTTGTAGGCTAGGCGGCCCCGTCCACACAATGACATAATTAGGCCTATGACTGTTGGGGGCTGTGAAGATCAACATTAGTCATACAATAATATTGTCAAACCGTTTGATTTTAGTTATTTTTTAATTGAGTGTTTCCACACAAGAATTACATTCATACAACAGATGTTGTTCTACACACTTGATGGGATAGTGGCGAAATTAAAACCACGTGAAATTACATTTTTTTCGTTATATCTCGAGAACGATGCAAAGTATATAAAAACTGATTCTAGACCGAATTGTGGTTTTGTTAGAACAATATAATGCAAGAAAAAATATTCAATTATAATAATTTGTGCGGTTTGTATCAAAGATATGCTTTTAATTAAATAAAAGTGTAATAAAAAAACTTAATTGCCATCACATTAAAATATTTTTTCTTGCATTTTATATTGTTCTAACAAAACCATAATTCGGTCTAGAATCAGATTTTAGATACTTTGCATCGTTCTCGATATATCACGAAAAAACTATAATTTTGCGTGGTTTTAATTTCGCGGCTATCCCATCCTCTTCAGGGGGTTGCGGAGTCGATTCCCGCCACCGCCAAACTTATAGTTTTCCTAATAACGCTTTATCTCATTCATGATGCAAATTAAAAATTGGGATCGAGTTTTACAAAAATTTGCCAAACTTTACGTGTTCCATTGTTTTACCGATATCCTGAGAACAAAGAAGAGAAAGTTGGCTTGTTTGCAGTGCCTTATTATACTGACTACTATTGCGTCAATTTCAATCCGTTTTTTTCCCCTGTGTACAGAAAAATATAAGAAGGGCCCGCAAGGTTGATATTTTCTACAAATTTAGTACTTCATATTGTTTTATATTCCAAAAATCATATTTAAATTAAGCGTGTTCTATTCTTTTACCGATATTCTAAGAAAAATATGAGCCCCCATTTAGCCTTTACTGTATAAATGTAAAGGGTACAATCCCTTTTGCAGATTCTGTTCAAAATATGCGTGATTTATAGTTTATCGATGGGGCTAGGAGCACCAATAAACGCTTACGTTGAGAATGAATAGAAGGGGTTTTATTGTATTATTTTGCTATTTTTGCTATAAATGCAGTTATTGTGCTTATTGTGAGAAGCGATTTTTTGTGAGATAGTCTGAGGCATATAGCCAGAATTTTGATTCGGGGGGGGGGGGGGGGGGGATTACGAGATTTATATTGAGAAACTTCTAGAACTACCCACGAAACTATCATTTCGGGAAAAGTCCGAATCCCGGTACAATAGTGGATCTTGGTGATGCCCCCCAGCTAATGCGAGTCTGGGGCGCATAGCCCCAGTTTTATTTTTATTTTTACATTGCAAAGTGTCACGTTACTAGTTTTTATAGTGCTTTTATCGATAATTCATGAAATTGTTTACATTATTTACTCAATTACATTGACTGGACGTAAAGTAAGCCAGTAAACGACAGATATGATATTGTACTCCTTTGTTATTCAGTAACTGAATAGGATAGACATTAAATAAATACAATGAGTAAAGATAATTATTGTAATTTATGATAAGTGAAACTCCAATGTTATATATTTTACTATAACACTGTTAAATAACAACCCGTAACTATCATTTTGCATGAAACTATACATTATTAATTGTATTGAATTGAATTGAAATAACGTAATAATGATATATACATTATTCAAAAACATACTTTCACTAATAAAAAGTTTAGTGTGTATCCACACCTATGTTCTAAAATTTAAATGTTGTTAATATATAATAACATATATTAAAAAGTTGTTATTTCAACACCTTATATTGCACCCAGTTTTTAATATCAAGATCCAATATAAAAGTAAGTATACATTAAAATAAGGTATAGTGTTACTAGTATAATTTATATTATTTTTTCGGCTAGTGACGACGAAACCAAATTTTTACCACTTGGGTACGCGTTGACAATACCCGTAGGTAACTCAGTATAGTACAAATTTAAACAACTAGGAAAACGCTTAAGTCCCGCCGCGTTGTTGGATGAGCGTAATTGGTGCATTGAGCTGCCATGTGTTATGCGAATTTTCTGTTGTTCTGTGGCAAAATCATTACTTAGTTGAAATTTTTTTAAATTAAATTAAATTAAATTAAAAATTAACTTAATTTTTTAAATTTTTTTTAATTAATCGTAATTGTTAAAAAAATCGTAAAATTGCGATTTTCATAAGAAATAATTTCTCGATTGCACTCAAATTTTACACTAATATATTAATTCATAAAATAAAGGTTCTGCGAAAAAATGATTACGATCGGATAAAGCATGTAGGTGTTATAAGCCAAAGAGTTGTTTAAAAAAAGAAAAAACCTGTAAAATTTCGATTTTTATGATAAATATTTTTTCAATTGCGCTCAAATTTCATAAAAATATCTAAATTCATAAAAAAAAGGTTCTGTGCAAAAATCATTAAAATCGGATAAAGCATGTAGGTGTTATAAGTCGAAGAAATTTTTTAAAAATAAAAAAATCGTAAAATTGCGATTTTCATGAGAAAAAAATTCCGATTGCGCTCAAAAACGTGGCAGTTCTAAGTTCAGAGATTTCGAAGGCCTCCATAAAATTTCATCGCAATCGGATTATCGGTTTAGCCGGAATCGTGTGGACAAACAGACAAAAATACAAAAAAAAAAAAGAAAGAAGAAAAAAAAAAAACATTCCGGATTTTTCCTTCAGTGTAGTGAAATGGAATCTTCGCTTCGCTCGCTACGCTCGCTACGCTCATCCAATAAAATGGTCTGTCTCATTAGCCACTAAACATCGCTCTCTTTGAATATAACAATAAAAACATTCAAAGTTTATTGAAGTCGCAGCAGCAATGAACTTCTGTTAGGGGAACCCGGACAGCGTGACCTTACACTACCTGCGAAATGCCTGGGCTGGGATAAAATATGTGGAAATACGGACCTGTCTCATCGTAGACGGAAAGCCTACATTGGTGCCACCCCACACCCTAGTTGACCTTGATGTTTGATGAGGACGATGGTTGGCGGGGTGGAGTGAGTGAGTGAGTGAGTGACTGAGTGACAACAAAATTATTAGTTTCTCTGTAATTATTATTAGGCCTATGTTATTATAATATTTAGTTTCATACCGTTATTCAGATTTATGATTTAATATAAAATCTATTATGATGCTGCTTTTTTTAGTCGCGATGATGGATGAGCTTTTTAAGTTTTTAGTTTGCGTGGATCTCTTTACTTTTGCAAGTGCTTTTGAACGCATTGTAGATGATTGTTGTCTAGTTTCTATTGCTACTTGTTGTTATTATATACCTAAAAAAACTCAACCTTTATTCTATGGATTCTGGCAAACTTTTTCAACTTTATGTATAATCATATAATATCATATCATATATGATCACAAGAAATATTTCTTCGATTATACTCAAAAACGTGGCAGTCTAAGTTCAGAGATTTCGAAGGTCCCCTCCAATTTCATCAAGAACGCATTTTATGCGTTCGCCCGGTAGAGAGAGAACAAACAAACAGACAAAAAAAACTAACAAAACAAAACACTCCAGCTATTTTTCTACAATAACAGAACAGGGTAACAGAAGTGGAAAAAAAAACGAAAGTGAAAATTGAAGTCTTCGCTTCGCTCATCTAACAATTTGTGTACTGTTCGATTCGGCGTGATATCTGTGAATATTTCACTTTATTGTGACTACAGAGAGAGATTACACAATTTATTATGTATGATTCTGTCATCATTACACATATTTCATAAAACTCTTTAATCTTTATCTACATTGTAAATGAACAACTAATAGAATTAATGATTTTTGTGTTGATGGTTAATTGTAGTTACAATGTTATATACATAGACTATTATACAGCAGACAATGCATGCATTTGTGATTGGATAATTGGTTTGACTATTATCTGAATTTTATAACTAAACCACTACTTGATGTGTCTATAAAGAGGGATCAAACAATTTACTAGTGTTTGTAATGCGATTGTCTTCTCGCCTATCCTAACGTCAAAAGACCAAGGAATGTTGGCAATGGTGTAGGTATATTATGATGAATACCACGCGAATGCACGGCCACTGAGCAATAATAATATTTCGTAAGAATTCTAGGTTGTTTGATCACATTCCTTCTTTCCTGATTGGCACCTCTTTAGATGGAAAACTAGAACGATATGTAGATGTAGTTTGAAAGGAACTTGCGAGGGGTGCTCACGACTGGGGAAATCATTGGAAAAATACTTTAGTCGGGATTGCCGATGGCGGTATCGGCCGACGATTTAGAGTCTCGAATAAGAACCTCGCGATTATATTCGTATTTCATGTATTCGTAAACGAAGATCATAAACACGACATCCTTGCCCAAGCTAGGATTCGAACCTGGAATGCAGGGTTCGTGGTGTATATTGTTCCATTAGCAAATCGCATTACCATCTTTTGAAGTAAATAAAGGATAACCTGATCTCTGATCACAGGTATGGATCCTTGTCCCCCCCCCCCCCACCCCCCGCGCTAGGACCCAGTTGCACGAGGGGTCTTCAAATTGTCAGCCTTTCAACCCTTGTCGTATTGTTCAAACGCATAAAAGAAACTACAATCTTTTTACGCAAAGCTTTTTTATAATATTATTTATTTATTTACTTGCAGTGTTTTAATGTGAACATTTCTATGTGGTATGCATTTTGATTTTTGTCTCTACGATAAAAATTACGCCTATTGTGTTACACTAGAATGATCTAATATTTTATCTCTATTATGATATTTACCGTAATTTTTATCGTAGGAACAAAAATCAAAATGATTTGAACATCGAAATATTCGCATATTAATAATGGAAAGAAAAATATCAACATATCATAAAAAAGTCTCTCTGTAATAAACGTTGCGGTTTCTTTTGTTCATTTGAACAATGCGACATGAATGGATGGGTAGGCCGAAGACGCTAGGATGACTGAAAGGGTTTTGCAATCCGTGATCTTCTCCATCCGATAGTGAGGACACGGATTGCTCTCATTGTGTACACGAGTGAACTTGGGAGTTTATACCTGTTATAAACCCATTTCCAAGCTGTTGTCTTCAAAATAATTTATTCATCGTACAATTTTTTTTACACTACAATAGGTTAATAACGTGATTCAAATTATGTAGCTCAAATTATGAAATGTGTTTTTTTTGCCGAGCGTCTACGATCAGAACTGACCGAGATACGGATCAATGTTTTATTGAATGTAGATATTTGATATGGCTTACAATAACAACAATTGTCTATAAATCGGTCAGTTTTGATCGTAGACAATCAGCAAAAAAATGCATTTAATAACTCAGGCTACATATTTGAACCACGTTATTAATTAATTGTAAGGATTCAAAAAATGTCCGATGAATAAATTACTTTGATCACAATAGATTGGAAAAGGTTTCCAATCTCCACGTGCATTGTTCCGGCTTGAGCTGGGCCTTGAAAGGGCAGGTAGTTACCTCGGACGCGGTTGAAAGACGACTAAATCCTCTCCAAAGTCTAACAAAGTTTACCCCCACTTGCACCTACAAGTGAGTCTCCCCCAACGAGATTGGTCTCCCCCCAAAAACCAAGTTACAATAGAAACCAATGAGAAAAATCTGAAAAATATTTGAAGCCGGCCCTTTTGCGAGTTTTATAGGCGCCTTCTTTACCGACGAAACTCCAACACGGCGATCTGGGACAACTCATCTTTCACCTTAATATATTTATTTCATAATTATAGTTAGATAATAATATGGATATTGATTTATTATTAATTTATTATATAATAAAAAAATATATTTATTATTTTAAACAAAATAATGGGCTTGGCCACACTTCTAGATCTCACCACTTTATACAGTTGAGCCACTTGTATCTTTCTCGTTTTCGGCTTGGCCCCTTATTTTGCAAGTTTTTGCATTTTTGTATGGTATATCAATATTTTTTTTAGAACGTACACGGTATGGATGTTAGCATCCAAGTAGAGAAAATTACTTTATTTACAATGATTCAAAATAAAATCTCACTCATTGATAATTAAAAGGTTTGAGCATCGCAGTTATTTTTTTTTTGCATTATCTAAGCTTCCGGTCATCTAATCCAATTATCGTTTGTATAACACATGGCCACTGAGATGACTGACATCGGTGCAAATTTTGGCTTCTCTAACATTATCCATTGAGGGCCCACAAACTGATACATAATTCGTCAGCCAGTCAGCCAGCCACCCACCCAGCCAGCCCAAGAAGAAAGTTATTTCGAACGATCTTGACGTCTCAATAACTTCTAGGCGCATCATCAGATCGGGATGAAACTTGAAATGGGTCATCTCATAGTAAAAGCCCATCGATTGAAGCAAGTTGCAGGTTTTTATCTCAAGGTTTCGCGTCGGCGACACCGTGTTAAGTGCTAATGTAGGCGTGCGGTAATATGCGCTAGTGGAAGCGGAGCCGCGCGTGGCTTGGCCCGGTGCGCTTCCGCGCACCTTGATTTATGACAGGCAGGCTAGTAACTAGGTATTTATGACAGGCAAGCTAGTGACTAGGTATTTGTCACAGGCAGGCGAGTAATTAGGTATTTGTCACAGGAGGCGAGTAACTAAGTATTTATGACAGGCAGGCTAATAACTAACTATAGGTGGTCAAGGACAGTGGCATACACGTAGGAATATATTTCGGGGATGGTCTGCCAAGAGTAGGCCTGAGATATAGCTGCAAATGTTGCTCCACAAACGGCGTAAGGGGGTGAGGGTGGGGGCGGGGGTAGGGGTGAGCCCCTCTTACACAAAAGCGTCGCAGGCAATTTAAATAATTACTTATTTTTGAAGTAGTTTCAATGTGTTTGCTTCTGAACGGGAAAAGAAAAGAGAAAAAGCTGTGACTTCGGGTGGGGGTGGGGGGGGAGGAAGACAAGCCCCTCCAAGCTGCCCCTGGACGCCACTGCCCAAGGAAGGACGACACATGCCTAGCATTCATTCGCCTTATTTACCTGAAGAACCCATGGGAATAAGACAGGATTGCCGGTGGCGGGTATTGATCCGACTACCACTGCATGAGCTACTTCTGCTGCCCGTGGTGATGAGAAGGTGGCGACATTCCAGCATCAGTACCAACCTATTTGTCAACATCAACGCGACCGCAGACATCCCGTGAATCTCAAAACGTGGCAGAGGAACGGGCAGTGGAAAACGGTCTGTTTACGGGTAGCAACTAATAACTAAGCACCTACCATAACATTGCTTGGTCAACATCTGATATAAAACATGCAAACCTAGCAGATAGGCATATACTGATCAAATTAGTACATTAGTGATACAAAGAAACGGTTTCAGACGAGATATGTGGCAAACGTTGACATCAAACTGATTGGCCGTAAAAAAATTCAAGTGTCAACTAATCTACAATGCAATACAAATACAGCGCATATAAAAGAGTGATCTGTGATCTTGGGATAGAGTCATGCTCCTTAAAAATCCATCAAAACTTCACAACTCACAAGTCATACCCCAAACTATGCACATTGAAAAGGGACGATCAAGTTGTGCCTGCGGGTTGGTTCCTCCCTGATATTGTTTACATATCATCCGAGTTTTGCTATACTTTTAGGATTTTAGCTCAATTTCCCTCCATGTTTATAGGCCTAGCCTACCTAACTAAATCCATTTCATATCAATTCAGTTTCACATTATTTATCTTCACATTCAGGTTGTAAATAATGTAAATAAATGCCAGCCATCTAGGTAGACTGCAATCGAGTACGCGCAAATTCTTATAGTTTATCCGTGTTGCTAAAACATCAAAGTGTTGACAGTAGCGGTGTTACGTGTTCGTGGTGGGTATAGGTCTCTATTCATTTTGCAAATTATAGTACTCAATAGCGGATTTAGGACATAATCATTGGGGGCGGGGCGATTCGCGCGTTCATGGGTATCCGTGGGAAGGGGGGGGGGGGATCGAGCCCCCCATTTTGAAAATCAGGTTTTTAGTCCATTTGGTGCGTTAAAAAAAAATGGTGGGCTGAATGAAATACCGCAACAATGTAGTTTGAGTGCGAAAATTTGTTTTGTCGTCATGTCGAGCTTAAAATATTATGGAATAATATATTTTATTTTTAAATAATCATTGGGCAGATCGTCCCTTCCCCCCTTGTATCCGCCACTGAATTAGTATAGTGAATTAGTAGTGATAGTGTTTAGCGGTGACGGGAGGAACTTGAAAGTTTATGAGGTGATGATGGTTAGGGGTGGGTGAAGGGGCGAGAGAGACATCTTTGATGTTGTGATAGTCACCTGAGTTTTTGAGTTGGTGTTCGAGGTATGATGTGTTGGAGGGGGGGGGGGGGGGGAGGTGCCCTTCAAGCGTGGGGTAATTCAAAACTTTGGAGGTGGAATAAAGTTTGAATCTTACCATCATGCGTAAAGCTCCTGACTGTGTTGGCTGTAGCGGTGTGTTTGCCAGGAAGCGGTAAGTTCACGGTATCCAGATCTTGGCCAGTCTGCTGTTTATACAGACGCATCATTTCTAGTGGTATGACGATGTGTTTGCGATCAGGCCGTGGACGCCGTGCAAAGCCGAACAGAGAGAGGAGATTCGTCTCAACACCTTTGAGGATGTCTTGAGATGGACGTTGAGCTTGTGCCTGCGCAGTAGTGGTCACCGACCCTCGTGTAGGGAGAAGAAGAGTCACGAGAACCGAGAGTACCATCGGCAGCCCGCGCATGGTCGTTCACACTCCTGGAACCAACACACACACGGATTAGTTCGGATATCCTTCCACCATGGGCTGGAGCCACCACAACTGCAGGACTGCGGTATTCGGAACAGTTGCTGCTGTTCATTCTTCTGCATCCATATAGTCGTAGGATTTTTTTAAAAAATAAGAGGGAATAGTACACATTTGGCAGCTGGCAAATAGCTATTCGCTCTGAAATGAAGTATACCATACAAAAATGCAAAAACTTGCAAAAAAAGGGGCCAAGCCGAAAACGAGGAAGATACAAGTGGCTCAACTGCATAAAGTGGTGAGATCTAGAAGTGTGGCCAAGCCCATTATTTTGTTTAAAATAATAAATATGTTTATTAATTATATACTAAATTAATAATGTATCAATATCCATATTATTATCTAACTATAATTATGAAATAAATATATTAACAAAAATAACATAAAACATTAAATAAATTTATTGAAACATTTTTCATGTGGAAATATCCAAATTAACAGACGCCATTCAAAATTAAAAGCTTGGCCGATGAATTTTTAACTTGGCTGTCGTTTCTGACCAACCAAAACATAACCAATCCAAATCCATCGACCAAGCTTTTAATTTTTAAACAGGTCAAGACTTCGAGGTGAGATGGTGGCAATTGATGCTCCTTTTGCAAGAACTGAAGCTTACAGGCTAGCTGTCATTTTATCCTCGTGCGATAAGACTGTGGAGGGAACTTTCTCTGGATCTGAAGGCTCTCAACATGACGGCACTGGATTTCAAGAAACTGCTTAGGGAATCAATAAAGTAAAGTAAATAAAGTTCACACTTTCAAGTAATAATTGTCACCTTCAAATATATTATTTTCTTAAAGAGATTTGTACAATTTTTATCAATATTCTTTTCAATTCAAATGTTCGATGTTTTTATAATGGTGAACTTTATTATATTTTGATGTGCGTAATGTTATAAGTTAGGCCTACAATGTTAGATGTTTGAATGGTTGTATTGTGGGTCTATTGTGGCTTACAATCGTCGTGTTTTTATATAGTTTTTGATTATCTACTTTTGTTTAAACTAGCTACATGAATGTTAATTTTAATTAGGCCTACCTACTTCAATATCAATTTTATTATATTTATTATTTAGGAATATCACACACGTGTTTAAGGGCTATGCTCGTTGTGATATTCCTAATGATTGTTCACACTGTCATAATCATTGAATAATAATAAATAAATAAAAAATATAAAAAAAACTCGGAAACACTTCTGTCAGGATTGCCGGTCTTGACGGGATTCGAATCCGGGACCTTCCGAATCAGAATCGCGTGCTAAACGGTAAACGCTCGTACCAACTCTGTCGCTGGACGCCGGACGGTACACATTATTCGTAACAAATGCATTGGAGTGCACACTATTCTTTCCGACAGAAAGGTACGGTACCTGACTTTTTGATTGGCGGTTAGATGAAGTCGAGCAAACTTGTTTTAAAATGATAAATTTCCTTTTAAAAAATCGCTTGATCCACCAAATGCAGTGATTTTCCCAAACATTCTGGACTACTTCTCGACTTCAGATTTTCACTCGAAAATTACTGAATCTTTGGGATGTTGTTTACTTTGTAAATCACAACTCCATTGCACAAACGATAAGAGCTTCAAAGCGTTCCCGAATAAACCCTTGCTGCATATGCATTCCTCCTACATCAAACCCTAGTTTGTCCAAGTCCATACTCCCTCATAATCGTAGCCTAGCACCATTGAGTATAGAACATATCATAGCACGGTTCCCGGGGAAGTCATAACAACAATAATTGCAGAATATAACTTATTCTAACCATGATAGAAGGCTAGTATTTGGATTTTGACTTCTCTTAACAGCAGCAGCTATGCTACTGATCCGTCCAAATTGATTGCAACCATAGATACAGCAAACACTAGACCTAATCATAATAATGTTTGAACTTATTATGTAACGAGACGTAACACCAGCCCTTCCTCAACTTTAGTGCACCGGAATGCCACCTGGCTTAGCGCGCCGTGCCTGTGCTAGCCATTGCACCACGCGACCAGCTCAGGAGTCAGGAATGTTGATTATAGTTATTTGAAGAGCTGAGAAGGAATGTCCAAAGGCTATTTTAGGGATTTAATCCCGACATTCGCAATGCGATCGAGGAAAACCTTGGAATAAATCTTCAGATATGATTGCATCTGGTCCCTGGTGAGTGGTGAGGATCGAACTCGCAAACATCCAGGAGAATCCATATACAGTTTCCGCACACCACCACTGATAGATGTTAACACTGGCATTTGCATAGACCAATGTAGGCTATGCATGCAGGTATTCATAAAATGTAAATCAGCACATTAACATAATATTGTTTATTCTATTAATGCTAATTCCTACACTTCACATAAAAAATATTAAGTCATAGCATAAAGAGACGAACACCGGCTTCAATGAGCAATCTGGCATTACTTCAACGCACGTAAGTGCACTTTTCTCATTTCAGCATTACAATCTTGTGAACATAGCTTGATGTTTCTACAGTGTTTGGTTAGGTGCAAGGTGGTAGTCTTGAGCGCAAACAAGTCAAGATGTTGTCACACTAAAACATGCAGATGATCTTGTGGGCATGCAAGTACTTGAGTGGCAGCGCTTTCTCTAGGTTTCCTGGTACTGGATGAAGGTTTAAACTCCATCAACTTGAGTGTTTGATTGGTTGAGAGGTAAGGATTGAAAAGGTCGTCTACTTTTTTGATTTCTTCTTTGGTAAATGTTGCTGGTAAGTTGTAAAGCTGTTCTTCCATGTTCAGCTAGCACGCCTGCTACAGCGCCACGCAGTCTGATGCGAGCATTAGTCCTGCGCGGTGTGTATACTCACATGCACGAAACAAGTCCCGCGTCATACACTCCTACTCCTAACCATGTAACAAGTCCCGTACTACACTCCTAGCCACGTACCAAGTCCCGTACTACACTCCTAGCCACGTAACAAGTCCCGTATACACTCCTACTCCTAACCATGTAACAAGTCCCTTACTACACTCCTAGCCACGTATCAAGTCTCTTACTACACTCCTAGCCATGTAACAAGCCCCTTACTACACTCCTAGCCACGTATCAAGTCTCTTACTACACTCCTAGCCACGTAACAAGTCCCTTACTACACTCCTAGCCACGTATCAAGTCCCTTACTACATTCCGCTTAGTGTACACTACCAGAGCGTAAAATATTATCTGTGCTCCCAGGTAGACTGCTCCACACAGGTACGACGTGCATACACCTCTCTCTTCCCTGAACTCTGCCTGTGAAGGTTGTCGGCGTGAAGATCACGCAGTGGGCATGGCATCGGAGGACTAATTCTCTAATGATGGCGCTACATGAGATAAGATATCATCAAAGTATTTTCTGAATTGGGGAATATTTAAATACACGTATTTCCCAGTGAACGGGAGATCCCCAGGTGATTCTAGCCGTGACTGCATGACACTTAACCAGCTGTGTTGAGGTTGCGGGGCTAGTCACTCGCTGTCCCATGACTTTATAATCTTAATGTTGCTTCTACCTTCACAATCCCACTACACAAGAAGTCCTCAAACTCAACACTCGGCCTCGGCCAAGCTGCATTTCCTTGGGGCTTGGGCCACTCTATATTATCCACGGATCAGAACGGGTGGGAGATTCACAAAATTATAAGATCCATTACGGCCTAATCTAGTTTAGTTTACGCCTAAGAGGGCGGGGAGGGGGCAATTTTGTGGCATGATTTTTTAAACTGACAATCTTCACAACTATATCAATATCGATGAAACCATGCTAAACCCTGGTAAAAAAAAAACATTTGCAATGTAATTTTTTTTTTAATGGGGCTATGCATACTTATGTGTGTGGCTACAAAAATGTTCCCCCTCAACCCCCCTCCCAAAAATACCAAGGGCTGGTTACCCCACTGTGGTTACGCATTATAGGCATATTAGAAACAATCCAATTGGAAAGTCCTCTGTAAAACGCACCACCACGAACAAGTATCCGTTATCCTAAAGTTATAACCAGACAACGCATACACAGGCTATGTTTACACATTGAAAATACACACTGCGAAACTAACCTTACTCTATGAAATAACAGACAGACTATAAATGCAGCCCGGATGGGCCTTGTAGGAGATGGAACATGCTCTTGTTTACTTGGGGCCTATGGTTACACATCTGATGAAGAAGACACTTTAATTTTAATTGTTGAGAACGTAATGAGCAAATCCAAAGTGTCCGTCGAAGTGTTTACGTGGTACTTATGTGCATCGTCTCAAGAATAGCAGCTGCCTGCATGTAGTAGCCTACATCAGCGGTTTTCGAAGTCTGGGTCGCGTCCCAAACTTGGCACAGTGAGGATTTGCTTTTGGGACACCAAGAAAATTGGGTAATGGAAGAATAGTAGTCAATAAATAATAAAAATAATTGTTTTCACAAAATTAATAAGTAAATTTGCAAATAAAGTGTGACTTCCTGCATTGTCCCGTTATAAGCACAAATCCTATTGTGATCTTTTTACTGTGATCTTTTGAAGTCGAAATGAGTCATTCTTTGAAGATATGTATGAAGGATGCACACGTGGAAAATGACGGTCCCCCATGAAAATCTCAGAACTGCAACCCCACCTTACTGGAGGTTCGTTGTGTGACTGCTAATAAAAATATGTCCTTGCTGCTTTGGTCCATATTGCCGCCCCCAATTACAAGGGTGGCAGTAGAATACCATTTGGTTCGTCAGGTCTAGGTTTTCAGTTGCTCAGTAGCCCCCGTACAGAGACCATCCAACGCAATGAAAAGCTGTCTATAGTAGGCAATATTTTACCGAGTTGACATATTTTTGTAAGTGTGGTTAGTAGAAACTTTTATTAAGCAGTGGCATTGTGTACCGTGGCCATATAGGCCCCAAGCCTGAACAAAAATTGAGCTTAAATGTTAAAGTGACAGTAATAACGGTCCTGACGATTGGGGGGGGGGGGGTTATACCGAAGGAGTGTTGGGACGCGGCGATTTGATTGATTAATAATTGGGACTTGGGTGAAAAAGTTTGAAGACCGCTGGCCTACATGATCGTTCAATGTGGGTACATGGCACAGCCCGCACAGCACCACGCGTAATAGACAACAACACAAATTGCATTCAATAAAACGGTTGTCATAAACGTAATAGTTTGTTTATTGTTGACAGAATATCATCAGATGAAACATGCGGATGTTTACGTTCAGGCAGTTTATAGCAAAACCACCTTTCGGGCCGGGCCGCCGTTTTTTTTTTCGCGTGTCTACCCTTTCCCCATCTGTCCAGCGCGGGTCTGTCCACCCCACATACCTTAGGCTAGAGTGGCGCACAATAACCTAACGGTTGGCGCGCCCTTAAACCCAAAAAGTAAACTTTGATTGTTAGGTGATGGGAATAATTTTACGGCACTCGATAACTTTGCCATCAGCCCACCAAGAAAGTTTAGTTTGGGAAAAAATGATAACGATACAATGATTTTTATATTTAGGTGATCCATCTAGGCTCACATTATTATTACGATTGTGATAAATTCTGAATATACCGATTAGAAACGCGCATCATGTTAATCAGCACATGTTCTACATTACAGCGCCGAATAAAGGTAAATTGCTAAATATAGCTAAATATTCGCTTCAGGATTGATAAGTAATTAAGTATGGTCATTGGTCAAACTCATAGGTTCGCGCATCACAAAATATCACATATAACCATCAGATTGAGAGAGGGAAGGCTCACTAGGGCTAATCTAATATTCTCAGCTAAGTATGGCCTTTGGGTTTATAGTCCCAAAGGTATGGCAATGTGACATGGCCTTGACGGTCGTTTCCAGAGCAGCGTACGTTAATGTGCACAAATGTTATGAAATCCGGCTCGATTCGTCAGCCAAGGGTAGGGTATATACAGTGTACGCTTGTTGACTAAAAAAATAATCGAGATAATATTATTTATGAATTCAAATATTTTAATACTAGGAAAACGCTTAAGTCCCGCCGCGTTGTTGGATGAGCGTAATTGGTGCATTGAGCTGCCATGTGTTATGCGGATTTTCTGTTGTTCCGTGAAAAAATCATAACAAAGCTGAAGATTTTTTTAAATGAAATGAAATTAAATAAAAAATTAACTTAAATTTTAAATTTTTTTAATTAATCTTAATTTTGAAAAAGGAAAAAATCGTAATATTGAAATTTTCATAAGAAATAATTATTCGATTGCGCACAAATTTTACACGAATACATTAATTCATAAAATGAAGGTTCTGTGAAAAAATCATTACAATAGGATAAAGCATGTAGGTGTTATAAGTCAAAGAATTGTTTTTTTTTTTTTAAAACGTAAAATTTCGATTTTTATGAGAAATGGTTTTTTGATTGCGCTCAAATTTCACACGAATACCTATATTCATAAAATTAAGGTTCTGTGAAAAAATCATTAAAATCGGATAAAGCATGTAGGTGTTATAAGCTGAAGAAATGTTTTAAAAATCGAAAAAAATCGTAAAATTGCGATTTTAATGAGAAATAATTTTCCGATTGCGCTCAAAAACGTGGCAGTTCTAAGTTCAGAGATTTCGAAGGCCTTCATAAAATTTCATCGTAATTGACGTATTGGTTTAGCCGAAATCGTGTAAACAAACACACAATAATACAAAAAGAAAAAAAAAAAGAAAAACATTCCGGATTTTTTTCTCCAGTGTAGTGGAATGGAATCTTCGCTTCGCTCATCCAATCAAGAGCAGGTGAATGGGCCATTATGACTTACTTTCAGGGTATTCACAAATCAAATTGCATGCTTGGACGATTCTTCGTGACCTGAGGCTCAACCCCAAACCCACTAGTCAATATGACCATGACTATGAATGGATGAAATCCTGAGTACGCCACTGATATTAGAAAGCATCAGTTTTCGCGCCAGCAGTGTGTGCATGTACTCAAGAACAGTGTTGTGCCATTATCTAGATAATGTTATCTAGATAATCATCTAGATAATGTTATCTAGATAAACATCATCTAGATAACATTGCAGTATCTATTATTTTATCTAGATAACAGGATCTCAAAGTATCGGTTACCTTATCTCAGATAATATTTCTTGTTAGATCTATTATCTGAATCTCAACATAAGATAACAGAAACGAAAAATCAGAATCACTATCAATTATTGCTAGCTTCGTTCAGCTCGGCACACTCAAGAACTAGTTCAGGAATTTTTATTTTTTATATGAACCTTTGAAAGAACTTAATACGAACTTAGGCCTAGTTCATATTATTTCAGATGAACTTAAACTTTTAAAAATTAGGTCTGTACAAGCTAACAAACATGAACTTTTCTAATTCATAGCCTAAATTTTAAGGTACTAAGCTTTAAGCTCCTTAAAAAATAGCATCTCAAACATTTCAGTCAAACTATCCTTCCATGTTTAATAGGCCTCAAAATAATGTAACTGGAAATAATTATTGTTCACATTATGTTATTTCATATTGTGTGTATGTAGGTTAAAACATTAAAATATATTATATTGCATGCCTTTTCGCAAGAATTAGGCCTACCTATTTCTAATAAAAGAGTTGTTATGTTCCAACCAAATCACTAAGCCTCGACTTGAAAGTAAGAATATAAACACTATATTAAACAATAGAACTAGGATAGGACCCTCAAACTTGTTACAGAAAATTGAACTGGGCCTACGCCTACACTTTTTGTGAAATTATCTATTGTCTATCATCTAGATACTTTGCAAGTATATGTATCTATATCTAGATACAATGTGAATTATCTATTATCTGTATCTAGATACTTTTTAAGGAAGATTATCTTATCTTTATCTAGATAATATTTTTGGTTATCTGGCACAACACTGCTCAAGAAGACACTCGCTAAAACATCTAGGCCTATTCTAGGGGCAATAAGTACGTTCTATAAACGTTGTCAAGGTTAGGTTACCCCACACTCCATGCCATTCCTCTAAACCCTTTGAATCTAGATCATTACCAAAGTATTTAAGAACAAGTGTTTTATTGTTGTTTGGCGTAATATGACAAGAGAACGGATTATTTAAGCATAATTTACATAGTTGGTAAAATTGTTTTTTTTTAAATTCATATTATTTTTGTTATGTGGGGCCTATTATGTTATTATTTTGTTGTACTATTATATTTCATCCAGGCCTGCTGCATTATGTGTGGTTACATAATAGGTATTTCTTTGTTTAGACCTTGTATAAGATGATTTTAACGAGAATGGATAAAGTGAACTTAATCTGCAAATTCTGACCACTGTCCACTACATAGCCCTAATGGTTATCCCACAGACACAACGATAATAATAATAATTCAGTTTTGTTTAATTTCCGTTCCTTTGGTTCCCAGAATTGATTTAATACAAGGGAGAAATTAAAACAAAACAAATTATCAGTCTGATTATTTAGTAAGTTAAAGTTAGGTTTAAAGTTGAAGATAGGTTAACGTTAACTTCTGGGATAACTTATATGCATAATATAGCCCCATGCAGAAACGATAAATTACGTAGGCCTACAAATTATTATTTTGTAATTTTAGGGTTTTCCGTAATTATTTTAGGTAGTTGTTCACTATCCGGACCACCTAAGTTAGTTAGGTTAGGTTAGGCGGGTTAGGGGAGGATTGGGGGGACATTATTATTATCATCATTACCATTATCATTATCGTTATCAATATCATTATCATTATCATTATCATTATCATTATCAGTATCAGTATCAGTATCATTATAATTATTATTATTATTTCACAAGTTATACTTTCGCGACCCGATATAATTGAAGAGAAATTATAACATTGACGGGATGTTTTGTCGCGTCGAAATGGTGAATAATTTACATTATTCTTGATTTCCCGACGTAGCGTCATCACTGTGGATGACATTTTCAAGGAACTGCTGTTCTTTCGATTGTTTGCCTCTGTTGCAAACGTTCACTTCTTCTTGGAACTGCCAGTATGGCGGTGGACGGCTCTTTTTGTTGTTGATGTGGTGGTTGCGGCGGTTGTGGAGATGGTGGTAGTGGTGTAGGTTGGTCTTGTGGATGAAGATGCTGTTGTTAGCCTGGTGGTAGTTCTTCGTTCAGCGGAGAAAATGCGTTCAAACCAAGAACTATACCACCAGATCAACAACAGCATCAACAGCATCTTCTCCACAAGACCAACCTACACCACTACCACCACCTCCACAACCACCTCAACCACCACAACAACAACAAATAGAGCCGTCCACCGCCATCCTGGCAGTTCCAAGAAGAAGTGTGAACGTTTACAACAGAGGGAAACAAACGAAAGAACAGCAGTCCCTTGAAAATGTCATCTACAGTGATGACGCTACGTCGGGAGATCAAGAATAATGTAATTGAGCGAGCGTAGCGAGCGTCTCCACTTGACTCTTAGCTCGAATGTCTGTTTTCTTTTCCTGTTACTGCTTCGGTACAGGTCGCACCGATTCTCTGATCGACCTGAAATTTTGCACACATGTACATACCACCTATGCGGGTTGCTGTATACTTTTTGAACAAAATCCGATCGTTTTTTATAAAAAAATAAAATAAAATAAAACATAAATTTAAAAAAAATGTTCCGATCGTTATGAAATTTTGCAGGGTCAATAAGTACAACATTCTCTCCTATTTTACAAATTTACAGCCAAATCGGGTAAGACCTTAAGTAGTGTAGATAGTAATTACATTTTAACAAAAGTAACGTTACCATGGCAACGAAAAGTCTCACTATGCACTGCCACCTAGAAGTAATCAAAATAGGAAGCAGTGTATTATTTGTTATCAAAGAGTCAAAATAGTGTTCCCAAAGAAATGATGTCAAGGTCCTCTAGATGGCGGTGGATTTTATCCATTCTCTCTTATTTTACAAATTTTCAGCTAAATCGGTCAAGACCTTAATGACTTATTGGTATGTAACATTATGGGAATGTCGTACTCGGGTCGTGTTGCACGTACCGGTGCTCGCTCAACAACGCGACGGGACTTTAGCGTTTTCCTAGTTATTCACCATTACGACGCGACGAAACATCCCCTCAAATTATTTTTATTTTATTTTATTTATTTTTTTATTACCATCATTATCCTAACCTAACCCTCCAAACCACCCCCTAACCTAACCTAACTAACTTAGGTGGTCAGGATAATGAACAAATACCTGATTTTATTTTAAACCGGCGTTTCGAACAATTCTCTCTGCCCTTTTTGAAGGATCAAAACATACCATAATTATAAAAGATAAACAAAGACAAAACAAGCAAAATTAACAATAAAACACCATTTCAAATCACTTGAGTATAATGCTAATTTGACGGAAGTGTTATTTTGCATTAAATTTAGGATTTTCCTTTCTCTAACTGAATATTATTATGTATTTACTTGGGCCATCAAATACCAACTCACAACCTTCTCGTGGTTTGGCCCGTGATTAGGGGAATTTGGAACTCTACTAGTTTGACAAAATTGCATTTTTTTGTTTTTTAACTTTATTTTCTTTGCCAAATCACTGATATTTCAAAGTAAATTAAAAATCAATGCGCGGAAACCAATTAAAAATAATTTTCCGCTTCTGTTTTATAAACAAAAGTAAGTTATAGGCCTAAGTAGCGAGGAGCGACGCGGCCTAGGCCTATTCCTACCGTGCTGAGATGTTGTACTCACTGCAAGTAACCTTACAAGAACACAATAAAAAAAATCCAAAATAGAATCATCACGTTTTTACTGTTATAGTAAAAAAAACTTCAAAACCTTTAACGTCGCTATTTTAAACGAAAATTCTTTTGTGGTGAAAGTACTTTATATTTAAAATAACGACGTTAAAGGATTTGTAGGTGGAATATTTTAGCGAAAAAGGTTGGTAGGCCTCGTTAGTAAAATCAAGACGTAAATACCAAACATGGCGAATCAATGACAGTGAAATGAGCGAGTGTTTGTGTTCAATCTGTGTTATTCTATTGGTATATATTCAGAGTGATTAGTATAAATAAATCGTTAATAATGAGTTCTTCTTCATTTGTTTCTAATTTGAAGCTGTTTTTTTATTCTTTTTCTTTGAAAAAAACTGTGTTGAAAAGTTGGACCGCACCAACTGAACTAGCACCAAAACGACCGATTCAAGCAAACTAAAAGTGATAAAATAAGTCCAGAAACTACTTTCCGCGCCCAAAAACCAAGTAAATACACAATAATATTCAGTTAGAAAAAGGAAAATCATAAATTTGATGCAAAATAACACTTCCGTCAAATTACGATTATACCGGGGAATTTTACTCCCTGAAACTAATGGCGAGCTCTGGGTCGTCGTCGGGGAACTTTCCCCTTCCCTTTGACTACCTCCCCGACGGTGACGACAATGACAACACGGACGGATGATGACACAGACGGAGACGATCACGACGTGAGGGAACCCCTGCCCTCCCCATATGCTTGTGGCTGGTTGTGACCAGCACAGGCCTGTCCAGTGCCACCCCTTGTCCCCCAGCGTCATCCCTTACGTCTCTCCCTTCGTCTCGATTAGCTAAAGTGCATAGCCTAAATATGAGACGTTAAGCAATATCCAATCAATCAATCAATGTATTTACTTGGTCTTTGGCCGCGGAAAGTATAGTTTCTGGACTTATTTAATCACTTTTAGTTTGCTTGAATCGGTCGTTTTTACTTTTATCTTCTGGTCGCCATTTTTTAAATTTATTTTCTTGGTTAAGTTTTACCTACTGGTCACTGATTTGTTTTGTTCTTTGTTTGGTAATAAATAATTCTATGATGTCAGATGTCTGGATTTTGAGTTGGTTGTTGCGTTCGTAGGAAGACCAACTTCACGCAGTATGGGCGTGTGACTGGTGTGTTGTGAGTTGTTACGTAGGCCTATAGTGGGAAATTAATTTTTAATTTTTTAAATTGGTTTCCCCGCATTTATTTTTAATTTACTATGAAATATCAGTGATTTGGCAATAAAAAAATGCGATTTCGTCAAATTAGCACAGTTCCAAATCACTGCAACTGGAAACTTTCACGTTTTGCTGGTGATTCTTTAAGTGGCTCTTACCAACTCTTATTTGGTATTTGTTTATCTCCTCTGTTGACTACACTACCTATTGCTAACCTTGAAAGAGGGAAGGGAGAATTGCCCGAAATGTTGTTCTAAAATAATTAATTCCAGGATAAACCCAAAAACTTAAAATACGTCACAAAAACCACGTGATAAATCGAGTATAAAATGCTTATGGTCTTCGAACACTACCGAGCTAGGATTTTCTGAATTTTGACATTTATTTGATGATTGTGCGCATAATCCAAACGCGGGGTTGCCAATGTTTCAAATAATAATTCCAGGTCCAAAAACTTAAAATACGTCACAATAAACCCGTGAAACTCGGAGGTATAAAATGGCTTATCGCGTTTCGCCACCTTCACCGAGCTAGGATTTTCTGAATTTTGACATTTATTTTGATGTCTATTAGTTGCCCCAGCCCCAGCCATAATAGAACAAAACAAACGCGCTGGGTTTCAACTTTCAAGTGTTTACAATAATATATGGTAGCCCATAGAATAGCTACGGTCCTATGTATCTATAAAATAATATGCTATAGATCGTAAGAAACAAGTTACGTGTTATGCCAAAATATACAGTGCTGTGTTGAACCTACCTCTGGAGTGGAATAGATTGCCAGCAAAAGAAGTATACACAATTCCATCAAAACACGATTCACAATAATCCATAATAATTCACAATAAACACGGAATAAAGTTCACTGCACTGGTTAGTAGTGTTACACACGAAGAACTAAATGACAATAACACAAATAATAAACGTCAAATGAGCGCAAACAAGTTTGAGTGGAGATGCAGACTGGTCAAGATGCAGCGCGTCACTGGTAGGCACGTGAGCTTCTCTCCCCTCCAAGGCACGGTCATCACCCCTCTTCCTCTACACCCTCGTGCATGCTTGGAGGGGACAACGCACGTCACTTGATACGGATGGTGTACGGACCTACGTTTTAGGAAGGATTTTTTATGAGGCTTACTATCGACTTTTCGTTTTCGAGTTACCGTTTTATATTTTGGTTTGTCTAAGAACAAATTTTAAGTCCAAAGTAGATTTGATTGATTGATTAATTTCTCATCCTCGAGGTAGCGAGGCAGTGAAGACTCTATAAAGTTTAGGGCCTAAACACATGGCTGCGACACGCAACTTCTGTGAGGCCTGACCTATTGGTTGAAGGGAGTAGACTGGAAATAAAAGAGTTTGTCAGGACAAGGTCATTATAAACCATCACGGAACATTGTTCAGTTGATCTTGTCTTTCAGCGTCCATCACAGACACAGACGTACAGAGCACTGACACTGACAGAGATGGCTCAAGAGCCAAGAGTAACGCGCTAATGACCTCTCAAATCGATTCCCGCAACCGGCAATCCTGACAAAAAGATTTTTCCGTGGATCTTCATAAGTTAATGAGAATGCAAGGGATTGAGTCCTCTTTCCTTGGACATTAATTTCACAATAAGTGTCCTTACTTCAAAATACCTAGTTGGGACACCTGAAGGTCATAGGTATCAGACTTTATTCTTGAGTCTTACTCTTATGCCAATTATTCAACTGTTTACAACTTTGCATACTTAGAAGGCATACGATACGGTACATAGTAATTAGTAATAAAATATGCAAATTTCAAAAATGTTTTGACTTGTAACTAGAGATGCGAATTTTGAAAAAACGGCGGCCCGGCCCGAGGATCGATCCAAAACTGTCCGGCCCGAGCCCAGCCCGACTGGTTAAAATAATACGGCGGCCCGTCCCGAACGCGGCCTGAAAGGTGATGACAGATGATTCTGGCTCAGCCCCAAAGTCCGAACGGCCCGAAATTTCAATGTTACGGGCCCTGACCAACCCGTTCGGGCGAAAATTTCCCACCTCTACTTATAACTTAACTCGACTAGTAATGTAGTGGTTCCACAGTGGCGTAACTCAAAATGGCGGGGCCCGTATGCAAATTGGACTCCGGGGCCCATACTTCCGGGACAAAGTATGGTTGCGCGGTAAAGACGAGGTCTGGGGCAAAGCCCCAGCCGGCAGAGCTATTTTCGCCGCAGGCTAAAAAAAATGTATGCTACATTATAATATTTAATGGCCTAAAACGCATTTCAAGGCGACTTTGTATCCCGAATGACAGTGAAATGGAAAGTCAAAATAGACCATTTTTGTAAGCCCTAATACCGGCTGGAGGTCGCGGGGGCCCCCTCGGTCGCGGGGCCCGTAAGCACCGCTTACCTTGCGCCATAGGGAGTTACGCCACTGAGTGGAACGACAAACTTTAACGTAATAATAAAAAAGAAAACTGTTTCAGACTTCATTCTTGAGTCATATGTTAGTTATTCTACTGTTTACATTACATAGGCCTACCTACAAATAATAAAATAATGTTAGACCAGAATACCTCTACTAGTAAGTATTCACGTTAAAAGTTAACTTATAGAAAACGGTTTCAGACAAGTTGTGTAATATTTTTAGCAAAATAATCAATTTTTCCCAAAGTTTCCGTTTTCTTAAAAATAAAAAATAAACGGGAAAAATTGAGTTTTTTTCCTGGCAAAAAATACAATGGAAAATTTGCATCACTACATGGGATCATGACTCGTGTTTAGTTGGATGAGCGTAGCGAAGACTTCAATTACACTGCCCCCCCCCCCCCCCACCCCCCAAAGAAAAAAATTAACTCCGGTGTTTTTTGGTTTGTTTTTGGTTTGTTTGTTTGTATTTTTATCTGTTTGTTCGCGCTCTACTCGCAAACGGCATATGCGATCTTGATGAAAATTTGAAGGGACCTTAAAAATCTCTGAACTTAGACCTGCCACGTTTTTGGGTACAATCGATCAAATATTTCTTATGATTACGTACTTGTACGATTGTTTCGATTTTTAATGAGATATTTTCGTGATATTTGGCAAACGGCTACTCCGATCTTGATGAAACTTTATGGGAACGTTTAAAATCACTGAAATTATATATGTTATGATTTAAGAGACATTTGAAGAAATCTTTCTCATAGAAATCGTACTTTTACGGGTTTTTCCCGGTTTTTAATACGAAATTTTCCTGATATTTGGGCCGATGCTGACCAAACGGGTGGGGCTATACAACGTTCATATTTTACATTGACATAAAGATTATGGTTATGTAGTGCCTTTTGAAAGAAAAAGTTGAAAAGTTGGTCAAAATTCATAGAAATAAATGTTTTAATATAAACCTTTTACAGGTGTAAAATTAAAGTAATACAAGTAACTATAGAAAAAGTAATGAGATCCCACTCAAAAACGTCATCATTGGACAGAAATATTTTTTTAAAAAAGCTCATCCATCAACGCGACTGGAAAAAGCGTTCGCGAAGCGGCCTAGTAAAAGTATTCGGGTATAGGGCAGCTGGTTTTCACTGGCATTAACTCAACAACACCACATTTATGTATATATATAAAACGTCGGTAATAAAATATTATTTTATTATAAATCATCACACGCAGTTTTACCTCAAAACATATATTTTCATATATATATATATATATATATATATAAGCGCACATTGTATTTTCGGGTAGTGCGTGTGGTTTTATTTTATTCGTTCCAACGTTTCGGGCAGTTCTCCCTGCCCATTTTCAAGGAAATTAAAACATAAAACAATATCAAAAACAAACAAAACCTCACTTCATAACATACACTGCAACTAGATACATAGACAAAACTAAATAGCTTAGAAAACATAGATACCATAACATAGATAACATAGACATAGACTCATGACAAAATATACAACCAATGATTTAAAAAAACTGTGAAGCCATCAACATATATCCTATTACTGTTTAGATGACCTCAGCGTACGAGTAAATGGCTCAAGGGGTTCCTGTTGAGTCTTCCTTTTCTTGTCAAAGCCTTGCAAAACATGTTTCCATGCATGCGACTGGGCGTACGTATATATATATAATATTATTAGGCCCACGTATTATGATCGTTGCAATGTATGAATGCCCAACATGGCCAAAAGTAATATGACGTAGGCATAATAACACACAGAATACAGATAAGCGTTCATCAGCAAGAACAGTGATATAAAACGAAGGTGGACAGCTCATACATGAATGTGGATGTCCAGGATGTGGACTATTTGCATGGTTATTGGCTTGGCTACCTATGTTGGTTGGCTGATGATTAATGCACTGAGCAGGGCACTTGTCCAGTTTAGTGATGTGATTGTGATGTATTCAAGTGGAGGTTGAGAGCAAACATTACATGTCAGTGCCCACTGCCCACAAGAGTTTGGGCTGAAACGACAAGTAAATAAGTCAACAAGTGTAATCAAATATTGACACGACGAAAAGTCCGAATCCACAATTAATTATTGCCGGATACAAAAGCGTAGAAGAAAAATAAGAAGTATTTGAGCATTAAAGGGGCTATTACCCCAAAAAATATTTTTACCACATAATCTATAGCAAAATACTACACTAAAGTGACAGTTTAAAAAATTATATCTTGTAACTGTGATTTTACACGAATTTTTCAATTTTTTTAATCCAGAAAATAGTAAATATTCGCATTTTGGGAAATTTCTTAAATCTGCTTTAACCTGCTTCTTTTTTGTTCCACATAGATACTAGAGCATCATATCAATCTTAAATATACACTCAAACACAGCATTCCAAAATCACACCCCTTTTTGGTAATCAGCATATTTTGATCGAACCACTTGCCCAAATTACAAAACAAAACATAGAGGATTTACAGAAAAGGCTGTAGAGTACGTCAACGCCGTCAATAATGGCCAATATTTTTTTGGATCAAAATCCTCCAAGGTCACGGGGCATAAAGATCGTCCCTCGGATCGTCCCCATGTTATTTCTTATGGGAGATTTATGCCGATGGGACCTCGAAAAATACTAAGTTTGACAGTGTTTTGGGGGTCAATGGTGGACCCAATAATGTTTCTGTTGATTTCTAAATTCATAACTAGCTTGCCCGATTAAAATATTTTTTTGAGTTTAGCGGGTGAATACCCCTTTATAGAAAACATTAAGTAGTAAGTAAACAATTCCGTTCTGCGTAATAGTATGAGAGAGATGGGAGCCAGCATTCTGCATTGTATTGTACTATGATTATGAACAAATCTGAGTATACCTTCAACGCCTAGCTTGATAAAAAAAATAACGTAGAGTAGCATAGTAGGCCTACAATATCCTCTATGAAGAGAAGCGATTGAGTAGTATGAGCAGCTCGGTGGCGGCCTGCGAGGAGATGTCGGAGCGGTAGGCGAGGGGAAGGGGAAGGGGGGAAGAGTGGCTGCAGAGAGAGACTGCTTGGTGCCAGGAGCACCTGCCGAAGACACGTGCAACGCACATGGGATGACCTCTCTCAGATGACGAGCGATCGGTCAAAAGATAATGATCGGGCGTGAATGGGATGAGGCTCCAAGTATTTGTGCCGAGCTCAGGACCTGTCTCTTTTCAATACAGCTGCTCATTTTATGGACTTTGAACTGAAGGAGGCAGAGGATTTACTGTGACTGTGATCCCTGATTGTCTGGGAGCCGTCCCCTAACGCTAACCAACTTTTGTTTGCACCATGCTGCACGGGGCAAATACAGGTGGCGTTGCTGGCGTAAGAGGTATAATATTTTATTTATTATCGTAAGCAATTTAAACCAGGGGGCGTTGTCAGCGTTAGAATTGATTCTCCTCTATGACCCAACAGGCTTACTTCCCCAAAATTGGAATACTGTTGTTACGTGGTACCCATTCTTATTTACATGATATTATTTGTTAACTTAATTCAACGAGCGTAGCGAAGGGTTTAATATTTTGACAAGCTAGAGAACAGTATCTATGGCGTGTTTTTATGTTTTTTGTTTGTATGTGTGTTCACAAGAGCGAATGAACGGCTCCTCCGATCATGATGAAATGAAAGATGAAAGACGAAAAAGATTTCGAATGCCCCCTGCATTCGAAATCTCTTATTTAGAACTGCTAAGTTTTTGGGCGTAATAAAAAAATCTTAACAATATTTTGTACAAATTTCTGTGTGGTTGTTCACTCTCTACCGGATAAACGGCTACTCATATCTTGATGAAATTTTCGGGGACCTTTGAAGCATTTTAATTTTTATGCTGTGAATTTGGGTACAATATTAATTGATAACACTACTACGAGCTTAGATGTGCCAGGATTTTGGGTAGCCTATGAACTACATAATACATATAGGCCCTTCACAAAAATTTCTTATAAAAATCGCACCATAATGATTTTTTTCGAATACAGAAATGTAGGAAATAACGTAAGCCATGCCAGCTTATCCATCAACGCATTCGCGAAGCGGCCTAGTTATTTTAGCACATAAGAATGTGCTATGCAATGCAAGCAATACAATTGACCTAGATGTATGGATGATAAATTACTACCTTAAAAAAACGTTCTAAACGTATTCTTATGTTATGTATGATCTAATCAAAAGGACACTTCTCACCCTGACCATGACGCACATAAGTGGTTAAATCATTGCCTACGCAAAATATAGTGATATGTTATTGTAACCAGGATGAATGTATTACTTGGTCGCCTTGACGATTATAAAAATCAACTCTTTGGGGTAGGTAATCCTATTAATTGTACCTATGTACAGGGTAGGGGGTAGGTTTTTGCCCAGAGAATTCCTCTGCAAAAACAGTGTTGGCTCAAGACTCGATTCGGGAGGTCCCTGGTTCGAATCCCGTAGGTCCGCCGACAATCAATCCTTACTGAAGTTTTTTCCTAGGGTTTCCTCGGTCGTTAATGCGAATACAAGGGATTGAGTTCTATTAATCAGCCCTCGGACATCCCTTTACAATTGTCTTAACTGAAATATACCTAGACGCCCGAAGAGGGGCATGCACTGCACCCTGGGCAGGTTTCCCACGGATTTGATTGCGATTTCTAACTTTGTCCAGTCTTACACTATACTGTTATGGGATTAGAATCAATGTTGTTGTTTCAAATTGTTTTTAAAAAAAACGTTTTGGGCTTGAGCCACCTCGTACAGCAGTGGTGGGGTGGGGTTGATGGGTGGGGGTGGGCGAGGGGTGCACAATTTTGTGGCAAGATTTTGTAAACGAACAGTAAAACAAACAATTTTCACAATTTTAATAAATTATCGACAAAACCACGCTAATACCTATTTTAAAACAAACAATTTGAACAATTTTAATAAATTATCGACAAAACCACGCTAATACCTATTAAAATACCACCATTTGCAATGCCAAATATCAAAACATTTCAGGGTGTCGTCCCAAACCCGTACAAGCTGGCCAAGACCCCCCCCCCCCCCTCAATAAAACACAAGGGCTAGTTTCGCCACCACGGACAGTAAACTGTGAACTCAGAAACCTGATTAAAGCATGTGATGCGCATTGTTTTGGCTAGCGACCAACTAGGTGACTAAGGTAGGCCTGAAGGGTGTAAGGATACTCGGAAAAAAACATGTGAGATTGTCGGTGGTCGTTGCATGGGTGATCCTGAATATGAAGACCATGCAGAATCGAGCGAGGCTCACTGCACGGAGGATTGCTACAGCTGGGGGCAGGAATTTGTTTAATCATGCGAGCGAGCCAGCACCGAGGAAGAAAGAAACTCTTTCGGGAACAACATTTGAATACGAGGTCTGAAAGGGCTTTCAAGTTCCCTGCTGGTTTACCTGGTAAAGCACATTCTACAAACTTCTTATTTCTTTAGAGATTAACTGACCACTAGGCGAAAATATCTCCTCATCCCAGCTGAAGACAATAGCTGAACTCGGAACGCTTCCACTTCGACGCTTGCTTTCCATTTCTAGACGAAGACACACAATGGAGCGCTACTTCGTAGAATTCTTTCCCGATACCTGAGCACGTGTTCAGGACACACTTAACTGTATTTTCTTTATTGACATTGATGGACACAAACCCTCGAGTTATTTGTCCGCGTTAGTCAAGCAGTCAAGTTTTGTCAAAATATCGTATTTCAGTGAGGATTAGTGTGGAGAAGGGTGTACGCCTGGATCGACTCAGGACCTAGTTCACAATGGACAGATTAGCAAAGGCGAGTGTAATAATAAAGATGGCTTAGGACGCAGGAAATACCATGTCATACTCGGGTACTGGGATTGAAGGAAATTAACATAGTTGTTTCGCCTATTATTACGCTTCTCGGAAGTGCCATGATTGTGTTTCTGATTGAGTTTGTGAGTATAATAAAACTAAGTCCTAGTCTTGGAGAAGAAGAATAAAAAGCTTGGTGGGCCTAGACCCTACGGCGCCACATACTCGTGATCCCAAGCCCCCTTGGCGAAACTGTAATTAACTTGCTGTGAATGTTGTGAGGAGGAAATTGATCTCGTGTGCGAGTGTGTGATCTGTGGCTGTGAACTATTACGATTCTGCTCTGGTCTGTATTGTAGTTTTGTTTGATATCTTTCTACGAAGTACATCTTCTTATTTACTTCAAATTTTAGGTAAGGATAGCTGGGAGGAAAAAAATCAACTAAAAACCCTTCTGAAACGTGCCCCGGGACAATTCCATTCCCCTCTTCAGGTGTGTATAACTATAGGCAGTTTGGAGGGAAGTTGGTTGTGACTTGTGAAGAGAATGTCCAAGGGCTGACTCAATGCCCTGTATTCGCATAAGCCAGCGGTTTTCAAAGTCTGGGTCGCGTCCCAAACTTGGGACAGTGAGGATTTGCTTTTGGGAAATTGGGTAATGGAAGAATAGTAGTCAATAAATAATAAAAATAATTGTTTTCACAAAATTAATAAGTAAATTTGCAAATAAAGTGTGACTTCCTGCATTGTCCCGTTATAAGCACAAATCAAATCCTATTGTGATCTTTTTACTGTGATCTTTTGAAGTCGAAATGAGTCATTCTTTGAAGATATGTATGAAGGATACACACGTGGAAAATGACGGTCCCCCATGAAAATCTCAGAACTGCAACCCCACCTTACTGGAGGTTCGTTGTGTGACTGCTAATAAGAATATGTCCTTGCTGCTTTGGTCCATATTGCCGCCCCCAATTACAAGGGTGGCAGTAGAATACCATTTGGTTCGTCAGGTCTAGGTTTTCAGTTGCTCAGTAGCCCCCGTACAGAGACCATCCAACGCAATGAAAAGCTGCCTATAGTAGGCAATATTTTACCGAGTTGACATATTTTTGTAAGTGTGGTTAGCATTGTGTACCGTGGCCATATAGGCCACAAGCCTGAACAAAAATTGAGCTTAAATGTTAAAGTGACAGTAATAACGTTCCTGACGATTGGGGGGGGGGGGGGGGGGGGGGGGGTTATACCGAAGGAGTGTTGGGACGCGGCGATTTGATTGATTAATAATTGTGACTTGGGTGAAAAAGTTTGAAGACCGCTGGCATAAGCGACTCAAGAAAACCTCGAACAAATTTTCTGTCATAATGGGGGGGGGGGGGGGGGGGGGGCTCGAATCATATAGCGTCGTGCGTTGCTTGAGCTACACATCTGTCGATGCCAGTGGAATCTTATCACAGCTTTGGTATTATTTAGTGAGGACGACTGTTACAGCCCTCCTAGTCAACACTCAGGGTTAGTTGCACGTCGAACCGATCGTGTGTAGTATACTTACAATTTTCCTTCTAACCTTTTTAGCTCCTAACTCAAATGAGTAGCGTGGTACGTACACTACACACGATCGATTCGGCGTTAATCAGCGCCCCCGTTGCCTGTACTGGGCATCGAGCACGCGACCACTCGAGTCAGGGGCACGCGCGCCAGCGGTGAGCACGTCTGCTTCAATCGTCACCCACAGGTTAATACAAATGAGCAGCCATCTCGGTATTCGACCAATAAACAAAGATGACTAATTCATAAACAATCTCATCGCAGGTAACTGCCTATATGCCTTATATCAGTTATTTTGGTTGAGTTACATCGTGACACCTCCGCTATAGTCAGCTGTTGGACTATTCATCACACCATAGGCCTGTTACACGACAGCACTGATTCACTGAAGGTGCACGCGCTGATATTATTTATTATTGTTAGTGGACCGGAGCTTTGTTATACAACACCCATACACATGCACCATTGCATTGTGCATCCACCCCTCACCTCAGAGGGATTATTAGCAATGGTCATCAATATTTCAATGCATTTTTTTATTTAACATAATATCCATATAAGAGAGTGCAAACTGCAATAAGTAACAGTTACGAGAACAAAACTAAATCGGCAAACAATAATTAATCATTATATTGTATTCAAGTAAAATATGTTCTACAAGTAATGTGTATGCCACGTCCACGATGTATTCTGTGTTGTATGTATACTTCTATTCAGGAAACAATTGGCAGTTTGACACTTGACACACTTGTCGTTCAACTTATAGGTCCGAACAGGCTTTGTCGGTGATGTCGATTCGATAAGGACATTACCATTTTGATAATCGATGACGAAAAACGTATCGATGTGCATCCCTACTCTAAATACAAATTTATTTATATATTTATTTACTTTGATAAACTGTTTGTTTCCTTGTTGGTAAATTGTATGTACTTTTCTGATTTGTTTTTCATTGCATGTACTTGGGTTTGGGTACCAATGTACTCAAAATTAAAAATAAATAAAAATAAATAAAATAAATATATAAATAAATTTGTATTTAGAGTAGGGATGCACATCGATACGTTTTTCGTTATCGATTATCAGAATGGTAATATCGATTCGATAAAGACATTAGTCTTTATCGAATCGATATCACCGACAAAAGCCTGTTCGGACCTATAAGTTAAACGACAAGTGTGTCAAGTAAGTGTAAGTCAAAACAATACAATCGCGTTCCGTTTGCAGCCTCGCAGTCTTTGATGTCATGTGTTAGGCTTACATTATCGACTGATAGCTCATTTCCAAACATAAATCTCGAGAGCCATCATCAGCCCAGCCAGTGCATGGCGCAACTTGAGATAATCTCCGTCTTTAGAGTTTGGTTTGTGCCACTGACCAATTATTTGATATTTCGATAATTGATAATGAATGTTGTTTTCGATTATCGGAATTATATTCATTTTTGATTATTGATCGATAATATCGATTATCATGTGCATCTCTAATTTAGAGTCTACCCCCTCAGTTATATAACTGATTTTCAGTGTGGGACAGTAAACCAAAGCGGCCAAGCCAACCATGTAGGCCCCGACGCAATCGACGAGTGTCGAGTATTTTTATTGTTATCTGTGTAGAAACAATACACATTACACAATACACAACTTGAACTCGAAATATAATTATACAGTTATATTATGTAACAATTAGTTTGAATATCTCCTTCATCAACACACGTAACTTCCCTTGTTTGTATTATACTAAAAAAAACACGAGACAAATAAGAAACAATCAAGTAAATTATTAGTTATCATCAAATGTTTTTCGGGCAGTTCAGAAAGGATCCTGGAGTAATATTTTGCTTTAGACGGCTGCAGACGCTTTCCTTTGCAATGAGAAGGTAAACATAACATAGGAAATGAAGCTCTACAAATCATTGGATAAATAGCGATAGGTCAGTTATTCACATTCACAATCCTAGTATGCCTAGATGGTTAGGTAGAACGCTTCCTTATCATATGCGTGCTCCGATCAGTTAGTTACAGTGACAGTGGTCGAATTGGAGGGGGGGGATGGGGGATGCCCCCCCCCCAACCCCCCCCCCCAAAAAAAAGTAAATGGGCTCAGACATTATCCAGAACAGCAATATTGGAGTACCCATCCCACCAAAGGCAAAAACTGCCATTACCATAATTAATTATCATGCGGTGCGGCCCGCCAATGTCTTGTATTCTTTCATACACTCAGTATAACACCATGGTAAAGTAGGGTGCTTTAAACAAATTTATTTGGTATAAACTGTGGTGCAAATGAAAAAAGGACGGTATGAGAACGATTGTACAAGTAGATCTCTGCGCAAATGCATTGGTTGTTCATAATCATGGTTATAGCATCGCATTATTAAATT
The DNA here is from genome assembly GCA_024449915.1 of Sweltsa coloradensis. Classification (NCBI taxonomy): domain Eukaryota; kingdom Metazoa; phylum Arthropoda; class Insecta; order Plecoptera; family Chloroperlidae; genus Sweltsa; species Sweltsa coloradensis. The sequence goes on along the minus strand of JAMZAV010000860.1, from coordinate 114,692 downwards.
CGTCTGTGCTAAATAAAAAAACTCTTAGATTTCTACAGAAATTGCCTTAAAATGCCAAAAAAAAAATTCATCCTTTTTAATTCATTAGTTAATTAGTTGTTCATTGTTGTTGTTGTTTTGTGCAGGTCAAGTGCACCCTATACCACAAGGATAAGTCCACTGTGAGTAATTTGTACCCAAATACAAAAATTTGTAAAAAAAAAAAAAAAAAACGGCAGCCAACTCTCCTTCAAAAGTTTTCGGCTGTGAATGCTGTGAGGTACAGAAGTTGAGCTAAGCATTTAATTCTTTCTCCCTAGTTTCGCATTGAAAAGAAGTCAGATCATTTCGCCTGTTGACGAGTGCCAAGCCAACCATTTTCGTGGTAAAAAAATACAAATTTTAAACTCAAAATCATAAAAAAATTACTTGGACATTGAATTTGGTTCATTACGAGAACTCTAAAAAGTCAATGGCCAAGTAATTTTTTATGATTTAAGGTTTGAAATTTTTACTTTTTTTTACCACGAAAATGGTTGGCAATTGGCGCTCGTCAACAGGCGAAATGATCTTACTTCTTTTCAATGCGAAACTAGGGAGAAAGAATGAAATGCTTTGCTCAACTTCTATATCTCACAGCATTCACAGCCGAAGACTTTTGAAGGAGAGCTTGGCTGCCGTTTTTTTTTACAAATTTTTTATTGGGTTGGGGGGGGGGGGATATCACATCTTTTTATTACAACGCTTATATTAGCTTCATGTGTTTGTCTGTCTGTCTAACTTTCTGTCTGTCTAGACGAAATCTTACAATCGATATTTCATTACAATGCTTATATTAGCTTATTGTGCTTGTCTGTCTGTCTGTCTGTCTGTCTGTCTGTCTGTCTGTCTGTCTGTCCTGGACGAATCTTATAATCGATATTTCACCCACTTCTCAATGTCCAATCGAGCTGAAATTTTTCACACATACGTATTCTTGATGACAATAGATGAATCAATTAACAGATTCACTAATTAATCAATTAATTCATCGTAATTAATAATAACGTTTTATATGGGAATTGATATTTCACCCACTTCCCGAAGTATAATATAATATAATACAATATAATATAAAAAATTTAAAAAATAAATACATTATCGTTAAGACTAAAAAGTAGAAAATAATATTACAAGAACCCCTTCCTTCCATGAACAACAAAATTCTGTAATCTAATCTATGTTAATACCGTAAGCGCCCAACGCTTTTAATTTCCGAGTAAGGCAAACATTTGTTGGGCGAAAATTTATTTTTTACTTTTTAGTACATTTAAATACAAGCGTTGTTTTAAATAAATTATTTTTTTCTTGCAATATTTTGTTGTTTGTTTCATATCAAGGCGTGAAATAGCCTACGTGAAAAGGTGAATACAGTAACTGAAAAACAGATTGTCTCTGAAGTTGGCAATATACAATGTTTTTATTAAATTTCCTATGGACTATGGTTAATGTCGTCTTGGGTTTTTGTGTGAATCATTTGTTGACTGGACTATAACACATTGACGCACAATTTTAATCGGCAATTAAAATATTAAAATTGTATTAAATACGACCCAACGTTTATCCCAATGTTAAGGGTGGTAGGGAACAGTGGGGGTGAAATATCGCTTGCCTCCCGACGGATTATTATTTTTCATATTATTATGTACCATCATGCCAAATTTCATGCTGATAACTCATTAGGTGCCTTCATGGTGAATGCTGGAAATCAAGGTTGAAAAAATGTGGTTTAGGAAATGAGAATAGGCCGATTGGGTTAAAATATATTAAAACATAATTTTAATAACTAATTTGAATAAAAATTCAATTTTAGGTTAGAGCTATGAATTATTCCAATTTTAGGGGATGATTCAGTTGGTGTTGGGGGTGGAATATCGCTTGCCTCTCGGCGGATTATTTTTCATATTATTATGTACCGTCGTGACAAATGTCATGCTGATAACTCATTACTCATTAGGTGCCTTCAAGGTGAATGCTGAAAATCAAGGTAAAAGTAATATACACTATTAGGGATGGGGGTTAAAAAAATGTGGTTTAGGAAATAAGAATAACCCGATTGGGTTAAAACACACCAAAACATAATTTTAATAACTAATTTGAATAAAAAATAAATTTTAGGTTAGATAGAGCTATGAATTATTCCAATTTTAGAGGATGATTTAGGGGGTATTGGGGGTGGAATATCGCTTGCCTCTCGGCGGATTATTTTTCATATTATTATGTACCATCATGACAAATTTCATGCTGATAACTCATTAGGTGCCTTCATGGTGAATGTTGAAAATCGAGGTAAAAGTAATATAAACTATTAGGGATGGGGGTTGAAATATGTGGTTTAGGAAATGAGAATAACCCGATTGGGTTAAAACACATCAAGATATAATTTTAATAAGTAATTCGAATAAAAATTCAATTTTAGGTTAGAGCTATGAATTATTCCAATTTTAGGGGACGATTTAGGGGGTGTTGGGGGTGGAATATCGCTTGCCTCTCGGCGGATTATTTTTCATATTATTATGTACCATCATACCAAATTTCATGATGATAACTCATTAGGTGCCTTCATGGTGAATGCTGGAAACCAAGGTATCTATAAACTATTAGGGATGGGGGTTGACAAAATGTGGTTTATATAATGAGAATAGGCCGATTGGGTTAAAACACATAAGAACATAATTTTAATAACTAATTTGAATAAAAATTCAATTTTGGGTTAGAGCTATGAATTATTCCAATTTTAGGGGATGATTTAGGGGGTGTTAGGGGTGGAATATTGCTTGCCTCTCGGCGGAAGTATATGAGTCTGAGGTACATCTAAGTGTGGTCCAAGTTTCATAGTTCTAAGATGTACCGTTTTCTCTAAAGGCTCTTATGCCTCTCTGTCAGAATCCCTAGCTAGCTAGCCAACCTGGACCCACCCACCCAGCCAGCCGGAAGGTTTTCGTCGATTTTTACGCACTTTTTTAACACAGAACGGGTTATCGGATCGGGCTGATTTTTTTTGTAGGTCATGGACCACATATCAGGTCATAAACCGAGTTTCAAGATTGTAAATCTTTCGGGGCGGCGTGTGTAGATAGCTAAAAACCCCCCAACTCTGGTAGGAGTAAACAGGGTCGAGTTAGTCATCGCCTAGCTTGGCTGCGGGCGAACGACCGTCGCCCTAGATAATATTGAATAAAATATTAATATGTATATAATTTATGTAATGTGTGTGACTCGTGAGTTTTCTGGACAATCAAAATGTATATTATAGAATACGTGCTTTTATAGGCATTCAAATTTTAAGGGATGGTAAGGGGCGGGGCACTAGGGGTGACATATATGATATACATATCGCTTGACTCCCGGATAATTGTAAATTATAATATTGTTATCTAAAGCCACGCGAAATTCCATGCTGGTAGCCGGAAATGCAATATCTTTGTGATAATTGACCTGACTACGAGTCAGTTATCTCATGCTGTCTGTGTCCAGACGAGGAATGGTGACCTTCTCATATCCCTCTAGCTAGAGATAAACTTCTTCATTCATCATTTCTCAGAAACTTAATGACAATCACCATAATATGCTCAGGCTCAGTAGAGAGTAAATATATTTATTACTTATATTATAGTATCTTATTTGCGAACATAAAATGTAACGCTTTGGTTTACACAATGGACGCGACAGTGACGAAAAAATAATAACGGCAAAAATTGTGCCATTATTTAAATTTGTGGTTGGTTAAATAAGTGTCCGAAAATATATTTTGTGCAATGCGATAATACCACTAAACCTACAAAGCAATAATAAGACCACACACGGAGACCTCATAATCAAATCTTTACTCACGTTATTTCACACAAAAGATTAAATAAATAAATTCGTACGGTATTTGGAGTCTATTCATTCAGTCAGAGAACTAACTAAATAAAATAAATATAAGGTTCTTCTGCATTGGTATTCAGTCACCGTTGTGTCGTCACACTCACAATGCAACCAAGTGATTTGATTTTAGGTTCACTGCAATTGGATCTTTGTAATTTACTATGTTTGCAAGGTAGTGTGTTTTTTTGTTTCTATTTGTTTATTTTTATAATGCTGTTATTGTTTTATTGAATTTTTGTTTTACCCTTCCCTTGAAAATGGAAACATAGTTTTTCTGAAACGTTGGGATTAAAAGTTATTTTCATTTATACTGTGCATGATTATTTACCGTAAAGATACTTAAAACATATATATATATATATATGTTAGTACTTTAGACAGAAATTAAAAAAGTGACTAAACCGGGGTTTGAACCCGGGACCTTAGCTTACCGGGCTATGCTCTTACCAACTGAGCTATGCGGCCACCAATTTAAAACTGTCTAATTTTTGGTCTGTTTTGTACATTGTTAATAACGTGTGTAGAGCAGATTGCACTGCCTATTCGACTGCACATGAAATTAGCTTGGGGAAATACAAACCATCTCTATAACCCTAGAGTTGGGAAATATGATGTTTAAACTTGGCTTAATAGTAGGCGACTATGACGCTGTTATGTTAGTACTTTAGACAGAAATTAAAAAAGTGACTACACCGGGGTTTGAACCCGGGACCTTAGCTTACCGGGCTAACCGATCATTATGCAGGGGATTTCATATAACGAGCCACAACTACGTGCATTGAGTTTACTTATTGATTTAACCGATCATTTTGCAGGGGATTTCATATCACAAGCCACAACTACGTGCATTGAGTTTACTTATTGATTTAACCGATCATTTTGCAGGGGATTTCATATCACAAGCCACAACTACGTGCATTGAGTTTACTTATTGATTTAACCGATCATTTTGCAGGGGATTTCATATCACAAGCCACAACTACGTGCATTGAGTTTACTTAGTAATGGTAGTGGTTGAGACCGTATACGACTGGACGAAGTTCGAAATCTTAAACTAATTAGTGTGAGAATTAACGCTACGATTCGAGCCGAGATCGTCTCGATTAGTTAAAGTGCATAAATATGAGACGTTAAGCAATATTCAATTAATCAATCGATTCGAGCCGAGAATGTGCGTTCGTACTTTTCAGACTACGCCTACATTTTTCATCGATCATGCCAAGGTTTTATCCGTACTAAGAAATGTGATACCAATCCTTGTCGTACACGGATTGTTTTTCGAATTTTTTCCCCGTGTGGTCACACAATGTTTTTAAAATATCGACCAAAAATGCCATGTTTTGTATGGACTTTGAGAATCTGTACTAAATAATCACTGGCTTAACTAAAAAAAGGGATTTCTATCAGAAATAAGTATAGAGTTATCTGTTAGAGAGTTGGTTGATTGATTGATAGGATATTGCTTAACGTCTCATATAAATGCACTTTGGCTATTCGAGACGATGAGTGGTGATAGATGAGGATGAAGTATGAACAGAAGGGAGGAGGGGAAACCTGGTACCGGACAGACTGCCGAGCAGACTTTGAGGAGAACGAAGCCGTTATACTAGCTCTCGAACCGTCCATCTGCTCTAACCAGTGGTATACGTGAGTTTCAGAGCTAATCGGTCACCCACTCTGTACCCCTGAACACGCCCGAGGTTGCTTAACTTTGGTGTTCGGGTGAGAACTAGTTAAGGTTAGGATATCGCTAGCACTATGGCCCTCTAGAGGGGTAAGGGGGAATGCAACATTATTTGCCATAGTTTGCAGTAAAATAGCCATATCTTCGGAACTAATAAAGCTATGAAGGCGATTTTGGACTTTTTAGTAAGCATAAAATGTTTAGCTTCAATCGTACCTAACATTAATTACTAAAATTTGTAATAACATCATTATAATGCACTTTTAATTAGCATCTGCACAATTGACAATTTCAGCGATATTTAGAGCAAATATCAATTCAGAAACGAAATTCGAACGTTGAAATATAAACCGTATAAATTGTGATTTAAACGTAACGATATATTTTTCGATTTCCAATTGAAGTCCATTAAAAAAATTATTAATGACATTTGATTAAATTACCTTTAATTTCTGTCCCTAAAAAAAAATTACTAAAGGGACTGTACGTTAAAATTGCATTTAGTGGTTGTAGTTTAATGCTTTTTAAATTTTTAATATATCTTTCACCGTTTCCAAACTATCAGTGAAATTAGTTTATAAATATTGAACAAAAATTTCGTCCGTCAAGGAGCGCTCAGAGTGGCAGTGTTTGGAACTCGGTAGTAAGTTTACCAGTCGTCCGCGGGAAGGACAAAATGCAACTTTGAAACAAATTTATGCATATCACCTCAGCACCTGTCACATATTATATCTAATTACTAATTACACTATGTGGACGTGCCACGTGAGTAGTTCAATACTGAAAATGCATATTAGTGAATTTGAAGGCGCGGCAACTCGACGATAGTCACCTCACCTGCATACGCTTACAGTTATCTCGAAAATGCCACTCGTGGTTAAATTTAAACTAGAAATAATCCACGATGCATTTTGAAGTTCGTAATGATTATCATTTGCTCAACAGTGTATACAACCAGTAGGCCTACTCAGATGAGAATCCATGAAATGAAACTAAAGCTAAAATCGCCTCTCAAAAACTCAAATAACCGGAAAATGCAGGCTAGACAGTGTGTGTGTAGTATAATTTTGACTCGACTCATCAATTAAGTGATAAGATTGAAATAATATTAGTTACATACTAGCCTGTGATTGAGTTTTGCACAATACATTAATTTATACAGTCTGTGAACGTTTTACAAATGACAACAACCCAACCCTTTCCAAAAGTAAATACTTTTGTTTGGCTTGAAGAAAGGATGGAGAGATGCATGACGAATACAATAGAGCGATTTTACGACCTGTGAAAGGACCTGAAAGGAATGGCTTGAAAGGTGGGGCATTCTTGTATAAGTGATAGTTAAATCGTGTAATTTTTATCATTTAGTGATTATACATATAGTTATTCAATTCATCAAGTCAAAACAAGGCCTAAAATGTTTTTCAATCAAAATTGTAGCTCAATTCTAAGAGAAATTGCAAAAGAAATCAAATAACCATTTGATATGATTTAATCGGATATTTCCTTAAATATGAGGATAAACACTTCGCAAAAAAACTAAAATGCGTAGAAAAATGTAAATAAGACAATGAGTTTATTAAAACCGAGATAACGCTTATCAACTCTACTTTTAGTTTAGAGATGGTATTTGTTTTTTTGCACAAGGTTGTTGTGAATGGATGCATAGTGTACCCTAGATAATAAAAGTAATATAGAAAATACCCTTTGAAGGCGATTCTCAGAATTCAGAAATACGTTTATTGATGAGTTTAGGGTCTGGGGGCTGAGGGCTGTGTGAGACAGAGATTTGTTGGGTTCTAAACTTGTCGACAGAATCCCTGACAAAAATAACAGTACGGTTGTTGTCCGACTCCCTAGCATCATAGCCGAAGCCGAGTCCGGCGTTTCCGATGCGAAAATATATTATTATTATTATTATTATTATCCTTCACACAATCATATTATTTGCCAGTAGTAACAATTTTAACAAAAGTAAATGTTATAACGCCGGTTATAGGCGATTTTGTGTCCTTCTCATCCCCTGAAATAATACGAATATGTAAGTCGGTCATAAGATAATAATTGCAGAAAAACATTATTCATAGATTTATTGATATGCTGTGCTGTGCTGACACGGGAGTGTCATTGGTTTTATCATTGGGTATACTGTTTTTATGTGTAATATGTGTATGAGTATATTATTTTTATCGCCTTCCGTAATGGGCTATAATATTCGTTAGTGTCATTGATAGCAATTGGATAAATTATTGAAATATTGCACTGGTTTTGTATAATTTATGTATTATTTTATTTTATGCATATATTGCTCGTGTGTGTTATTATAATCTATAAGAGCGTGCAACGCATATGCTATGGCCGGTGGCCATTAGCATGGCACTGGCATGGTGCAAATTGCCAAAACATAAAAAAGTAAGCATGCTAAAAACAAACCCCAAAATTTACATTCACTGAATCCTTGTAGATGGCCTGCTTCGAATGTGTTTGGAAGGGGGGGTCTACTCAGTCACTCATCATGGTCCCTTTCAAACATTGCAACATGAAAACAAAATCCACCTTGGTTCCTAGAACTGGCTCGGGCGGATAAGGAGATCATTGCTTTGTCGAGTCCCAAGGTTCTGAATTCGGTTCTATAAAATAGCTTGTGAAAATAATTAAAACTGCTGTACCAGTACCACGACAATACTGTATATAGTTTCGAATTGTAGTTCGATTTATTGGGTACATAACGTGGACATGTGTAAATGAGTAAAATTACACTTCATTTTCTGTAGCAAATATGTAAACACACACACACAAATTGAATTTGCCCTTCTTTCACAATTATTTACTATAATGCTCTAGAAATAAATGTGTGTTCATTACAAAAAAAGATTTGGATTATAACTATTCAAATATAATTATTATTCAAATTGTTGACATTGTGAGGTTGAAAATCGACATAACTGGGGAAGGCAGCGGTGTGGCGGACCACCTAAATGGTTGTATACGAAATTGGCTGTTGCACACAAAAGATATATTTATAATGGAAAGACATTTCCTTCAGAATCGAAATGGGTATTTGGCCGGCGTTAGGGGGCGGGGGGGCTTCTACTCACAAGTTGCTACCTGCCCGACATCATTGTGTCATTGATTTTGTGGTTTCTTGTGTATATTATTTTTGATCGCGAGTATTGAACAAGCTATAATGACATGATAGTGTCTTAAATTTTTGTGTGTGTGTTCATTATTTTTGATCGAATCCTCAACGGGGTTTATTGGCATAAGAAGAGAAAAAATGTGACATTGCTTATTTTTTAATATAATATGCAATTAAAAGTAGTCGTATCACATCGGATCGGATCGGGTAGTCTCTAGAAAGGTATACCCTGATGGTAAGATTGAACATAAATTATAATTGTTATCAATTTTTGTATTTTCATTCTTACACTAGAATTATTTATGACACCTGATTGCATTATCCACTTTCTGGAGAGTTTGTTTATCTGCGCCAAATAGTGAATGAAAGCGACAGCTTGGGCTCTGGAACGATTATGTTAGTGATTGAATGTTTATTTTATTTTATACATATCGTGAGGCGGAAAGTAAAATCAAATTACATCACGTAAAAAGTTCTGTGACCGAGGGGGTAGATTCTAAATACGATTTTTTAAAATAATTAATTACATTTTTTATTGGAGGTAATATTCACGTTCAATATTAACAATAACGCGCCATATTATGCTATGACCGAGTTGAAAACCATTGCATACAAAGAAGGTTATATTTTGTATATGAAACCCTTTTCAAGGGATACAACTCATTCACTTGAGAGAAGTATTTGACTCCAACACGTTAGAAAAATTATTCAAACAATAAAATAATATTTTTGAGTGCAATATTAGCTCATCAAACTCACATTCGGGCTCTTGTTGAGAGGATTTGTAATAACTGGTACAATCTGACAGGCAAAGTTCTAATCAATCGACGAAATGTATTATGGTGATTATGATATGAAAATTTCTATCATTATGTGTGTAAAAACATCCTTCCAAATATAATCATACACATCGAGAATCAACCACAAAACACATCTTGTTGTTGTAGCCTATACCGTAATGCTTTTAGTGTGGACTTGTCGTGACGTGACTTGTGTTTTCCCGTTTAATTGAAGGTAAATTTAGGGAACCCATCTGTAAGTCTCCTCCACTCGCAGACGGATGTAAATCAATGATCGGACAGAAACCCTGTATACATTCTTCGTCGTCACCTCGTGCACTGTCTTCCAATGGTATTGCTACTTGTCTCATTTCCATCTCCCGAATCAATCGGTTGTGTCATTTCATCATCAACAAAAGGGAGAAGATTCAATCGCAATTGTTCAATGATGATTATAAATTCCATTTCCACTTTGACTTCGTGTACAAGGAATAGAATTCGGATGATTAGTACTCATTGTGCATTGTTATTATAAAAAGTATCTTAATACATATGTGACTAAAAACTCTTATCAATACGTAATCAAATGAAATCTCTGTTCAGTGTTTTCAGAAAATACAATGTAAATTACAAATATGTGTATTATCCCCCAATGAGACACAAGATTGTGTCTCACTCTCATTACAAGTGAAACGTTTATATCACAATACAACTTTACTTATATAAATGCTGTAGGAATCAATTTTTTGTTTCTTGACAAAAGTAAACTTTTCAATAATTATTTAAATTCGTCGCGATTGTTAGATTGACAGATTTGATGAAGGTAGCAGAGTCAATGACTAATCTTTGGCAGAGTGGATGATAACGGTTGTAAACTAAATTGGTCTGTTGTAAAGTTTTGCACACAAAGAGATATTTATAATGGCCGGACCCTTCTTCCAGAATCTGTTATTCTTTTATGTCAATAGTTCAATACCTAGAGAAGAAGACCCTTTTTTTGCTCTAAACCGCTCGCCCTTCGCCCCCCACCCCCGCAACCCCTAAAGAGATGCAGCCTTCCATTCACAGACGTCTGAGAAGTTGCCTACCTTTACGGGGCACTTTCAACCAAACCACATTCAAACGCCCGCGTAGTTTTGACCAGTAGCGCCCAACTAGCGGATTGCTTGAAACTAACCAAAGGGAAATCCTGACCTTAAACGACCTCGGCTAAACCGTTGGCTTTAGATAGTTAAAATAGAATAAGAAAATGATGATTTCCCTTCGTGTAATCCCTATTCCATACAAAAATGCAAAAACTTGCAAAAAAGGGGCCAAGCCGAAAACGAGGAAGATACAAGTCGCTATACTGCATAAAGTGGTGAGATCTAGAAGTGTGGCCAAGCCCATTATTGCTTTTAATTTTGAATGGCGTCTGTTAATTTGATATTTCCACATGTAAATGTTTTAATAAATTTATTTTATGTTTAATGTTTTTTTTTGTTAATATATTTATTTTATAATTGTTAGATAATAATATGGATATTGATATAGTATTAATTTATTATATAATTAATAAACATATTTATTATTTTAAACAAAATGATGGGCTTGGTCACACATCTAGATCTCACCACTTTATGCAGTTGAGCCACTTGTATCTTCCTCGTTTTCGGCTTGGCCCCTTTTTTGCAAGTTTTTGCATTTTTATTTTTGTATGGTATACCGTATATCAATAATTTTTTTAGAACCTACACGGTATGGATTTTAGCATTCAAGCAGAGGAAATTACTTTATTACAATGATTCAAAATAAAATCTCACTCATTGATAGTTAGAAGGTTTGAGCATCGCAGTTATAAATGAATAAATAAATAAATAAATAAATGAATAAATAAATAAATAAATAAATAAATAAATACATAAATAAATAAATAAATAAATAAATAAATTAATTAATAAATAAATAAATAAATAAATAAATAACTAAATAAATAAATAAATAAATAAATAAATAAATAGTATTTAGAGTCTACCAACTCAGTGATATAATTGATTTTCAGTGGGGGACAGTAAATCAAAGCGACTAAGCCTACCCTGAAGGCCCGACGCAATCGACGAGTGAGCGATAACCAACCAAAGATCGATATTTTTAATAGGAAATAGGCTATAGCAATCAGTGGTATAGTCAGTGCGAACACCCGCGGATCAACGCCAGTATCAACAAGGCCGATTCAGAACAACTCTGAATTTATTATGTGCTTCGTTGCTAGGACGGCTCCAAAGTCACCGTTTACAAACTCCTAAGACACGAACTGATGGACTTAGTCCAAATCAGAAGTTAAAACACTTCTGACTTTGGCGGGAATCGAACCCTGGACCTTCTGAATTGGAAGCAGATGCGCTAACAACAAGACCAACGAGCCACACAACAAGACCAACGAGCCACATAAATAACACAAAGATACATATTTATTGTTTTGACCACCACTCGTATACAACTCAAATGTCAATTAAAATAAAGATCAAATGATTTAACCTTTGTTATTTTGGTTTCTCAAACTTTTTCCATTCCATTCCGTACGCCAATCCGTTTCTCAACAAAACACGAATTAAATAATTTGTTATATTTCCATTATCTCAGCTTCCGGTCATCTAACCCAATCACCGTTTGTAAAGCAAATGGCCACTGAGATGACTGACATCGGCGCAAATTTTGGCTTCTCAACCATTATCCATTGAGGGCCCACAAACCGACACGTCATTCTGTAACTCTATGCCAATCCGTTTCTTACCAAAACACGAATTAAATAATTTGTTATTTTTGCATTATCTAAGCTTCCGGTCATCTAATCCAATTACCGTTTGTAAAGCACATGGCCACTGAGATGACTGACATCGGTTCAAATTTTGGCTTCTCTAACATCTTTCAACTATAATAATGTATAGGAAGACCAAAAGTCAAGATTTGCAAAAAACAACCATAATAACTAACTTTCTGACTCATAACTTACTATAACTAGGAAGCTTCGAAAACGTTTTTTTTTTAGTCGCGTTGATGGATGAGCTTTTTTAATGTTTTTAGTTTGCGTGGGATATCTTTACTTTTGCAAAAGCTTTGCTTTGCTGCCTACGCATTGTAGGTGATTGTGTCAAGTTCCTATTCATTGTTACTTGTCAATTGTTATTTTTACCGTAAAAAACTTATATTAAAAGCTTTATTTCTATGGATTCTGGCTGACTTTTTCAACTTTTTCTTTCAAAAGGTACTACATCACCATAACCTTAATGTCCATGTTTAATATGAACGTTGTAGCCCCACCCGTTTGGTCAGAATCGGCCCAAATGGCACGAAAATATCGCACTAAAAAAATCGTAAAAGTACGATATTCATGAGAAATATTTCTTCATTGTGTCCAAAAACAATACACCTTGAAGTTCAGAGATTTCGAAGGTCCCCTCCAATTTTCGTCAAGATTGGATATGCCGTTTGCCGGGTAGAGAGCAAACAAACAGACAGACAGACAGACAGACAGACAAAAAAAACAAAAAAAAACACCCGAGCAAACTTTTTTGGGGTTCGGTGAAATTGAAGTCTTCGCTTCGCTCATCCAATAATAAACTAACAGCAACTTGATCATTACATCCTTCCCCCTCTCCAAGGAATATACTTACCTGAATATACTAAACTGACGTTAAATATTTGTCGAACGCTAGAATAAAACTTTCGGACGTACAGTGATTGGCACAGAAAGTGTGCCAACATGTCAAGTGCTCACTGTGAGTCTTGAAGGACTCGACAATACGGACATTATTGTCCACGTGTATTCAATGAAAATAATATGTAACTAATTCTTCTAAAGAATCCAAAAATACATTTACTTGATGATGTGAAGGGCTTTTAAACCAAAAAGTATTGTTTACCATATTATTCTACAGCATAATTAAGTGAGCGAAGCGAGCGTTTCCATTTGACTCTGCCGGAATAAATAGTCACTGTTTTTTTTTTTTTTTTTTGTATGTCTCGCCATAACGTTCGAACGGAGGCTCGGATCGAGTTAAAATTTGGTCCATCCGCAAGCTTCGTTCATGATTGAATGCCATTAGTTTTGTTGCAAAATCGTTCAAAAAGTTAAAAAGTTACATTAAAGTTAATCGAAAGTTTTTTTTTAAACTAAACGGCGACAAAATCTGAGGTGGCCAAATCATTTAGAATGTCCGTCCGGTCACGAATATGTTAATTTTATTTTGATCCGATAAGTAGTGTAGATGGAAATTACATTATAACAAAGTACCGTTACCATGGCAATGGAAAGTCGCGCAGCTTTTTTGGCTCATGGTAGCGGTCGAACGGAGGTTCGGATCGAGTTGAAATTTGGACCATCCGCAAGCTTCGATCTGGATTGAATGCCATTAGTTTTGTGGCAAAATCGTTCAAAAAGTTACAAAGTTACATTAAAATTAATCGAAAGTTTTTTTTTCAAACTAAACGGCGACAAAATCTGAGGTGGCCAAATCATTTAGAATGTCCGTGTGGTCACGAATATGTTACATTTATTTTGATCCGATAAGTAGTGTAGATGGAAATTACATTTTAACAAATGTAACGTTACCATGGCAACGAAAAGTCGCACGAGGTTTCTGGCCACTATGCACTGCCACCTAGAAGTAATCAAAATACTATCGAGGAAGCAGTGTATTATTTGTCGCCAAAGAGTTAAAATAGTTTTCCCAAGGAAATGATGTCAAGGTCCTCTAGATGGCTGTGGATTTTATCCACAAAGTAAAGATTTACCCACGGGTTTACCCAAATACCTTGGCAATAATAAATAATATTGGAAACATGGCCCCGTGGAGCGAACGTCGCAAATGTTAAAATTTTAAAAAAAATGGGCAATGTGGGTCTAGCTATAGCACGTGCTCGCTTATCAACGCGTCCAGCTGAGCGTGTCCTAGTGTAGGCCTATAAGTTTTTTGATTATGAAATATATGAATCCGTATTGAAATGCATTCACCAATATAAATTTATCAATTCAACAATTAGCTTTCATCAATTCGCAATTTACGATATAAAGTCATTAAAGTCCACAGTATGGTAATTAATAAAATCAATTCATGATAATTTAAGTATGGTTAGTAAAGTAATGGTATGGTAGGCCTACACATGTTAGTAAATAAGGAAATAATATATAAAAATATGGGCAATGTGGGTCTAGCTATAGCACGTGCTCGCTTATCAACGCGTCCAGCTGAGCGTGTCCTAGTGTAGGCCTATAAGTTTTTTGATTATGAAATATATGAATCCGTATTGAAATGCATTCACCAATACAAATTTATCAATTCAACAATTAGCTTTCATCAATTCGCAATTCACGATATAAAGTCATTCAAGTCCACAGTATGGTAATTAATAAAATCAATTAATGATAATTTAAGTATGGTTAGTAAAGTAATGGTATGGTAGGCCTACACATATTAGTAAATAAGGAAATAATATATATATTGAGACTAGCATCAAGTTATTGATTTGCTGGTCTTAAACATGTAAGTAGATAATGGTATGGTACACTTGTTATACTGAAATCTAGGTGCCCGTTAGGGCGCCGCAGCCAAGCCGCGGTGCGCTACACACTCAAGCACCTTATACAACAAGCAGAGTTGGGGTAATTTCGAGGTGTTACCCAGCCGTCATGAAACGTGTTGTGAACTTGATAACTATCGAAATCGAGGGGATTTAGGTACCTGACAACACATGCCAAATTTGGTTGGGGTACGAGCATTCCTTCTTGGTGAAAAAATGGCTTGAAACATGCTTAAAATCACTTTAAGGATGTTAGCTACTACTGCTACTACTGCTGTTGCTACTACTGCTACTACTGTCTAATTCGCCAGTTTCAATCGGCCCGCGATTCTGACCAAACGGGTGGGGCTACAACGTTCATATTTTACATGGACATTGAGGTTATAGTGATATAGGGTCTTTTGAAAGAAAAAGTGGAAAAAGTTTGCTGGAAGGCTTCCAAATAAAGGTTTAAAAATAAAATAAGCCTTATACAGGCATACAATCAACAAGTATAGTATAGTATAGTATAGTTACTTGACACTTGTTGACGGTATAAGCAGAGTTAGGCGGTAAAGTGCGGTTCCGCCTTCCACGGGGATAAGAAAATACGTAAACAAATGGCGGACATTTAAAATTTTGCTTCTATGTGTGAAACGAGAAAAGTTGGCATTACTCTCATAAAACAAATCAGAAACCGTCCCTGGCCTAGGCCCAGATGTAGAAAATTATTTATAATACAACAGTGTAGGTCTAAAGTTCCATTTGGCTATTGGACTACATAAAATTAATACTAACATTACATGTTTGACAAGCCCTAGGCCTTTCCTAGCCAACCCTAGGCCTGCACAACCTTGTTCTGACACACTTCCCGCACAAATAACTAGTTTTGATTACTAAAAGCCTAATGCAGATAAACAATAGTATGATTGTCCACCTAGGCTTTACAAAAATGTACGGAAATAATACGCCTTTTCTTTTCTTTTAATGATCTCACTCAAAACTCCTGTCCAAGGATACTATTCTTCTCCTGTTACTGAATAAAAATGTAAAACAAAAGACGGTGAAAATTTTCAGTGTTCTTTTGATAATCTGCTGATTTACATGGCTGTGGAATGCAGTGGAAAAGGTGGAAAATCATTGATATTAAACACCTATTGTAGGCTAGGCGCGAGCGCAGCAAATTGAAGACTCAATCTGCCATAAACAAAATGGCGATTCGCCGATTTGGCGTTTTAATTTATGCTTTTTTAATGCATTTAAGTATTTTACTGGATTGTTTGATATGGTTTTAGCTTGTGCAGCATGGTAATGAACAAACAGAAACAATAAGAAGTTATTGCATAAGGGAATTTAGTAATCATTTGGTGTTAAAGCCTAGTATGCTTAACTGTCAACCTGGCGGCAATCTTGAGAACTATTTGGGCAACAAATCGCTCCCATTTGATTAACATGCAAACTTCCATATTCAAGATGGCTTCAAATTGTCACGAAAGTGGACCAATGACTGCTGATCTAGCCAATTATAGTTCAATATATATGTGGAAAATAACATTAGTTGTGTTTGTTGTTGCATGGGAAAGTTTTGATTGGATGTGAGTTGCCTAGACTTAACCAGTCCTTATACCGTCGTTATACCATGGTTATACCACCTATACCCAGGATAAATGTACATGAATCCGGGCCTAGATATTTTACATCCTATTGTTATTACTAATACAATAGAAATTAAATCAACTTTGATAAAATTATTATATTTTTACAAATAATTTTGCAATGGAACTTGAAAAAGTAATGAGATCACACACATAACAAAAACTTGTAGAAATACAGCCAAACCTTACACACTCAAAAGAAATGAGATCTAAAAAAGGGCCAAGCTCATCTACCCTTCCACATTTGCGCATTCTTAATTCATATACGTACAGTGTCCCGTAACAGCATCCTTGAAAAGCTTGGCAAAATAGAATTTGCATGAAAAGAACTTGGATGAACTATTACGTTTAAATTAATAATTGCAAATTTTATTTTGCCAAGCTTTTCAAGGATGCTGTTACGGGACACTGTACGTTTATGAATTAAGAATGCGCAAATGTGGAAAGGTAGATGAGCTTGGCCCATTTTTAGACCTCATTTCTTTTGAGTGTGTAAGGTTTGGCTGTATTTCTACAATTTTTTGTTATGTGTGTGATTATATATATAGTTTGAGACTAGCATCATCCTCACACTTGTTATAAATACGGAAGTAATATATACATTGAGACTAGCATCAAGTAATTGATAGTATCAACTAATTGTTAGTAAATACGGAAATAATATATATATATATATATATATATATAATTATAATATAATTATTATATATATACATTGAAGGGCTAGATCAAGTAATTGATTTGATGATCGTATACTTGTTAATGGATAATAGTATGGTACACTAATTGTTAGTAAATACGAAGATAGTCTCCTCGCCTTTATTTAAAAATGAATGTGTATTGTTCAAAAAGCTGTAAATTTGTTTAAAAAAAGGAAATTTGTATTTAAACAAGGTAAATTCGTTTTTAATGTTATTATTCGTTGCGATATTTCAAATAAAATTGGGACAGCATATGTCCCGACTCAAAACTAATCGGGACGCGAGACACAACCCGTAAAATCGGGTCGTCGGCAACCCAGATTCATGTGTGGCCTGTGAAACCTGGTTCTGTACGAGTACAGAAACCAATCAACACTTATTGAAGGTAGCTACGAGCCGACAACATGCATCGAAAATGTGCTCCATAAATAAATATACTCAAATATTTGCCATGTTAAAAAAGCGTTTGTATGAATATTTAAATTTTAAAATTAAACCTGTTCTACCTTGTTTGCTTGCAATTAAAATTGCTGTCTAATGTTTTGTATTCATTTGTAAATTCCAGGCATGATTTGAAGCAGTTGGACAGGACAAGATCAGGTTGGATATTGAACGTAATTTCCGAGGATTCGCCACACCTTTATTATAGATTGCGTGCGTGCATGGCCGTTTTACCAATACAACATTAACTTATGGATGATTAAAAAGACGTTTCGTTAAATGCGCATGTATGTATGCCGACGACACACTCTAAGAAATATAAAATAACTAGCCGAGCAATTGAGAACCGGTATAACCCGATTAGTTCATCGTTAATATCGAAAATATGTTTTTTATTTTCAGGTTTCTTGATAGTTTTTTCAATTGATTTTTCAATTTCAACATAATATTTACCAAGACGATCCTTTTTATTGGACGTGAAACAACAAAACTAAAAATACAAATCGGTAGAAAACTCGTCGCATAAGACGTAAGACATGACACGCACTCTTCTGGCTAGCTAGACCCACAGTTTTATTATTGTCCATTTGCGTTAAGTTGAGTGGTCACACGCGAATCTAGCCCCGCGTGTAAACTGTGAAATTAACTCCTTCAAAATGCAGTGGTGCCATCCGTAAATAATTTATGGGAATACGCTCTTTCAAGATAAAGTACATGAGTGGAAGGAGACCCCCACCCAATGAGGGTCCGGGGCGCACAGTATCGGGAAATGTTTCAAGATAAAGTACATGAGTGGAAGGAGACCCCCCCATGAGGTCCGGGCGCACAGAATCGGGAAGTGTTTCGATTCTTAGAGTGTGATGAGAGAGTATTTTAACGGGGTTTATGCATGTTTTTTCTAACATTCACTGGAGGTTTTGTTTTTTGAAAAGTTATATATTATGTTCCATTTTATGAAGACACTGGATTTCCTCATTGTACCAAGAGATGTTTTTTTTGTTTTCGGCCTCTATGGAAGGCTTATTATAACATATGAGCTAAGTTTGGTAGCAATCTGATAATTACTGGCTTCAGGAACTCATCTAAAAACACTGGTATTGCAACTCTTAATCCATATCGTATTGTTTAGTAAACAGTGATTATACTGTATTCGAAAGTTATTTTTCGCGTTTTGATACAATAAAACAATAATGTTATACATTTAGGTTTTACAGAAACCCAACAATGCACATTCCGCAAGATAACATAGGTAGGCGGTTGGAGGGTTGTGCACTGTGGAGGAGGGTGGACAATGGACATGACTTCTACTCAATAGATGGGAGATACTACAAAATAAAAAAGGAGTTATTCCTCCAGTTGAAGAAAATGTTGACTTATTTAGATATTAGTTTAATTTGTCACAACAAAAAGAAATAAGTCGCACCACGATCCCGGAAAAGTGGACACGTGGTCCCATCGGCAAAACTCTCCCAAACGAAATAGCAAATTGTGACATTCTATATCCCCCATGGCCTTGGCTACTCAGCCTGTCAACTCACTGCTGAACTGAGCTGAAGCAGTGGTATAAGGTGGTTTATTAATACTTCATCAATATCATAACTCCATATACCCAGCAGCGCATGTAAAATAAACAACTCGCTCGTCATAACATTGAAGGAAAGGCAATCTTGTCTTGTCTTATGCAAATTATCAGTGGTTTAAAATAAGATATGCCAATGTAAAGAAAGACTGCGAAACTTAATAGAGGAAACTGTCAGCGATTTGACGTGTAACCCTATAAATAGTTCGACAGAAAGTTTTTCCCATTTGAGGGAATAGGACACACGTGGCAGATTCGCTCGGCCATCGCCATCTCAAGGTCGTCTGCGCGTGACGTCAGTTTCAAAGATGGCGGCCGTCTTGGGTTCACCCCTAGAGGAGGTATAGGCTCACCTACTTCAAGCATGCCTAGATTCTGTACTGTACCACCGCGAAATATGACGATTTTGTTAGTTATTTCAATTTGGTGGTAAATAAGAAAGCCTAACCATGCATAGGGGGCAACGCATTGTCAACACTGGTTAGTGAAATATATTTTTAAACGTGCGTTATTTAATCCTTATTTAGAGTAAGCTCGCTCACTCTCAGCTACAAGAACTGATTTTGAGCAGGGGTCAAAACGAGTTACTATTGCTGTTCATTGCTAGGACGTCTCAGTGTATTAATTAATGGTTTCATTCCAGTATCAGTAGTCGGTACATAGATAACCATAAAATATTATCACATATTTTGTGATCACTATAATCACGGAACAGTCTTCCAAAAATAGCTAGATTGTTGAACCATGCCTACAAAACAGTGCTGTTTCTGCAGCCATTTGTCATCAAGGCTCGTTATGTCTATCTATTTAAATAAACCAGAAAAGTTCAATCAGCAGCATCGAATTGCGCACAACGCTTTTTGCCTTGTGATAAAAAAAAATAATTCTCTATACAGCATCTCTCTTACGTAGGTCTTTCTCATATAAAAAAAAAAACATAAAATTATATTGCGAGTTGAGATTCACGATTGAAATAAACAAATAAGACAATAGTAAAGCAGATCAACAGGTAACCCTTCCCTAACGTATTATACTCTTACTCACATGTAAATAAATATCGAAACATTTTTAAGTACCTTAATATAACCCAGGTTATAGTTCAGTGAGTGATTTTGTAATAGATGACCAAAGGCTATTAACATCATTGAGAATAGAACGTTCTATACTCAATGGCAACATCCTAACTGCAGAGTTACTTGCTTGCTGTGCTATATTTCAATAACGCTAGTTATTAAAAGTCCATGGTCAAGGACTGATCTTGTTCAAGACATTTTATTTGTGTATTGGTCCATTCGTCATTTTTGCTAAGACTGAAACCATATTATCCCAGTTTCACTTTCGTGTTGCTCGCACATGTGCACCGTTCATGTTTTATTGTTTGCTTTTGTTTTACGATTGATAATATTTATCATATTATTGTTTTGTATTAAGACGAAGATCACAATGTCAAAACATAACATGAGCATTAGCCCATTTCGTAAAAAAGATTCTCTGGCGTCATGCGTGTGAATAATAAAACTTTAACTGTCAATACAATATAAATGTAAATAGACTAGACTAGAACTGGGACTAGACCTTCGCAATAGAAGGCCACCGTAATTTTTATTTCCATTGTGCTTATTAATTTTGTTACCATAGTTACTATGGAATGGTATGGTATGGTATGGTGGTATGGTATGGTATGAACACATAAACATGAACAAAATCAAAATCCTAAAACAGGCATGCGAGTTGAATAATCGCCAAATTTCTCTATTATAGTTCGGGTTGTAAAATATCATGTTTGAAATTATTATGTCTATACTTATAGAGTAGTTGATTACCGTTACACATAATGACAGTAAATAGCAATAATACAATAGCTTGGATTAGTTTTTACACGACTGATGTAATGTTTGAACTATGATTTCCCAATATTGAGCATATATTTTATCCTTCGTTTTCTGCAATGTTTTACGGTATTACCAAACATTTGTATGATTTATGTTTGTGTTCCTGATTAAGAAATGTATCAGACGAATAAGGTTCAACCAGGTTCATTGCGGCTTATTTCACGACGTTTTATTTGACGCGTTTATACTTTTTCGTCTCCATTGAATCTCCATTGAAACACGCGCTAACCGCTGACCGGCCGTAGCAGCTAAACCCAAGGGCTCTAGGGACACGGGCGGCCGCTAGGGGCGTATCGCTTGTCTGCGATGGCGAATCCGACGTATTGAAACTACAGTTGCCAAATAAAGCATACAGGGAAAGCCGAAGATTATCAATACGTTGCGATAATCAGCCAAAGAAAAATCACGAATGTGATATTTTAAGAAAATCCAAAATCTTTAAAATAAAGTTATTTTAAAAACTTATTTTTAAACAAATTTTAGGAAAGTGTGACTGTCGAGTCCAAAGTAAAAAAAGTCCAAAATCTCAACCGTCTGTGGTGTCGGTTAGCCGAGCGAACAGAAATTTGCCGAAGCTTAAATGGCGTAACACCACTAATCTACGTGTGACCTTGCCATGGGGTGAGGGCGTGCCAAGGACAACCGCTTGGGGTGCACTCGATCAGGATACGAGACGTGTGACCTTCAAGTCAGACACCTGTGACCTTGAAATATTTGATCGGACCTTAACTCAATACGTGTGACCTTGGAATTGTTACACGCGTTACCTTGAAGCCTAGACTCCCGTGACTTCGCATCAGTTGTCACTCCATAAAACACCGGAGACTAGATATTATTTTTAAACTGGCGTTCGTTTTTTCTTCATTCTCAATAAACTTGTATCATTACAAATTAAAAAATTTGCCTAAACTGTAGTTACATACAAAATAAATTACTCTCGACAAAATAAATCACTTGATTGATGATTAAATAGCGCAAATAACCTCTAAAATACTTTAATGCATTTATGCAATTTTGCATTAGACGAATATTATTTTGCTGATTAAAAAAGGTGTTTGTTTTAATTATTCTAGTCATACAAATCGCTTAAGAATGTAACGTCTTCAAGAACAGTGGCCATGTAGATTAGTAAATTAGTAGATTAGCTGATGACTGATGTGATACCTTCGTGATGTTAAAAGTTTGCCATTCCTATTTGAACCACGATATTACTATTACCTTGCTGTAAGATCTTGTTAGGAAATTAGAGATAGTCACAAAAAAAAATAGGAAAACGTGACAGTAGTTTCACAAGCACACATGTAAGTGTTAGAAGAAAATGAAACCTGAACCTAAAATGTAACTTGTATCGTTTACAAGTACTTTGAAGAAAGTGTACCTAGAAGGCAAGGAGGCACCGTATGCATGTTGTATGTTGTGCATTTAATATGTAGTTGTTATGAATAATAGTCCGCTTTTTCTAGTCGCGTTGAAGGATGAGCTTTTTTAATATTTCTGTACAATGATTACTACGTTTTTAGTTTAAGTGGGATCTCATTACTTTTTCAAGTTCCACTACAAAATTATTTTTGTTAAATTAGGGTATTTTTTTAATAAAGTAGTATTAATTTCTATGGTAATACCAATTAACAATAGAATGTAAACTATCTCGAGGCCCAAAGACATGCTTTTTGTACGCATTGTAGGTGATTGTTGTCAAGTTTCTATAGTTACTAATGTTAATTACACCTGTAAAATGCTTATATAGGTATTAATACCTTTATTAGGTCTACTATAAATTCTGGCTATCTTTTTAATTTTTAATTTCAAAAGGCACTACATCACTATTACCTTATTATCCATGTAAAATATGATTAAGTATAGCCCCACCCGTTTGTTCAGAATCGACCCAAAAATCACGAAAATATTGCATTAAAAATCGGACAAAATCATAAAAGTACGTAATATTCATGAGACATATTTCTTCGATTGTACCCAAAAACGTGGCAAGTCTAAGTTCAGAGATTTCGAAGGTCCTCTCCAATTTACATCAAGATCGCATGCCGTTTGCCTGGTAGAGAGCGAACAAACAAACAGACAGACAGAAAAGAAAAAAAAAACTCGAGCTAATCCAATTAATTAAATACAAGCATAATTAAGCCGTAATCAGCAACTGTTTTCAAAAAAGACACTTAAGACTAAGAGTAAAGATAAAATGAAGCCAATGATTCATCAATAAATATAAAAGGTTAACGAAACAATGAAATAAGACCTATGTTTATAGTATGCATGTCTTTGGGCTGTAACGACCTCCCAAGAATTTGATAGGGAAACTGGTGCTGGGTGCAACAACACTACACACGGTTGCAATCTCCATGTGAAGTGGTGACGAGATAGCCTACAGGCCTACGTACACTTTCCTCAATTTAGGAAATTAACTTAGTTTCTACATGGTTTGTATAAAGATGAAGACATGGCGTGCCTCACTAGTTACTAACTGACAGAACAAGAACATCACGGCGTCATAACCAATCCGGAGAGTGCCAGAGACTTTGTATACTCTTCTGGAAAACAATACTATACTTCATTGAGTTAGTTGGAGGCTGATTTTAATTCGAAAAATTCAGACGTATTTTGTCATTCTATTTCCTTGTGTGGTGTTGATTTTCACTACACTGTCGAATAATTGCAATATTATAACGCTTGACGAATGTAAAATACTTGCATGTCTCTCATATGAATATTCTGAATTTTTTATACCAGTCGTTACTTAATTTAGTTCACAGTCATCGATTTGATAATACTTACGGGCATTGGTCTTGGTATATTGAGAGTTTCTATTGGAACTTGACAATAAGTGCAGTCACAGTGGAAATTATTTATTTAAATCTAGGGGTGTCCAAACAAACGAGGGCTCGAAAGAAACTCAAATCAAACAAAATGAAAATTTTCATGTAATTATTGATTGTCTCAAGGCAACAGGAAGCAAACCCATCTTTGATGAAAAGCCTAAAGTAGGATGGAAAGAATGCGGAAAACACAAAGAATACATTATAAACTTATCTTCTAGTTCACTGTGGTGTAATTTTGTTATACTGACGATACGTCGGCCAACTCATATATACTGAACCTGAAATGATTGAATTTTGAAAATAAGGATTACAGTAAACTAGGGAAACGCCAAATTCGTTGTTAAACGAGTGAGTGAGCCATGTGTATAGTGCCCGGTATCATTCCCCATACTGGGCTAGATCCAGCCTTGGGTATATGGGAGGAAAGGGGATGTTCCCGGGTACTCAACACTAAGCTCACTCACTCGTTTAACAACGACTTTGGCGATTCCCTAGTTATTTAAATTGAATATTCAAAATGCGAATCGTGTTCGAAACGTATTAGCGTGAAACATTAACAAATTTCCCAAGATAAAACAAAATCAACTAATTTTTATTTCGCATTTAACACCTTTCAATATATGTGTGAAAATATAATATATAGGGCATGAAAATCCTCTAGCTAAATGTTAACAACTGGCCCAACACCAACCCGTCACTGCGGTAGGCTTAAATGCTTACACACTTAGGACCGACAACAAAACTGCGGTAAATTTCGTACGCCGAGCTGTTACTAAATTACCAATCTATCGTATTTTTAAAAAGACACAGAGTATGAGTACAGGCAGGCTAAATCGACAATAGATACTAGCGATTTGCAACAGAGATTCAGCAGTAACAGACAACGAGATGTCGTAAACATTTAGACGACAATCTGATCAGCGCGTCAGGACGATTTTCGACAGACAGACACAGACAGACAGACAGACAGACAGACAGACAGACAGACAGGACAGACAGACAGACAGACAGAATCACAGAATGAGGGCCGTTTGAGTTGAATGGAGACACTCAGAGTCGCTTCGCTCCCTCGTTTAATACTAGGGAAACGCCAAAGTCGTTGTTAAACGAGTGAGTAAGCCAAGTGTTGAGTACCCGGGAACATCCCCCTTCCTCCTCTATACCTAAGGCTGGATCTAGCCCAGTATGGGAAATGATACCGGGTACTCAACACATGGTTCACTCACTCGTATAACAACGACTTTGGCGTTTCCCTTGTTATTTAAATTGAACATTTAAAATGTGAATCATGTTCAAAACGTATTAGCGTGAAACATTAACAAATTTCCAAGATAAAACAAAATCACCTAATTTTTATTTTCCCATTTAACACCGCTCAAAAATAATATGTGGGTGTAAAAATATAAAAAAGTACGAGCTAACGGGTATCGAACCCCAACCCTCCGTGCGGTAGTCTAAATGCTTACCAATAGGCAATGCAAGCCACGTCGCTATCGTCCCACTAGCTGCTACTAAACAAATGCTATCGATATTTTAAAAATCCCATTTTTATTTATTGTAGGATTAAATCGCAATGGATCTAGCTGATTTTGTTAACAGTTCTCAGTAAACTCGTACCGGATGTCTGTTTAAAATTTCAGCCAAATCTGTTGAGCAGTTCGGCTGATTTTCGACGAATAGACAGACAGACAGAATCACAGAATGAAAGCCGTTTGAGTTGAATGGAGACACTCAGAGTCGCTTCGCTCCCTCGTTTAATACTAGGGAAACGCCAAAGTCGTTGTTAAACGAGTGAGTGAGCCAAGTGTTGAGTACCCGGGAACATCCCCTTTCCTCCCCTATACCTAAGGCTGGATCTAGCCCAGTATGAGGAATGATACCGGGTACTCAACACATGGCTCACTCACTCGTTTCAACGACTTTGGCGTTTCCCTAGTTGCGAATCATGTTCAAAACGTATCAGCGTGAAACATTAACAAATTTCCAAGATAAAACAAAATCACCCAATTTTTATTTCCCATTTAACACCCCTCAAAAATTATATGTGTGTGTAAAAATATAAAAAATTTCGAGCGAACGGGTATCGAACCCCAACCCTCCGTGCGGTAGGCTAAATGCTTACCACTGTTCCATGCCAGACACGTAGATCTCGTCCCGCTAGCTGCTACTAAACTAATGCTATCGATATTTAAAAAATCACATTTTTATTTATTGTGGGATTAAATCGCAATGGATCTAGCTGATTTTGTTAACAGTTCTCAGTAAACTCGTACCGGATGTCTGTTTAAAATTTCAGCCCAATCTGTTCAGCGGTTCGGCTGATTTTCGACGTACAGACAGATAGACAGACAGAATCACAGAATGAGAGCCGTTCGAGTTGAATGGAGACACTCGGTCGCTCCGCTCCCTCGTTTAAACAGAGCAAATCAAACATCGCAGAATTCCCTATATCGGCGCTATGGAGTCTTCCCACATTGCAGAGAACTCACTGCTCAGACCACAAGTTATCACATCTGCATATCTTAATAAAAAATTTACTGACGATAAAATGTCCTAGGACTAAGCTAGTGTAAGAAGTATAAATTTTTTAAAATTGCAAACTTCGGACCAAAATGGAAAGTTTACCTTCAATTTAGAATGTTATTTTTCTAAGTTACGAAGTTCTAAATGGAAAAGTAGGTACATCACACAAGTCCTAGATAAATATCTATAAAATAACGAATTGTGTGTAGGCCTACTTGTACTTATATTCTTAATGTTAAACTGCTGAAATTGGCTACGAAAGCATGTATTGCAGTAATTTTAAGCTTTTACGCTGATTTTTTTTTTTTTACAATACGACGAACGCCAGTTGGGTAAAATAACACAGTTTTCTAACAGTGTACATTTCTGTTCTTGTGGACTCCTGTGGCCCGTAGTCCGTCGCCGTCCCAACAAACCTTGCAATTATATACGAAGTCAAATCGTCTGACGTGTGTTTCAAATTAATCCTGAAGGTAGGGCTCCTACTTCTCCAGGGTGCATATTGCCCACACGTTGTGACCTCCGCCCTATGAAACCAGACTAGTAGTTGAAGTTCCCAACACTAGAATCCTAAGGGACGGGTGGTACACTGGCAGGCAACCCTGAGCACGGGCCTTCGACAAGCGACAAGAGCGCCAAAGTAGGGTACCGTACCGGTAGTGCTGCATTGACCGGGGTGGCAAGTAGAACGCATGCAGATTCCAGGACGAGGCCGGCCTTGTTGTTGTTTGTGTGGTGTGGTGTGGTGTGGTCACAGCCGTGTACCGTTTAAAAGTCAACACGCTGGAAAGAAGGCGCGTTGATTTGACAGGCGGGTCACTTATTTTCACAATGTGCACTTTGTAATATATTACGCAAATGATTGCTGAATTCCTGAATTTTATTTTAGCTAGATTTTTGTGTGCTGTTTTGTAACAACGACAATTTTTATTGGTACAACAGAGTAAAATAAATGCTTTCCATTATCGCTAATGAGAGGAATGGAATGTGTAGGGCTAGTGTTTTACCTTGCTTGTGTTGGTGTGTCCCTGCTGCTCTTACATCTGGGGTGGAGACCCGTGATGGCAAACAGATCCTGGTCTTCGCAGTGGTGGTACACAAGTCCTGAGAGCGAATCCTGACCAATGCAGGCATCACCACTGATTTTATTACAAGATTTAACACATTGGAAACAAAATTGTGCATACGAAAATATCATAAAATTACTCTTTGTATTTGAATCTCACCACACGAAAACACATTTGAATGACGTATCTATAGAATCACTTTGATGTAAATCACTTAATTGGTGATTAATTCACTCGTATTTTAGTCGATTCGAAGCGTAAATCTTAGAAGAAACTTAGTACACAAATTGGCATTTTTTTTGCATAAGGTAAACGTGTGGTAAATCACTGTTTCACTTCACTAGTACGGCGTGTGGCAGGCCAAGAGCTAGGCTAGCAGGCTAGCAGGCGTGCAGGCAGCAAGACGAAGATGAGCTAGACGTGAGGCCTCGATCACTACTGAGTAGAGGAGGTCTGATCTCCTCTCTTGTCGCCGTAGACACCGCGGAGTCGGACTAGGAGTTGATGGCCGTGGCCCCCCGGCTGGGGCCCCTGGGGCTGCTGCTAGCGATCATCCCTCGATCAATGGGCCACACACAGGCCAAGGTCTTACAAGTGCATCATTCATTCACTCCTTCCATTCCCTTCCCTTCCATTCTCAGTAATACCACTTACAATTTACGCCAATTACACCCGTGATTACGAAAACGTCCCGAAGACGATTAACTCAGTTCGGCAAATCTTTAGACATTCCACGAACGTTGCTCCAATAATTCCCACGTGCATACACCGTCATGAAACGATCGTGATATTCAGTAATTGACAGTTTGTTTGGTCTGTTTGATTTGAGCGCTCCGCCCCCTCATCTCCCTTTGCCCAATGACTGTGCGCAGAAGCGATGCTAGCCTATGGCAGCCAGCATCGTAGAAGATGTGTTCTTAGTACGCTGGTATGCATAATTAGGGGGGGGGGGGGAGTGCCTCTCTCTCATCAGATAGTTGCATTCCTTTCCAGATACCTCACAGGCCAACGCAGTGCTCGAAGTACCGCCAAGGGTTGCACTTGCACCGATCACTGTACATGCATGCGCTCTCAGTTATTTATGAGAAATTACAGCGAAATGTTTATTCCGATACTCTTTTTTTTCAGCGGGAATTCTTTTAGACGTTTTTTTTAAACCTGATTTGAAATTAGTCCATAACGGAAAGTAGACCTCAGGTGGCAAATTGCCAAGATTGAAAAGCTATAAATAAGTTATAGTTGATCAACTTTAGAATAATATGTTACATAACAAATAGGATTTATAAACTGGTCCACGTTTGATTTATTAGTTTTGTTTCACTAGCGATGTGTTGAGAATTGGAGGCTAGTTTAACCTTTGCTGTCAAGGGAATTAAGGCACAGACCACAATTAAAAATGACAAAAAGTTACACTGTTTCACGTTTGCCAGTTTTGTCTCATGATCCATTGATACAAATAGTTCCTCACATGTCACTGTCAGTTAAAAACTTTACTTCCAGAAATACGTGCACTCTGGGTTTCAAGTGTTCATTTGTAATGCAATAATTTTGCGTTAATTATAACGGACCATGAAGTGGACTTGCAGAGAAGCTATAGTTAAAGGCAAGAACGATGGGCGATAAATATATTTACAAGATGTTAGCTCTCAGTCAACTAAGGTTGAGTTTTATAAATTGTGGTTGCACGCCTAAACGAACTAGAAAATTGTATAAGTAATAGTACCTTACACTAAATGCTAGATCATCTATTTCAATGTTTAAAAATTAACGTATACAGACGGCATGACAATTCATTGCACGAAAATAATGCATATAGTCTACTGACGTTTATAAACGATAAATTTATATTTTCAAAAAAACTATCTATAAAATATTACATGTACATTTTCGTGTAAGTTTTCAACACTTACATAATTTAAATATTAATATATAATATTTAAATTATGCTATCCTTTAGTTTTAAAACCCCTATTAATATATAATATTTAAATTATGTTGGATCGCATGGAATGGCAAGGAAAATGCAACTGTGAAGCGTCTTGAGTGAAGATTAAAAAAGCCGTGTACGCAGTTCATGAGTGTTTGAAGATGCATTGCGATATTCTGACTTTTTGTTTCACTCACATCTAAGAGGTACAAGTCGAGACATTTCAGATCCTTTCTTTCCAAAGTAGACAAACGCAGCACATACTATTTTAGGGGAAATTGAAAACAATATGAAATAAAATTCCAAATTAACAAAAAGATTTTGTATTTACAAAATGATTAGCATATATTATAACGATTAACAACTGAATAATACAATATTCCATTAAATACATGTAGCATGGAATCTATAATGAAGAATAGAGACATAAATAAGTTGATAATCTTCTGTAATAGCGACGACAAGTGAACTAATAATACCAAATTGATAAGCGTCCAGTATAGTATATTATACAGACTGCATACTTAAACCAGTTTCTAAAGGAATTGATATTTTCCGTGGCAATTCCTCAGCCTTGAAAGCCTGGTTCATTGACATCTGCTGTCAAGTACTATAGCTAGTGCATGTATGTGCATGGTTACTATATAGCTCCTGTATCTGCATGGTTACTATACAGCTCCTGCACCTGCATGGTTACTATATAGCTCCTTGCACCTGCATGGTTACTATATAGCTCCTGCACCTGCATGGTTACTATATAGCTCCTGCATCTGCATGGTTACTATATAGCTCCTGCATCTTCGTGGATTACTATAGCTCCTGCACTTGCATGGTTACTATATAGCTACACTCTGTCATGGTTACTATTATAGCTCCTGCATCTGCATGGTTACTATATTGCTCCTGCATATGCATGGTTACTATACAGCTCCTGCATCTGCATGGTTACTATACAGCTCCTGCATCTGCATGGTTACTATATAGCTCCTGCATCTGCATGGTTACTATATAGCTCCTGCATCTGCATGGTTACTATATATCTCCTGCATCTGCATGGTTACTATATAGCTCCTGCATGGTTACTATATAGCTCCTGTACCTGCATGGTTACTATACAGCTCCTGCATCTTCATGGTTACTATATAGCTCTTGTACCTGCATGGTTACTATACAGCTCCTGCACCTGCATGGTTACTATATATCTCCTGCATCTTCATGGTTACTATACAGCTCCTGCACCTGCATGGTTACTATACAGCTCCTGCATCAGCCTAGCTAGCCTACCTATATTTGAATGAGCGAAGCGTAGACTTCAATTTCATTGACCCCTCCAAAAAATTAAGCTCCAATTTTTTTTCCTGTCCGTTTGTTTGCGCACTACTGGGCAAACGGCATATGCGATCTTGGTAAAATTTGGAGGGGACCTTCGAAATATCTGAACAAAGCTGCCACGTTTTTGGGTACAATCGAAGAAATATTTCTCATGAATATCGTACTTTTACGATTTTTTCCGATTTTTAGTGTGATATTTTCGTGACATTTGGGCCGATTCTGACCAAACGGGTGGGGCTACAACGTTCATATTTTACATAGACATTAAGGTTATGGTGATGTAGTACCTTGTGAAAAAAAAGTGAAAAAGTTAGCCAGAATCCATAGAATAAAAGTTTCAATCACCTACAATGCGTTCAAAAAACACTTGCAAAAGTAAAGAGATTTCACGCAAAATAATAACTTACAAAAAAGTCATCCATCAACGCGACTAAAAAAAGCATGAATATAAGGTTTTTAAGCATAAGCCCGCTTTGAGGACATTATTATTCAATGATAACAATTGTCATAAAAGTACGCCCCGACTGGGGATCGAATCCAGGAACTCTTGCTTGACGTGCCATAGCTCTACCAATTGAGCTATCGAGGACATTAAATTGCTATTTGTTGTGACCAACAGAAGACTGCAATGTAGCTGTCATTACTGAAAGAACACGTGGAAAACTCCTATCACTTCTCATCTCCCATGTAGTGGAGTAAAGAATATCTAACTATAGTGCAAAATGTGATACCAGCGTAAAAATTTGCAATTATGAAGATTTTGTAATGAGAAATTTGAAAATAACTATCTCCACGATGGGATCTTATTATTTAACGATTAATAATTAATTAAAATTAATTACTTAATTTTATGACACGAATTTCAAAGTGTCAATAAATTAGTCATGTTTGATATTAATCAAGAGCATTTTTCACCTATATAAAGAAAAGAAAAATTTATTGAAAAATTATATTGAAATATGCATGTGTTATAGTTAAATATGTTCATTTTGCTGATTTTTTTGTTTTTGAACTAAAAGATCAACGTTAAAGAAAAATTTCTTCAAACCAATGGTATCACAGTGTTTACAAAGGAGCTGGTAACAAATTAATACATCATTTTTCAATTTTCAAGAAAAGTAATTACAATATATTTACATATCTACATATCGAAAAGGGTAAGGTTACGGAAGGAGAAGATTTCCAGCTAGATAATGGAAATAGGATTGAAGTAATGGACGATAACGATGTATACAAATATTTAGGATTCTCACAAGCTGCCAGAATTGAACATAAAGTAATGAAAGAAAAATTGATAGATACATACAAGAAGCGACTGCAATCTATCCTCAAGACGCAACTAAACGGTAAAAACAAGATCACAGCAATAAATACATATGCTATACCAGTACTGACATATTCATTCGGAATCATTAAATGAACACAGACAGACATCCACGCGCTGGAAATATTAACTCGTACTACACTTACTAAACACAGAATGCATCATCCTAAATCAGCAATAGAGAGATTGACACTTCCAAGAGAACAAGGAGGACGAGGCCTAATTGATCTGAACAACTTATATTATAAACAACTAGACATTTTAAGAAAATATTTTTTTACAAAGAGCAACCAATCAACACTGCATAGGGCTGTGGCGCTAGCTGACAAATCATTAACTCCACTCAATCTAGCAAACGAAAATGTCAATCTACAAGGGAAACTCATAACTGACGCTTCAAAAGAGTTACGTCTCTCAGAAAAGACCCTACACAAGAGACATTATGATGAACTACATAAAGGTCTCGTAGATATTAAAGCATCAAATAGGTGGTTAAACAACGGGGAACTATTTGGAGAAACAGAAGGTTTTATGCTGGCTATTCAAGACAGAGTGATTGCAACGAAAAATTATTAAAAAAATACATTATACAAGATGCGACAGTAAACGATCAATGTAGAAAATGTAGTGTAAGGGGTGAAACAATCGAACACATCATATCCGGGTGCCAGTCACTATGTCAAACGGATAACCTCTACAGACATAACCAAGTAGCTAACATTATTCACCAAAAACTAGCAATCAAGTACAACCTCATTGATACACACACACCTTACTACAAATACAAACCGGAGAAAGTACTAGATAGCAAAGATTTCAAATTTTATTACGACCGCACAGTTATAACAGACCAAACTATACATCACAACAGACCGGATATAATTATAATTGACAAGAAGAAACAAGAAACTACCCTTATTGACGTTGCTGTCCCAATGTGCCATAACGTCGAGACTACATGGAAGAAAAAAATTGACAAGTATAGTGAACTTGCAATTGAGATCAAGAAGATGTGGAAACAGAAAAAGGTAAATACAATCCCATACGTAATATCGGCTAATAGCATCATACCGAAGAAGCTACATGAAAGCATTAAACAACTAGATCTTCCACCCAATGTTTACATCGAGACTCAAAAGGCAGTAATACTCAACACGTGTAGAATAGTTCGTAAATTTCTAAACTAAGAATGATACTTCGAGATTCCGAGACAGCTTCCATCCTGATATGGTTTTCGTGGTTTCCCATAGTCCGAAGAGTAAATGCTAGGATGGCGACGAGAAATCGGCCACGACCGTACACAGCAGAAAGAAAACATCATCTACAAACAATATTATAAATGACTTATTTTAGTTAGAGTTAAGACATAGTAATAATGTAGGTATGTAATATAGATACACATGGAAGTACTTGACGTAAGTCCGTACAACATGTTAGCTCCGGTTTTGACCGAGTTTGTATGAAATACATCCAATAAAATAATAATAATAATAATAATAATAATAATAATAATAATAATAATAATAATAATAATAATAATAATAATAATGATTGGATGAGCGTAGCGAGCGAAGCGATGATTCCATTCTACACTGGAGAAAAAATTCCGGAATGTTTTTTTTTCTTCTTTCTTTTTTTTTTTTTTTTTTGTATTTTTGTCTGTTTGTCCACACGATTCCGGCTAAACCGATACTCCGATTGCGATGAAATTTTACAGAGGCCTTCGAATCTCTGAACTTAGAACTGCCACGTTTTTGCACAATCGGAAAATAATTTCTCATGAAAATCGCAATTTTACGATTTTTTTCGATTTTTAACAAAATTCTTCGATTTATAAGACCTACATGCTTTGTCCGATTGTACTAATTTTTTCACAGAACCTTTATTTTATGAATTGATATATTCGTGTGAAATTTGAGCGTTATCGAAAGATAAATGTCTTTAAAAAATCACAATTTTACGACATTTTTCGATTTTTTAAATTTCTTTTGCTTATAGCCCCTACATGCTTTATCCGATCGTAATGATTTTTTTCACAGAACCTTTATTTCATGAATTTATATATTCGTGTGAAATCTGAGCGCTATCAAATAATTATTTCTTATGAAAATTGCAATTTTACGATTTTTTCTCTTTTTTAAAATTACGATTGATTAAAAATTTAAAAAATTAAGTTATTTTTTCATTTAATTTAATTTAATTAAAAAAAAATTCAACTTAGATATGATTTTTTCACAGAACAACAGAAAATCCGCATAACACATGGCAGCTCAATGCACCAATTACGCTCATCAAACAACGCGGCGGGACTTAAGCGTTTTCCTAGTAATAATAAAATATATAAATAAATGATGAACTACACAAAGGTCACGTACAATGGCGTCAGAACAGGGGGGGCAAGGGGGGCATTGCCCCCCTAACTTTCATGCCATGGGGGCATAGGGGGGCAGAATAAGAGTTGAAAAATCAAGATTTCTACTCTACTTTTTGGGAAATCAACGTCGGATGATTCTGACAACAATTATTTGTTTCAAGGAAGAAACAACCCAACAATTGCAGGAAAGGAATGTTATTGTTAGGTTGGATGACGTACCCCATGCCTGAACCGTCTATCAGAATATTTTTATAACCAACCACCCGTCTTGTATTGTGTGCCGGTCACTCAGTGGACACGTGACTCAGAATCACGTCATCATACGTCACCGAATATAATAACAAAATCAAATTTTGAAAAATTGTTGCTTAAAGTTTACATTACTGAAAAAAATCATACGTAACCTTACTTGAAAATACTCTTGGGGTATGTGACCTTAGACTTTGGTTACTGTGATTGGTGCTATATATTTTAAAGAAAATTAATGTAATGTGATTAAATAGTACAACTCCATGGTGTGACCAGTAGTTTTATCACAAATTATCCCTAGAATAAAAGTTAGGGCATTTTCAGAACGTATAATATTTACCCTTCATAATAAGCTTTAGTTAGGTATTTATTTATTAATTATTATCCATTAAAAAAAAAACATTTATCTTATTCAGTTACAAGAACTAATTTTTCCTGTCTAGACCTTTCTACCTCTATGCCTCTCAAGCTCTTGGATGCCACTCTAGGTCTTTCTACTTCTTGAGATGAGTATCTATAGGCCTCTCTTACTCTAGGTATGTCTCTCTATCCCTGGGGATGTTACTCTAGGTCTTTCTACTTCTAGAGATGACTTTCAAGGCCTCTCTACCTGTAGGTATGCCTCTCTATCTCTGGGGATGCCACTCTAGATCTTTCTACTTTGGGAGATGACTCTCTAGGCCTCTCAATCTCTGGCAATGCCAATCTTTCTACCTTGAGAGACTCGTAGGCCTCTCTGACTCTGTAGATGCATAGGCCTATCTATCTCTAGGGACGCCTCAATTGGCATCTCTATCAATGTAGATGCTTCTCTATAAGCATCTCTACCTTTGGGGAAAACTCTCTAGGTCTTTCTACCTAGGGAGATGCCTCTATAAGCCTCTCTCCCTCTGGAGATACCTCTCTAGGTCCTTTTTGACCTAGGGAGATGACTATCTAGACCTCTTTATCTTTAGGGCTGCCTCTATAAGCCTCTCCATCTCTGGGGTGGCCACTCTAGGTCTTTTGTCTCCTGCTCTGGAGATACCACTCTAGACCGTTCTATCTATGGAGATGCCTCTGTAGGGCTGCCTCTTGAGCCTCTCTTGCTCTGGAGATGTCTCTAAAGGCCTTTTTACCTGGGGGGATGTCTTCCAGGGATTTTTACCTAGGGAGATGCCTCACTACACCTCTCTACCTCTGGTGATGCCTCTATATCTGGAGATTCCTATTCGGTGGCGTTTGATATTGTCCCCCCCCCCCCCAACCCACAAACCAGTGGACTTTTTTTAGGCCTCCTCTTTGTAATTTAAACAGAATATTAGTATAAGTGTTTGAGCCCAAACTAATGCTTCTATCACAAAATCCTGAAAAAGTAAGGTACTCTGGGTCAAAATTCCTTGTTCATAGGTCAAAGGTCACGAAATAATTTACCCCAAGGCAACGACACAACACATTTGTACTTTTAATTCATATGCTAGGGGTAAATTTGTGAGAAAACGAGTGGTCTCCCGAAACATTTCTTTCAATGTAACACCAATTAGATATTAAAGGTCAAAGGTCAAATAATCTGGTAATCTTAACAAGTGTGGTCAAGTATGATTTTATTCAGTTATGCAAACTTTAAACAACCATAATCCAAAATTTAAGCTTCATAGTATTATATTTGGTGGCATATGGTATTTTTGTTTCCCCCCCCCCTAAATGTTTGACCCCCTCCCCCCAAACCCGAAAACCAGTGGATTTTTTGTAGGCCTCCTCATGGCAATTTGATCAGAATATTATTATAAGTGTTTGATCAAAATTTCATGCTTCTATAACAAAATCCTGAATAATTAAGGTACTCTGGGTCATAATTCCTCGTTCATATAGGTCAAAGGTCATGAAATAATCTACCCCAAGGCAACGACAAACCCATTTTTACTTTTGATTCTTGTTCTAGGGATAATTTGTGACAAAACGAGTGGTCACACGATACATTTCTTTCAATACAACACAAATTAGTTATTAAAGGTCAAAGGTCACATAATCTGGTAATATTTACACTTGAGGTCAAGTATGAATTTTTTTCTAGTTATGCAAACTTTAAGCAACTATATTCCAAAATCTTAGTGCCATAGTATGATATTCGGTGGCGTATGGTATTTTTGTTTCCCCCCCCCACCCCCAATGTTTGACCCCCCTCCCCAACCCCAAACTAGTGGACTTTTTTTAGGCCTCCTCTTGGCAATTTGATCAGAATATTATTATAAGTGTTTGATCAAAAATTCACGCTTCTTTCACAAAACCCCTAATCGTTGTGAAATTCGCCTCTAATCCGCTTGACTAATAGTCCGAAGAGCAAATGCTAGGATGGCGACGAGAAATCGGCCACGACCGTACACAGCAGAAAGAAAACATCATCTACAAACTATATTATAAATGACTTATTTTAGTTAGAGTTAAGACAAAGTAATAATGTAGGTATGTAATATAGGTACACATGGAAGTACTTGACGTAAGTCCGTACATCATGTTAGCTCCGGTTTTGACCGAGTTTGTATGAAATACATCCAATAAAAATAAAAATAATAATAATAATAATAATAATAATAATAATAATAATTAACACAATTTATTGGTCGGGACATTTCGCCGCGTAACTGTTTGTTTTGTGATTTTGTTTTTCTATGTAACGCCTTGTCTGGGCTTTTATTTTTGTAAGTTTTTAGAATTAATATCTTGTTTTTCTGAGGATAGCCCACACAGTTGGGCTGAAACGTCAAAAGCAATTAAAGCAGATTCGACGCGGCGAAATGTCCCGACCAATAAATTGTGTTAATTATTTACCGGGCCGCGAAAGCCTTAAATTTGAAATAATAATAATAATAATAATAATAATAATAATAATAATAATAATAATAATAATAATAATAATAATAATAATAATAATAATGGTACAAGGAAGGATAGTACCTAGACCATCATGATATATGAATTGAAAGGGTTATGTAAAACTCGTTGCATCCAGCCTGCAGTACATTAATTGTCTGCTACACAATTGTTTTGATGAATATATATTTATATGTACACGCGTTAGGAATATTCTGGAATGTTGATGTGAATGAGTGACTCTTGTAAATGACTAATGTTCGTTTGTCACCTAAACACGGTGCACAAGTGACTCAAGTGAATCAGTTCCAGAGAATGGGAAAGGAAATTGTTGGCATAGGATGTAACAATTAGCTTGGGTGATTATCAAGGATGAGTGTGAGCCGAGCTAGCCTCGTCACAATCACAAGATTCTTCTGTGTCAAGCAGGAAGTATGTATGTATGTTGCTGGCTTTGATAACTTCTCGCCGTCCAATAAGATTTATTACAACAGGTGTTTATGAAGGAGGACAGGAATGTTGTTGTTAACGATGCTCATGATAATATCAATAATATTGTATTTACGTGTTAAGCCCACAACAATAAGAATACTCATTATTATGCGGTTTTCCAGCATAATTATTACGCATTAATAATATTGATTGAAACAACAAATAGCCATTGAGTAACGGTTTACATTGTGGCCTATGTGCTCAGTTGTACAACCTCAAGCTGTAATGGAACTATGGGGTTTGGTCGGGGGGTGGAGGGAGGGGGAGAGAAAGGGGGCACAATTTTATGCCAAGAGGATTTAACTGACAACAAAACTGACAAACTCCATAATTTTATAAATTATCGACAAATCTAAACTGAAGCCAAGTAAAACATCACCAGTTGCATCGATAAAAATCGAAACGTTTCTGGGGCTATGCGCCCCAGATCCGCACTAGCTGAAAGCTTCCCCTATTGTACCAGGATATATATTTTTCAAAATAATTGTTTCGTGGGCAATGTTCGAACCCCCACCACAAAAAGAAAACAAGGGCTAGTCCAATTACGCCACTGGCCTTAAGATACATTTTATATAATTTATACATAAATATAAATGAAAATGTTGAAATATAAACAGAAATTTGAAAACTAAATTTAAAAATTTGTTTTATAAATAACAAAAAATGTATATAAGAATACATACATTTTCATTGTTAATCTAAAAAGCAAAACACTTTTTAGACGCAGTTCAATGCCATATCAGTATCATATCAACACCATTAAAATATTTTTTAGCTTTTTTACTTATTATATATTACATTAATCATTGAAACAAGTTATTCAAACTAAAAGAAACTTTTAAACACAAGATAGAATCAATTTTGTCAGTATCGTTGTTACACTCTTCATAAACTCTGTTAACAATATTACAAATTCTTAAGATTCGCAAACAAGTAACATAAGAACAATAAATTATCAAGTTTAAGTTTAAACCACGTGAGCCTTATAGTAGAAAGCCCATTGTATCCTATCTTTAGCCAGGGAATATATTTCAAGCCGCCATTCAAGAAAATGAAGTAGGTTCTTTCTAGCAGACTTATTCTATTATAGATTAAGACCTTATTGAATGAAAGTTGGTATACCTTCATGAATGGGCCTTTACACTTAGAGCAAATACAGCAAGAAGGCATTACCAATACAATGGCAAAGGATCTTATGTCATTTATGGTTGTTATAATACGTTTGTGAATTGGATAGAAAATAACAAGAGTGGGAAGTATATTTTCAGGGAGTGGCAGTCAAAGGACGCAGTAACAGTAGCAAACACAAAAACCGGGACACATATTTCATCGTTGTGTGGAAGCGAGAAGATTAGCAACACATTAGGTCATGTGGTGATACGGTGATATGATAATACGGTGATACGGTGATACGGTGATACGGTGATACGGTGATACAGCGATACGGTAATACGGTGATAGGGTGTTTACGGTGTTTGGGTGATACAGCAACGGTTTTACGGTGATACGGTGATACGGTGAGGGTTACGGTGATACGGTGATACGGTGATACGGTGATACGGTGATACGGTGATAGAGCGATACGGTGATACGGTGATACGGTAATACGGTGATACGGTGATATGGTGATACGGTGATATGGTGATACGGTGATAAATTGATACGGTGATTGGATGAGCGTAGCGAGCGAAGCAAAGATTCCATTTCACTACACTGGAGAAAAAATTCGGAATGTTTTTTTTAATTCTTTTTTATTCCTATCTTTTTGAATTTTTGTCTGTCTGTTAACACGATTCCGGCTAAACCGAAACTCCGATTACGATGAAATTTTATGGAGGCCTTTGAAATCTCTGAACTTATATTAGAACTGCCACGTTTTTGAGCGCAATCGGAAAATTATTTCTCATGAAAATAGCAATTTTACGATTTTTTTTCGATTTTTAAAAAAATTATTCGACTTATAACACCTACATGCTTTATCCGATTATAATTATTTTTATACAGAACCTTAATTTTATGAATTGATATATTCGTGTGAAATTTGAGCGTAATCAAAAAATTACTTCTTATGAAAATCGCCATTTTACGATTTTTTTCGATTTTTAAAATTTCTTCTGCTTATAACACCTACATGCTTTATCCGATTGTAATGACTTTTGCACAGAACCTTAATTTTATGAATTAATATATTCGTGTGAAATTTGAGTTTAATCGAAATATTATTTCTTATGAAAATCTCTATCTATCTAAATCTCTACAGTGATACGGTGATACGGTGATATGGTGATACGGTGAAACCGTGATACGGTGATACAGCGATACGGTAATACGGTGATACGGTGATACGGTGATACAATGATACTGTGATACGGTGATACAAAGTTACGGTGATGCGGTAATACAATGATACGGTGATGTTTTGAAAAGGTGGCACGGTAATACAATGATACGGTAATGCGGTGATACAATGATTCGCTTATGCAGTGATACAATGATACGGTGATGTGGTGATACAATTATTCGGTTATGCGGTGATACAATGTTACGGTGATAGGGTGATACAATGATTTGGTGATGTTTTGAAATGGTGGCACGGTCATGTATTGATATGGTGATGCGGTGATGCGGTGATACAATGATACTGTTATGCGGTGATACAATGATACGGTGATGCGGTGATACAATGATACGTTTATGCGGTGATACAATGATACGGTGATGCGGTGATACAATCATACGTTTATACGATGATACCATGTTATGGTGAAGCGGTGATATAATGATATGTTATGCGGTGATACAATGATACGGTGATGCGGTGATCAATGTTACGGTGATAGGGTGATACAATGATTTTGGTTATGTTTTGAAATGTGTGGCACGGTCATGTATTAATATGGTGATGCGGTGATGCGGTGATACAATGATACGGTTATGCGGTGATACAATGATACGGTGATGCGGTGATACAATGATTTGGTGATGTTTTGTTAAGGTGGCACGGTCATGTATTGATCCGGTGATACGGTGACGCGGTGATACAATGATATGTTATGCGGTGATACAATGATACAGTAATGCGGTAATACAATGATACGGTAATGCGTTGATACAATGATTCTGTTATGCAGTGATACAATGATACGGTGATGTGGTGATACAAGAATACGGTGATGCGGTGATACAATGATACGGTGATGTATTGAAAAGGTGGCATGGTCATGCAATGATATAGTGACGCGGTGATACAATGATACGGTGATGCTGTGATACAATGATATGGTGATGCGGTGATACAATGATACGGTGATGCGGTGATACAATGATACGGTGATGCGGTGATACAATGATACGTTATGCGGTGATACAATTATTCGGTTTTGCGGTGATACAATGTTACGGTGATAGGGTGATACAATGATTTGGTGATGTTTTGTTAAGGTGGCACGGTCATGTATTGATACGGTGATGCGGTGATACAATGATACGGTTATGCGGTGATACAATGATATGGTGAAGCGGTGATACAATGATACAGTAATGCGGTGATACAATGAAATGGTGATGCGGTGATACAATGATACGGTGATGCGGTGATACAATGATACGGTTATGCGGTGATACAATGATACGGTGATGCTGTGATACAATGATATAATGATGAGGTGATATAATAATACGTTTATGCGGTGATACAATGATACTGAGATGCGGTGATAACATTGATATGGTGATGCGGTGATACAATGATTTGTTTATGCGTTGATACAATGATACGGTGAAAGTGTGATACAATGATACGGTGATGCGGTGATACAATGATACGGTGATGCGGTGATACAATGATAGGTGATGCGGTGATACAATGATACTGTGATGCGGTGAAAAGGTGATAGGGTTATATGCTAGCACAGTGGGGTGGGGGCGTAGCGCATCTTGGTCACAACAACTTGAAGTAGTAGTTTCATTTTTTAAGAGCTATATGCAAAAAACGTAAAATCCAGTTTTTGCGTCTGGGATTGTACACACATCGAAATTCTTGGAATACCTGGGTGCTGAGGTGAAGTGGTTCCTGTGAAGTCCTACCGCAGCTATTGAAAGCAGCATGCGTTTGCACTTACGTTTATGATGTGGCTGAATAGACACCCCTACCCACAAGCTGCCATTCTTAACTGAATCGCGCTCGCCGCTAGTGTACCGGGACCGAGCTCAAATACCAACAAGATGGATTTACGACGTGAAACTATGTGGGTGACCCTCTGTCACATGTAACATTAATTTACATGTATGAGTGATACAAATACGTCATAGGCTTCGAATATTTCCTTGTTTTTTAAATTAAAATAAATATTTATGCATTTAAGAAATCGTAACATAATTTCATATAATAATACTATTTTGTATTGTTGTTATTATTATTATTATTATTATTATTATTATTATTTTATTCGATGTATTTCATACAAACTCGGTCAAAACCGGAGCTAACATGTTGTACGGACTTACGTCAAGTACTTCCATGTGTACCTATATTACATACCTACATTATTATTATTGTTATTATTATTATTATTATTATTATTATTATTATTATTATTATTATTATTATTATTATTATTATTATTATTATTATTATTATTATTATTATTGTTATTATTATTATCAGGGATCAGGGTAAACAAAAATTTGCAATTCCGGGAAATAATAATAAATACGGTCAAAGGCGCCTAGAGTGTTAAGTTTCCGAAGCTCTTAATGACTTACCTGATCAGTTATTAAATTTTACTAAAATTTCCTAGGTCAAGCAAGAAATAAAAATATTTTTGTTGTCTCAATTGAGTTCTCTTGCCTAAATTGTTTTGCTCTTACCTTGTTTTCGTACTCATCCTTTACCTATATTTCTGACAAGTTTTCTGATATGTTTAAGAACAAAAAGCCTTGAAGTTGTGTAGTGTTTATTTTTTTATTTTTAAGTTTACGGTTAATCTACCTTAAATTTGTTTATTTAATGCTTGTGATTTGTATAGTTTTTTCATAATGATTCCTTCCTCTTATGGGTTGTTTTTGTGTAGTTTATTTGAATGTTTATTCCACAGATTTAGCCCGGCCTAATTGGGCTTTGTGGGTTTCCATGAGATGTAACAATGTTAATTTGTGTTTTGTGAAAAATAAATTGATTATTATTTAAAAAAATATATATATATATATATATATTATTATTATTATTATTATTATTATTATTATTATTATTATTATTATTATTATTATTATTATTATTATGATTATTATTATTATTATTATTATCATTATATTATTATCATTGGGGGGGAACATTTGATTATAACTAACATCACTGATCACTGCTCAAAACCATATCATGAGAACCATATTAATTTTAATCTTCAGGGGGCTTCAGTCAACTGACTTTGTTTTATATAGAGTAAAGACATTCTTTTCCCTTGCTACAACTGTATTTTTATAGAACTGTTTTATATGTTTTTAATAATCTTAGTAACCATGACTTTGTGGGAATAGTGCCCGTCAATACTAGAAATTCATCAGTGCTACGTTTAACCGTACCTGACTTTAGATTAAACAAATACGCGTAACCAGTTATCATATAAAGGTCCATATCTGTTCAATTCTATTTTATGCAAGATTCCAGAGTTAAAACCATGTATGAAATATGTTCATTTTAAAAAACTTGCAGAAA
Organism: Sweltsa coloradensis; assembly: GCA_024449915.1. NCBI lineage: Eukaryota > Metazoa > Arthropoda > Insecta > Plecoptera > Chloroperlidae > Sweltsa > Sweltsa coloradensis. Next base: position 70,717 of record JAMZAV010000860.1, on the reverse strand, counting down.
ATGCAGTAAAGGAGAGGTAAATTATTTCCCATTTTAAAATTGCTTTTACCTTTAATATTAAGATTATGTATGTAGACCTACTTGTGCGTTGTTTTATTGAATTGTTTTATTGAATTGGTTACATTTAAAATTTATTATCATGAATTTTTAATTATAAAATTGTATTTTTAATTTTATTTATTTAGAAAATTTGGGTTTTAATTATTTTTTTTTAAGGTTGTAAGGATGTATAGTACATTAATATTTACCGTGGCGGCGGGCCACAATTAAAATGTTTATTATATGAAGCAGTCTTTAAACACGAGCAGTTTGCTCATGAAGGCAACTTGCTTGTTTGATATTGTTAAATGATTGTGTGTGTTTAATCAAATAAATTAAATAAATGAATTGAATTGAATTATTATTATTATTATTATTATTATTATTATTATTTATTATTATTATTATTATTATTATTATAGTGATTCTTTATTGTTCAAAACAATTCAGGTACATTTGCGTCCTGGTATACAACAAAGGCGGGGGTAAGGCCCAGCCCAACAAAAGGTTTACATTATAACAGCGTGAAAACATAAGTATAGTACACATATTATTGTAGACAAATTAATAAAAATTAACAAAATAATAATAAAGATGAGTGTGATAACAAAATCAATAAAAGTTTCTATCTATAAAACAAGAAATTTGTATGGCAAAATCTTTTAAAGAGAGAGAGAGAGAGAGAGAGAGAGGAGAGAAGAGAGAGAGAGGAGAGAGAGAGAGAGAGAGAGAGTGATTACTGCAAAAATCTTCTGACTATGTGGCACGTTTGAAGGATGACTGCTTTCTGCATGCTGATGTAGAGATTTGAAGAAAGACCCAGGCATTGTAGGCTGGGCAGAGAGGGAAGAGGGTATGACCCCAGTGGCTGAGATCACGATAGGCACGACAGTAACAGTTTCTTTTTTCCAAATTCTTGTTATTTCTTGACTTAAATTTTGATATTTTTCCACTTTAGTGTTCTCGGTGTTCTCAATATTTTTACTCATGGGGATCGCAATGTCAATTAGGTATGTAATTCTGTTAGATTATCGAAATAAAATGATGCCCGGTTTGTTTTGGTCTATGGTTTTGTCTTTTTATAACCTGTTTATCCCAATACATTATAAATTCTGCATTTTCGATCACAGGTGCAGGAGAATACTGTAATAAGGAGGTGGATTGACAAGTAGATGTGCGTTCATTCCTAGATGTTGATAAACTATCTTTATACCGGGATTATGCTACTGAGAAAACCACGTGTTGGCAATTGAAGGACAACCAGCTATAACATGGTCTATTGTCTCCGTAAACTTTTTGCTTTTTCTACACATATTCATTGTCATTGGATTTGATGATGAATTTTTATAGTTGTTAGTGTTTATAACCTGATCTTGGATGGCGAACATAAATCCTTCGGTTTTCAGCAAACAAATCTCCTTTGTGAATCCATCTTATTGATTTAACAATGTCAATATTTGGCTGCGGATGTTTTTTGGGTATCTCCCATGAAGTGATTTAGTATTCCAGACATTCATCTTCATATTTAAATTTTCTATTTATATTTCTGGATGGAAAGAATCGTCATTTAGCCTGAGGGGATTATAGTTTTATCTCGGAGTTTAAGTTCTTGGTGATAATGGAATGTAGAATTAAGAAAGTATGATCTGAGTTTATGAACTTGCGAATAGCACAATGACCGAATATTTACCAATCCTCTTCCACCCTTTCCCCTTTGGTATATATAACCTTTCAGAAGATGTTTTTGGGGTTTGGTGAGTTCTGAAGAAGGTCATTTGTTCTTCTTGTTAAACGATCTAGGTCCATCAAGTCCACATCTGACCACTTCACAATACCAAATGAAAAGGTCAAGATTGGGTTTAAAGCCCATGCATTTAAATGCCTTGATTTTATAGCTTCCTTTAACATTTGTTTTTTAAGATATTTTTTAACTCTATGTTCATACTTTTGTTTAAATACTTTTTTTTAAATTTCCTTGTGGTTAAGAATAATGTTTTGCCTCATTCCTAGGTATTTGTATCTTTCTTCGCTATTTGTTTATGTTTGGAATTTCTTGACCGACACCAATTTGGTAATTGTCAGTTTCTTGCAATTTTTCCACTTTTCATATGCATTGAAGCACATTTATTCTAATCCAAATTCCATATGAATGTCTTCACTGAATAATTTTACAATTTTCAATTAAATTTTGAGCTCTTCTTTTGATTTTCCATACATTTTAAAAACATTTCCCTATACAGCAGATGTGTTTATCCTTGTCATTATTTCTTTACAGGTAAGGCGATATCCAGCATTTGTTTGATTAAGTAGCTCTGATACTGGGTTTAATGCGAGACAAAACCATAGAGGGCTAAGGGTGTCCCCCTGGAAAAATCCCCTCCTTTATTGCCATATTTTCAATATTAACAGAATCTGAATTGGTTTTTAGTATTATATTAATTCTCCATTTAATTCATGAGATGCTTAAGCACCGTTATCAACTGTGGATTTACCTTATAACAAATCAAGAACTTTGATTAACCCAATCGTGCGGAACCGAATCAAATGCTTTTTTGTAGTCTATGTAAGCTACTGATAGATTCCTCTTTTTGGTCATTTTGCAAAGTTTTGTAACAATTACTATCAATTATAAGCTGCTCTTTACATTCCTATGCATTTTTTTGTGCATCCTTTCTGTTCCCACGCTAAAATTTCATGTTCTGATAAATGTTTCTGTTAATTTCAAGGTAAAGATTGATGTTAGAATTTTATAAAAAGGTTTTGGGAAGCAAGTGATGGGTCTATAATTTTTGGGGTCCGATCTGTCTCCTGTCTTGAATATCATATTGGTTATACCTTGAGTAAAGAATCCTGGAACAAGTGATGGGTCGTGAAAGTACTTGGTTAAAGAAATCCTTTAGTTTACAATTTCACTGGCGTTAGTCTTTTCCACCAAAAGTTCGTATTCCATTACTCCAGGAGCTTTTCCAATTATGAGTTTTTTTTATTTCATATGTAATCGTCTATATTTACTACTATATCCGGCATTTCTTCAATTTCATCTGTTCTTTGTTCTATATGAGGAAGCCATTCGGCCTCGCGGTTAAAGTCTTTTGGTTTTTTACCAAATGTTGCTCCAATAAATTTCCCCCAAGGCTTCTTTTGGGAGGAGGAGGAATATTGTCGTTGTCAACCATACTTTGTTTTTCCTAGTTTCCGATTTTAAAAACAGTTTTTTCATTACTCTTAAACAATTTGTTTTTCTTCGTGTCTCCTGCTACACTGCACATATCTTTTTAAGCGTGCCGCTAGAGCTTTCAATCTTTGTTTCATAGTTCCCAAATAGTCTTCACATTTTAATCTGAAATCTTCTTCACATGGATATGTTCCGGCTTTCCTCAAAAACACTGGTTAACTTGTTCCTCAGGGACACCGATGTGTTATTTACTAAAATATGCTGTTAAATGTCCAATATCCCCTTTAGTACGTTGATTCTATGTTTTTTAACCTTTTTTTCCATTTCTCCTCCCTTTTTGGTTTAGTCTATTGTTTTCTGAATTTTTTTGGTTGGATAAGGTGAAAGTTTGAACTTCTCTGCTACAGTTGACTGCTCCACAAAATACAGCCAGATGAATTTTCATGAAATCGGTTGGATTAAATTATTAAATATTCTTCCAAAAATGTTATTCAGATAGTTAATGTAAATGCATATATTTTTATTTTGTAATAATCTTTGGTAAGTTCGGTCTCTCTTTGAAAGGAATGTGTTCAAATTTGCTAATGTTGTTCATAAATGCTATTCTTATATGTTCTGCGTTATGTTATGTTATGTTATTATTATTATTATTATTATTATTATTATTATTATTATTATTATTATTATTATTATTATTATTATTATTATTATCATTATATTATTATCATTGGGGGGGAACATTTGATTATAAACTAACATCACTGATCACTGCTCAAAACCATATCATGAGAACCATATTAATTTTAATCTTCAGCGGCTTCAGTCAACTGACTTTGTTTATATAGAGTACGACATTCTTCCATTGCTACAACTGTATTTTTATAGAACTGTTTTATATGTTTTTAATAATCTTAGTAACCATGACTTTGTGAATAGTGCTGTCAATACTAGAAATTCATCAGTGCTACGTTTAACCGTACCTGACTTTAGATTAACAAATACGCGTAACCAGTTATCATATAAAGGTCCATATCTGTTCAATTCTATTTTATGCAAGATTCCAGAGTTAAAACCATGTATGAAATATGTTCATTTTAAAAAACTTGCAGAAAATGCAGTAAAGGAGAGGTAAATTATTTCCCATTTTAAAATTGCTTTTACCTTTAATATTAAGATTATGTATGTAGACCTACTTGTGCGTTGTTTTATTGAATTGTTTTATTGAATTGGTTACATTTAAAACTTATTATCATGAATTTTTAATTATACATTGTATTTTTAATTTTATTTATTTAGATAATTGGTTAATTATTTTGTTAAGGTTGTAAGGATGTATAGTACATTAATATTTACCGTGGCGGCTGGCACAATTAAAATGTTATTATATGAAGCAGTCTTTCACACGAGCAGTTTGCTCATGAAGGCAACTTGCTTGTTTGATATTGTTAAATGTATTGTGTGTGTTTAATCAAATAAATTGAAAAATAAATTGAATTGAATTATTATTATTATTATTATTATTATTATTATTATTTTTATTATTATTATTATTTTTATTATTATTATTATTATTATTATTATTTTTATTTATTTTATAGGCATGATTATGTTATTTTCGGGAACAAAGTAAGTAGCCACATTTTAAATGCAAAGCGAAAGTACTACGGGGAGCAAAATAAAAAAAATCAAAAATATTTAAAGGGGGACTGGAAAACCAAAAAACGAAATTTAGGAAAGAAGAAGAAAAGTTTGGGCCCGATGAGGTAGTAAATAACCATCTAGGAAAAAACACATCAAAAGGAAATTTTTAAATAAATTTGCTGATTCTTTTTCAAAAGAGGTTGAAAATTTTAAACATTCTTGTGAAAATTAAAAAAGCAAAAAATATGCACAAAGCTTCAAGATCAATCATGTATAGCCCGTGTAACCGTTGAAAAGGTTGGACTATAATTGCAGGAAAAAACTCGAAAAGTCACCGGGGTTTACGATATCCGTGTAGTAGATTTAAAAATATATGGCACCTTAATCCCGGTAATTGTACTTTCTTAATTTTTCTATAAAAAAAGGCGTTTTGCCTGATAACTAAAAAAATCATAGTGAGCCCATTACAAAAAAGGGGGGTCACACACTTTTTGAAAATTATTGACCAATTGCTTGTTACCCCTCATAGAAAAAAAAATGGGAAAGATGTATTCAGATCAATTTAAAAAAATTCTTAAAAGTTTAATATCATTAATAAAGAGCAATATGGGTTTCAAAAAAGGAAAAGCAAATTTTCCGATCTCCTTGTGCGCTTTTTTAAATTTGATCTCTTAAAAAAAAATGACAACTTCCCGTGTTAGCTATGTTTATAGATTTTAAAAAAGCGTTTGATACGATGAACCTGAGAAAATTTCGGGAAAGTTTTTTAAAATATTGGATACGTGGTAATATGTTTAAATGGTTTAGAACTACCTTAAAAGTAGGAAGATTTGGTTAAAATAGGGGTTTTTACAGCTACGAGAAAGATCTAATACTGGGTTAGCACAAAGCTCAATTTCAGGACCAAATTTTTTTATTTGATCTACGTAAAACGATTTTGTAAAAATTTAAGCACTGCGTTACCAAGATAAAAGAGTACACTATTATCTGGGTTATACTAATGTTTGCCGACGCGCTGCCTATATCTCGTTCATAAGATTTTAAAAGTTGCAGAACAAAACCTAAACGCAGATATCAGGAGCTTGGCGTGTTATGCTCTCGATTGTGAATTAACCCTGAATTCAATTAAAACTAAACTGTACACATTGTACACATGAATCACGTTCGGATAGCATTCACATAATAAGTCATACCAATGAGTGTTTGCATACTAGTAATAGTGTGGTGGTATGTGAATGTGTTGAGGAGATCGAGTGTGTTGATACTCACGTGTATCTAGGGTTGATTGTAGATAAATATTTTAGTTGGAAACCTCACATTGATTCAGTTTGCAAAAAGCTTAGAAGTTGCTCATTTCAATTATATAAATTAAAATATATTTTGCTTTATCCTACCTTGCGAACTGTTTATATCTCCTTGGCAGAATCAATAATTTCTTATGGTCTATTAGCATGGGGCAATGCGAGTAACATTCACTTAAAACCCATTAAAGTTCTGCAAAATAAAATGTTAAAACTCATTATTCCAGATAACAAAACCTCAATCGTTTTCCATACACATGACTTGTACACATATTGTTTTTTATTGTCTGTTTCTTTACTGTATCGATTTTGCCTTTTGGTTAAATATTATTTTAGTGACACCTACAAAAATTCACGCAATGAGCATCAATATAATACAAGATTTGTGTTAAAAACTAACTTCGATATTCCAGAATACATCAATAAGTACGGCCAGAGAACTCTTTGAGTATTCCTTTCCGCATACGTTTAATCAATTACCAGAGGACATGAAAGATTTGCAATCGTTAAGTGAGGTTAAAAATAAACTTAAAATTTACTTACTTTGTTCCATAGATAAGCCTATTGATTAACTTATAATTCATTTTAATTTGATTAATTTAAAAACTATTTCTTTGTTATACAGTCGCGATTTTTGTCGTGTAGGAATGTTCTCGCCTGTCATATCAAATTCAATTAATATATTTCAGTATTGTAAAGTCGTATTCTCGTTGTTGTATAATTATTTCAGTTTTAATTTAGCCTATGAACATTATTTGTGTAATAAAATTAAAATTTAATAAGTCTGTCTGACCCATGTAATCACTATAACTAATACTCTGTTAACATACGACCTTGGGGGGAACGAGGTTTTCCATAAAACGAGTTTTTTTCCACACCACGAGGGGGCGTGTGATACGGAATTTGGGTGGCCCTAGACCGGAAAGGATCGAGGATTTCGATAAAAAAATACCCCCGGTCGCGCGGACCCCGTCTTCCCCCCCCGTTTTCTCGAAAATGTCCAAAATTTTCGCCCGCGGCGGGTTTTCTGCACTTTAAGGCCGGGGAAAATTTTTCTAATTTTTGCGTCACCCGTCATCTCTGGAGGTGGGCAATACGCATGGGGAATAAGGGTAACCGTTTAAAAAAACGTCCCGTTTTCAAACGCCGGCCCTTCACAGTACCGAAATTTTTTAAAAATTTTGGGTAAACTCTAGAGCTTTGTTCTTTGGTGATTTTGAAAGCTTTAAAAAGGATGCAGAAGAGAGTGAAAAAAATTGTCCCGGAAATTTCGTTAAAACCGAGAAAAAAAAATTCCAAAAGTTTTCGTTTTTTCAGTGCTATTTTGAAATGTTCAAAAGTCGAATTTTAGCGGTCCCATAAAAAACTTTTCGTGTTTCAACACCTTCGTTAGGGATGTATGTATCAGAAAAACAATAGTTTGTGTACCGAAAATCGAACCCGTCGTAAAGGTACAATGTTGAATGACGTCAGGGACGTCCGATTTTAGACAATGTCCAACTTTAATGCGCCGAAATCGACGGTAAATATTTTATCTCGAGCACAAGATTGATTCACAACAATGTATCGATTCGTCACGAATGATTTGGTACCAAACTTTTTTTATTATTGAACATAGTTCGATACGATATGGAAATTACAAATTTGCCACGTTAAAAATTTATCTTCTTAAAATATTTTGCACCAGCATTTAGATGGGGGGGCGGGGGTGTAAATAACCAAGATTTTAGTTGTAATGTTGTGCTATTAAAATAAAAAATGATTCAGGGAATCCGGTAATGAACGTTTAAACTCTTCGTTTTCGCCCTCTGTGGGCGAAAATTACCTTTTACCTGTTATTTTACAGTTTTGTGGGCATCTTTTTCTGGATAAATAGGCCTGCTTGGCGGTCGTAACTCAAAGGAGACTTATTTTTTGAAAACGAAAAATATCACTTTTCACGCACGGGACATTTATCTACAGTTTCATAACAAACACTTTGTGTTTTGTTACATTCGGCCGTGTTTTTTCCTTCCGACAAGCAATCCATGTGTAATTATTTAAAGAATGTAATAGCATTTTCTTATCCAACATGATTTTTTGGATGCCCCGAAACGGGCCCCTATTTCGACTTTTAGGTCCCTACCATGTTGGGCTAATTAATAATATGAACATCAATCTTAATAATAAATTTACTCCGTCTCACTTTTCAAAGGTCCTGAGCGCCGAAATTGCACTTGAAAATTAGTTTGTAATTCAAAAACGATAAATAAATTATTATCATTTTACATTTTGCATGCTTACTGTGTTCGGATAATACTGAGACGCTATTTGTAGCAAAATCTATTTATATCTCAAGTGTTGTAAGAAGATGTGCAATGCTCTGCATAAAATGAGGCCCTGAAAGGGTTAAGCCTACTATCCAATTCAAAAAATCAATTCAACACAATATTCACCTGAACAAGGTTCATGTGGAAGATAATGACATTCAAAATCCAAAATGACACACATAGGTACTTAAAACTTGACAAGATCTACAAAAGCGTATGCGTGCTAGACATTCACCAGGTCAAAGGGTTTTTAAAGGGGCAATTTTGAGTAGTTAAAATATAAATAAATGTAAATAAAAATTAAATTTTGAAATGATTTAATTTTATATAAATCAATGAACCACTACTGTAGTGGTACCCCTGTAACAGGGGTCGGGTTATGATAAAGGGGCAATCGAGGACATGAACCACTGTTGAGGGCAATCCCAGACTATTTTTGTGTGAGGGGGGTGGGGAGGGGGAATGTAAAGTCGAGTTTTCAATACTTAAACATTTAATATTTGGTGAAATGTATTAACTTTTTTCGGTTTTTACGTCACAGGGCCGCGTCCAAGGCATCCGAATTTCGAGGACTGTTTTGACTTAACGCCGCAATGACACAGTTTGGGGGGGGGGGCGACGGGGGATTTTGGAAATGGAATTTAATACATTTGATCAATATTTTCAAGCCTTTTGACGAAATTATGTTCAATACCAGTATTTCCGTCGTGATGGGCCAAGATGAGGGGTTATGAACGAAGTGGGTGGTGGAGGGGGGAGTGAAGTCGACTTTTCCATACAAAAACCTTAAATATTTAGTGAAATTTAGGAACTTTTTTCGGTTTTGCTCTTTCAAATTATGTCACAGGGCTGCGTGCAAGGCATCCGATTTTCGAGGACTGTTTTGACTAGACGCCGCAATTACACAGTTTAGTGAGGGGGGAGGGGAGGGGAGGGGGATTTTGGAAATGGAAATTAATACATTTGTTCACTATCTTCAAGCCTTTTGCAGAAATTATGTTTAATACCAGTATTTCCGTCGTGATGGGCCATGATGAGGGAATATGAAGGTGGAAGAGGGGAAGGGGGGGGGGGTAAAGTCGAGTTTTCAGTACATAACAAACACGACAGGGACTGCAGGACGGCTAAAAACGTTACGATCATAATTTTTGCATTGGGAAATTGACGTGTTTTGACCCAGGACTACCGTCACCCTTTTTGGGGTGCCAAAGGGGAATTTGGGATTTGAATTTTTTTCATTTTGAGTTTTTCGCCGAACCGAACACGTCAGCGGGCCGGGTCCAAAAAACATAGTCAGGATCTGTCAAATTTTAGACGTGTGTAAAAAATTTCTTTGAATTTCTCAAAAAAGTGGTTGGTCATTTTGGTGATAAAAAAACATTTCTTTTCGTCATAACTCGGGCAGTTCTTCTCCGTTCCGGGCCATCTTGGGCTTTACGGAACCGGACTGACGAGGCTAATTTTTGCGTATCCCGGAAAAGCGTCCCGGAAAATTCGGCGTCACGGAAAAACCCGGAAAAAGTACAAAAGTTGTCAGATTTGCCAAATTTTTTTTCCACAATGTTTCGGAGGTCGAAGCGAGTCCGTAAGTGTTTCGAAAAATCGTTGGTCATTTTTGGGAAATCCAAAAAACATTACTTTTGTTAATAACTTTTGCAATTGTTGTCCAATCTCCGCCATCTCGGACACTACGGAACCGGACGTCAGACGCCGACATTTTGGCGTCCCGGAAAAACCCGGAAAAATACCAAGTGGTACCAATATCAAAAAAATGTTTTTTAACAAGTGTTCAGGAGGACAAGGCGATTCCGAAAGCGTCGTGCAAAATCGAACGTCAATTTTGGGAAATCCAAAAAACATGTCTTTTCTCAACAACTCGGGCAATTGAGGGGGGGGGGGGGGGGCGATTTTGGAAATGGAAATAAATACATTTTATCAACATCTTCCAGCTTTTTGCGGAAACTAGGTTTAATACCAGCATTTCCATTGTGGTGGACCATGATGTGGGTATATGATGGAGGGGGAGGGGGAAAGAGGGTGTAAAGTAGAGTTTTCAATACATAAACCTTGACTATTTAGTGAAATTTAGTAACTTTTTTCGGTTTTGCTCTTTCCAATTACGTCACAGGGCCGCGTCCAAGACATCCGATTTTCGAGAGTTTGATTGGAGGGAGGGGGGGGGGGGGAGATTTTAGAAACGGAAATTAATACATTTGTTTAATATCTTCATGCCATTTCATTTTTGGGGCGATACCAATGGCGTCAGAGGGATTTACGGCCCTTATACTAAATTATTTTATTTTTAAATTGTTGGTCTATTTTGGAAAAATCAAAAAACACTGTTTCTTTTAATAGCTCTGGCAATTTTTGTGCGATAGGGTCCATCTTGGGGTCTTTGGAACCGTATTGGTCGAACGCAGCAGGGGTTATTAACAGGGGTTATTTTTAATTGTTAAATAATGTAATAACATTTTTTTACTACATCCTCTTTTACCCGCGCAGCTTCGGGGCGGCGGGTAGGATCCGGCGACGTCCAGAAAAAGTGTCGGAAAACAAGGAAGCGTCAGCAATTGAACTTTTTGATTATTCTTGGCCATGCATTTGTCGCCTCAGATTTATACTGTTTAATTACCATAGCCGAGAATGAAAGAAAAACTGGAAAACTGTCTCGGTTTGCGATTTTTCCTCATCAGAAGGAAATGTAAAACCTAACATGGTAATACAACCGAACCTTGAATTTTTAAATAATCAGGCAACGGCTAGGAGATTCACGACCTTCGGACGGGCGAGACACACCAGATGTTACTGGGATCGTTGCATAGCTTGGCCTGGCTTGGCCGGTCTGACGCGTCTTATCTGGAGCATCACATTCTGTCAAGGTCAGGACCGTTCCCGAGGATTGACGTAATGTGGCTCATGACGTGGCGCAGGGAATGTATCAATAGCAGCATTGCATACAAGTGAGTATGAAGTGGCGTCTTTCACATCAGAGTCCCGAACAATTGTCCCAAGAAAACATTTCTCACACATTTTACACAAAAGACGTAAAAATGTTCCGATTTCGAAAATCATTTTTCACCGTACTTAGAGGCGGCGGACAGCGTCCGGCGGCGTACCGAAAGTGTCCCGTAAAACAAATTTGTCCCAGGACTTCGGATAAACGACAAACGTTACCCGCAAACTACCGAATCGCGGCCGTACACGGACCGATTCGCGATTTTGTCGCGTCAACGAGGTTTTCCAACTACGAGGTATTCCGAGTACGAGGTTTTCCACGCCCTCCGCGTAGCGGCTTCAAGCCGCGCTTGCGCGACTTGTACAATATAATGTTTCATAATCCACAGACAAGCCGCTATGTGGCTTTGTGGACAACGATGTCAAATTGTTTTGTAAAAAATGCATGTAATATTATTATAAAATAACAATATAAAAAAAATTATTATTATTATTATTATTATTATTATTATTATTATTATTATTATTATTATTATTATTATAATTATTATTATTATTATTAGAGAAATCAAATATTTTACGAGTCATTTCGCTGTGTTCGTTTTTAATTAAATTACCTGACGTTTCGATACGTCTGTGCCAGTTAAAGATAAAATTCATTTTCAATCTAGTGGTGTTTATGAAATCCCTTGTAAATGTGGTTCGGTCTACATTGGACAAACCTGTCGTACAATTGGGACTAGAATTAAAGAACATAGAGCGCACTGCCAACCACTACAGAGAGGACCTTTCGGCAGTAGCAAAAACGGGGTGGAAAATGCTAATGATCCCACGCACAAGACCCTTTTTTGAAGATACCAAAATTTTATGCACAGAAGAAAACCTTTTTCCTCGACTCATAAGAGAATCGATTGAAATTGCCAAGCACCCCAATAATTTAAGGGGGATATTGGTGGTTTTAAATTAAGCAAACCATGGAGTCCGATGATAGGGAAATAACTCTCAAGACAACAACAACAACAACAAAAACCCACCACCACCACCACCACTGCCACAACAACAACAGCAGCAGCAGCAGCAACAGCATCAAGGAAGAAGAGATGTTTCTAGTTCTTTGGACAATGACAATCAGAGCCAAAGAAGAAGCAAAAGAATTCACAAAAACAATCTAAATGTAAAGTTTTTCAGTGTTGCCTCAGAGATGATACGCACGGGACGTATCAAAAACGTCAGGTAATTTAATAAAAAACAAAACACAGCGAAATGACTCGTAAAATATTTGATTTCTCTAATATTTCGGGCTGTGAAAGCATCAAGCAAGAAATTATTATTATTATTATTATTGTTGTTATTATAGTGTACCTGATCACATATTTGTGAGGTGTGACTTTTCACCCATTCGCTCAATGATTTACACAACTAAAATTACCGATCATTATCTTATCGCAGCGGATTTGTATGCACCTGCGTCTGTTAGTCAAATCGAGGGTCCTTCACATAAAAAAATACGTTTTTAACGAACGAGTGCTAAGGCAAAAATTGGAATGTTGTGATTGGCCAGCTTTAATGGAATTAGATGATTGTAATGATCTTTATGAAGCAGTTGTAAAAAACTTTAAAAGTTGTTATAAGAGTGCTAGCTGTGCCGCCGGAGCATTAAAGAAAGATGAAAAAAAATGTTGGATGACACCTTGTCTATTAGTGAGCATTAAAGAGAGGGATACTCTATTTAGGAAGTGGAAAAATTGTAAGCACGCCGCTATCAAATCAATGTATAAGATAGAGAGAGAGAGGAGAGAGTAGAGAGTACAAATCTGCGCGTAACATGGTTACTAAACAGATAGGTTTGGCTAAATTAAATTTCTATAAAGACCAAAATATAATTCGAGAAAATAATCGTGAAAGAAACTTGGCAAACATTTAGTGGAATCTTGAGTAAAAAGAAAAAACTTTCTCTAGGCGAAGTAATCCATAACCATTTAGGGAAACAAAACAGTGACAAGGTGATAGCTGATACTTTTGCGGAATCATTTGTGAGAGAATGTGAAGGAGATTTAACACGAGTGTGGCATTCGTACTAGCCGTAACGTTAAAAAAGTCGTGGAATGCCAATTCTTTTTTATGCCCCCCGTAAGTGAAACACGAATACAATCAATTATAGAGAATATGGATGATAAAAAACAGCCAGGCTGGGATGGTATCAGAGTGCAGGATTAAAATTTTGAAATATGAGATTAGCCCATTTTTTAGCCAAACTAGTAAATTTATCGATTGAGTCGGGAAAACCTTTCCCCTCAAACTTAAAGATATCAGTAGTTCGTCCTATCTTTAAAAAGGGGGTGATCATATGTCATATTCTAATTATAGACCAAATAGCACTCCCTCTGTTATAGAGAAAATCTTGGAGCGCTGTGTAGCCGACAATTTGTCTGCCTATCTGGAAAAATTTAATATCTTTGAAAATTGCAATATGGTTTCCAAAAGGTAAATGCACAAGTGACTTGCTTGTAAAATTCTCAGATTTCGTTAACACTAAATTAAATGATAACATGCATGTAGTTGCCCTATTTGTAGATTTTCGAAAGCATTCGATACATTAAACACAGTACATTAGTGGAATGCTTGAAAATGTTGGTATTTGAGGTCAAACCTTAAAATGGTCACTAGTTTTTAACAGATCGGAAACTCTCAGTAAAAATAGGAGAATGCTTCAGTGAATATAGAGAGGTTGCGACTGGGTACCCCAAGGCTCTATCTTTGGGGCCAATTTTGTACCTGATTTATGTTAACAATATGACTAAATGTGTAAAACACTGTACTGTGTTCATGTATGCTGACGATACTGTTTTGTTATTTGCTGATAAGAACCTAAAGTGGCTGAATCTACTTGCAGCGGGATTTCACTCCATTATTAATGTGGACGCACGATTATGATCTCGTTATTAATGCTGACAAAACCAAAATCCTACATATGTGCTCACCTCTGAATCAGAACAGGCACAACCTCTTTTAAAAAAATATTCCATTCTTATGAGTGTTTGCATATATCGTAAATGGAAAAAAACTGTGTACGGTGTAGTGTTGAAATTGAGTCTGTTTACAGCCATGTCTATTTAGGTGTCTTAATTGATAGATTCATGTCGTGGAGGCCGCATATTATCTCCTTATGCAGCGTTTAAGATCCTGTGCATTTCAATTATTCAAATTAAAGTTGGTACTTCCGTTTAAACTTTTTAAAGGGCAGTTTACACTGCGATCGCCGAGTCAATCATCTCTTATGGCCTCTTGGCCTGGGGCTTTGCATCTTTAAGCATGTAAATTTAATAACCAACCTTCAAAACACAATGATTAGAACTATGACACCATGGGTTTTTAAAAAGAAATCCAAGATATAACGCATACAAATGGAAATATCACTTTTGCAATGTACTACCTGTATCATACCTATTTAAGTTTAGATTTATGTTTAAAATTTTATTTCAATAGACAATATGAAGGGAAACGAAAATACGGGGATTACGCGGTCGAAAAAACAAGAGGGAATACTTTTTTTTTTTCCCAAATTCAATAACAAATATGGAAAACGAACACTTTTTTATTTGACACGCTATTTTCAACAGCCTACCTGGTCATCTGCGCAATCTAGAAAAGATCTCAGCCATTAAATCTGAAATTAAAGTTTTATTTGCTCGATTGTTTATGGCAGTCTACAAAAACCTAATCATTCATCTCAATTCCCAATTTGCTTTTCATTTTTATTTTTTATTGCGTTGTTCAATTTACTATTTTCATTTTGTATCCTGTTGGTTTGCTTTAAGATTTGATTACGAATGACAAGTCTGTTTGTTTGTTTTTTGGAGGAGTCTTGAAATATTTAGATACTTGGTTTCAAGTATGTAAAATTTATTCACTAATACTGTGTTGTTTTTGTGTTACCTCAAGTATAATTTTTTTTATATTCAATATTTCAAGTTTTGTTTTTTTTAGTTTGTCTTGTTATACAGGACGGTGTTCCACTGAGTTTGTTCTATTTTTCTTTGTTATTGTTGTAATAACTTCGCACAACACCATAGTTGTATGAAATGACACATTGTTGTGGTTTAAACCACAGGGCAAGCCTTACTTTAAGGCTTTGTGGACCGAAGCATATAAAAAATGTACATATGTAATTAATGAATAAAAAAAAAAAAAAAAAAAGTTATTATTATTATTATTATTATTATTATTATTATTATTATTATTATTATTAATATTATTATTATTATTATTATTATTATTATTATTATTTTTATTATTATTATTTTTGTTTATTTTTTTTTATTATTATTATTATTATTATTATTATTGATTTTATAGCAGTTGTCGAAAAAAATTTGCCCCCCACTGTCATGGAGGTCAACAATCACAACAAATAGCGTTTGGTAAAGGTTCGTTTTTAGCTAGGCGGAAAGGCAAAAAATTGGGGGTTTTGTGGTAGAGGTCTGAATTTTGGACTTATATCAGAAAATATTCTAAGAAATTGCCTCGATGCCATGAAAAAATTCGTCCGGTTTAAGGGGGGGGAAAAGGGGTTGAAAAAATGGCATTTTAAAAAATTCAAAAATTCAAATATCAAACAAAAATTTTTCCAAAAGTTTGAAAAAATTAAACATATTGTAGAAAAGCCCAAAATTTATTAAAAAAAACAATTCCATTATGTTACTAACCATATTTTACACCCTTTGACTTTTTTTAAAAAATTTTTCACTGTCTGGGAGGTTTGGCCCTACCAGACGTGGGTTTTGAGATGGGGCCCCTGAATTTTCCCTAAAATACTCAAAAAAAATGTTCTCTAAAAAGGCTCGAGGTCCCCTCAAAAAAGTTGTTTGCTTATAGGAGAAAAAAGGGGTGACTAAAAGGGGTTGATAACACTAAAATAAATAAAATCTGTATTCAAATATAATTTTAAAGGGGACGCCAAATAAACTTTTTTGTAGATTAAGATCAAATTTTAATTTTAAAAAAAATTAAAAATTTTTAAACCATATATGTAAATCTATCAAATTTGCGCCCTGCCACTTTTCATAAATTACTCAAATTAACGAAACGTATCGTGTGAAATTATTTTTTCCCCAAAATTTTTCCAATTTTACGAATTAGGACGAAAAGAACTTTTTGCTGCCTGGGTAATTTTCACACAAGGGATTTTTGACCCATTTTCACACATTTACTCAAGATTAACGAAAGTGTTAGTGTGACCCTTTTTGTCCCAAATTTTCCCCAAAAATACGAATTAGGAACGACAAAAAGTTTTTATCCTTGGGTACATTTTTACTCAAGGATTTTGCCCCCCTTTTTTCAAATTTACTCAAAAATAACAAAAGTGTATGGTGACCACTCGTTAATCCCAAATTTGTAAATAATAGAATTAAAGACGATTTTGGGGTAACCCCTGGGATATTTTCACGCAATGGACTCTGACCTTTTTCTAAAAATAAGGCAAATAGCCTATTTAGAGTAACCTAACAATTGGTGGTTTTGTAGTCGAGTGTCAACACCCTATGAACAAAATAGTACATTCATGTGTGTGGTCTGTACGTGAATACGGCCGCTTTGCTAACGCTAAAATAATATAGCCACGTTGATGGATGAGCCCCTTTTTTTGGTCAATCAATTTTCCATTTTATATGGTTTTCATACTGTTTTCTTATTGAAAGTATGTTTTGAATAAAAGATCATAAATTTGGGTAATTAGTTATAAAAAATTGTCAAAAATACTTTTTTAAAACACAGTTATTGATTTTATACAAATGGGTCCGTATTTTTTTTTTATTAGTCACGGGAAGTCGTAGATTTTTTCCCCATAACATTTTTCCAAATTTAATTTCATTTGATTTTTATTGAGTTTTTTACACAAGGACTTTTCCAATACCCCGGGGAAAACGAGGCCCTGCAATTAAACGGGAATATTGGTTATATTTAACATTGCCTTTTTAGGCGGTTACACTACCCGTTCTACGGTCCCCGAAAGCGGATGCGTTTTTTGCGGGATGGCCTCTACCATTCCACCAATCCGGGTTAAATTTGCGTTTTACGGGACATAAACTGGTCGTTCTCCTCGAGTAGTGAAAGTGGTGAGTCGATACTCATGGAAAAGGGGGGTGGAAAACAATTGAAAAAACTTGAAAAGGTCGTTTCAAAGGGACATGTGAACCTTGCATTTTCCCCGTGTTTTTTCGCTCACATCCCGCTGTCCGTTCATCCCCTTTCGGGCAGCATGTTGCGAGTGCGTTAGAAAAGGACGGGTGACCGTCGCATTTAAAAAACCCTGTACCCCTCACCATGCAAAAAAGGGATCCCCTTTCGCGGGACCCTCAGAAAAGGGATATGTGACACCCCGGCCCTTTAAATGTAACGATAACGGGAAAACTATTGCCAGGCTATTATAGAGCAGCCCAAATTGACCCAAATTTTTTACGAGTATGTTGCCTTTCGCGTTTACGATTTAATAAAAAAAAACTTAAAAATTTTTAAGCATTTTATTTTAAAAAAGTGATTGTAGCCCCCAAAAAAAAGTGCCCGGTGTTAAAAAAAAACGTCATAATTTGTATTATTGGGCATAATTTGGGATTAAACAATGGGCACACAATACACTTTTGTTATTTTTTGGGGTAAATTTTTAAAAAGGGGTCAAAGTCCATTGCGCAAAAATGTATCCCAAGGGGTTTTAAAAAATTATTTTCGTTTAATTCGTATTATTGGCATAATTTTGGCAAAAGAGTGGTCACACTATACATTTCGTTAATCTTTATAAATTTGTTAAAAAAAAGGGGCAAAGTCCATTGTGTGAAAAATCTACCCAAAGGGGTTAATAAAATTTTTTCGTCCTTATTTTGTATTTTTGGGATAGTTTGAGACAAAAACGGTGGTACACTATACACTTTCGTTAATTTGAGTAAATGGTGAAAAGGGGTCAAAAATCCATTGTGTGAAAATGTACCCAAGGCTTGCAAAATGTTCTTTTCGTCCTAATTTTTAATTTGGAAAAATTTTGGGGCAAAAAAGTTGGGCACAGATACATTTCGTTAATATTGAGTAAAAATTTTTGAAAAATGGTCGGGGGGCAAAACTGATCAATTTTCATATTGGTGAAATTTTTATTTTTTAAATTAAAATTTAGATCTTAATCTACATAAATGTTAATTTGGCGTCCTTTAAAATTATTTTGAATACAGTTATTTATTTTAGTGTTATCAACCCCTTTAAGTACACCCCCTTTTTCTCCTATAAACCCAAGCAACTTTTTTTAGGGGACCTCGGGCAATTTTTTTTTGAGAACATTTTTCTGAATTTTAGGGAAAAAATTTACGGCCCTATCCAAAAAAACCCCCGTCTGGGAGCCAACCTCCCGCACAGTGAGAAAATTTGTTAATAAAAGTCAAAAGGGTTAAAATAGGTTAGATATACATATATGGTAATATGTATTTTTTTAAATAAATTTTGGACTTTTATCTACAATATGTATTAATTTTGTAATCTTAGGATAAAATTTAGTTTGATATTTGAATTTTCGAATTTTTTAAAAATGCCATTTTTTCAACCCCTTCCATCCTCTTAACCGGACGAATTTTGTCATGGCACCTCGAGGCAATTTTCTTAGAATATTGTTCTGAGTATACAGTCCAAAATTCAGACCTCTACCTCAAAACCCCTAATTGTTCTTGTATTGTCCTTTAATCCGCTTGACTATCTGTGGTCCCGGTAGCTCATTTGGTAGAGCTATGGCACGTTAAGCCGGAGGTTCTGGGCTCGAACCCCAGTCGGGACAAACTTTTTCGACAACACTGCTATGAATCAAAAACTATGTCCTTAAAGCGGGCTTATGCATATATTCATTATTATTATTATTATTATTATTATTATTATTATTATTATTATTATTATTATTATTATTATTATTATTATTATTATTAACGTATTAGCGTAACATGGTAACTAAACAGATAGGTTTGGCTAAATTAAATTTCTATAAAGACCAAATATATAATTCGAGAAATAATCTTAAAGAAACTTGGCAAACAATTAGTGGAATCTTGGGTAAAAAGAAAAAACTTCTGTAGACGAAGTAATCCATAACCATTGAGAAAAACAAAACAGTGACAAGGTGATAGCTGATACTTTTGCAGAATCATTTGTGAGAGAAGTGAAGGAGATTCAACACGAGTGTGGCATTCGTACTAGCCGTAACGTTAAAAAAGTCGTGGAATGCCAATCCTTTTTTATGCCCCCCGTAAGTGAAACACGAATACAATAAATTATAGAGAATATGGATGATAATAAACAGCCAGGCTGGGATGGTATCAGAGTTCAGGATTTAAAATTTTTGAAATATGAGATTAGTCCCGTTTTAGCCAAACTTGTAAATTTATCGATTGAGTCAGGAACCGTCCCCTCAAACTAAAGATATCAGTAGTTCGTCCTATCTATAAGAAGGGTTATCATATGTCATATTCCAATTATAGACCAATAGCACTCCTCTCTGTTATAGAGAAAATCTTGGAGCGCTGTGTAGCCGACAATTTGTCTGCCTATCTGGAAAAATTTAATATCATGATAAAATTGCAATATGGTTCCAAAAAGGTAAAATGCACAAGTGACTTGCTTGTAAAATTCTCAGATTTCGTTAACACTAAATTAAATGATAACATGCATGTAGTTGCCCTATTTGTAGATTTTTCGAAAGCATTCGATACATTAAACCACAGTACATTAGTGGATATGCTTGAAAATGTTGGTATTAGAGGTCAAACCTTAAAATGGTTCACTAGTTTTTTAACAGATCGGAAACTCTCAGTAAAAATAGGAGAATGCTTCAGTGAATATAGAGAGGTTGCGACTGGAGTACCGCAAGGCTCTATCTTGGGGCCAATTTTGTACCTGATTTATGTTAACAATATGACTAAATGTCTAAAACACTGTACCATGTGTTCATGTTCGCTGACGATACTGTTTTGTTATTTTCTCATAAGAACCTAAAAGTGGCTGAATCTACTTTGCAGCGGGATTTCACTCAATTATTAATGTGGACGCACGATTATGATCTCGTTATTAATGCTGACAAAACCAAGATTCTACATATGTGCTCACCTCTGAATCAGAACAGGCATCAACCTCTTAAAATAATATTCCATTCTTATGAGTGTTTGCATGATATCGTAAATGGAAAAAACTGTGTACGGTGTAGTGTTGAAATTGAGTCTGTTGACAGCCATGTCTATTTTAGGTGTCTTAATTATAGATTCATGTCGTGGAGGCCGCTATTATCTCCTTATGCAAGGCGTTTAAGATCCTGTGCATTTCAATTATTCAAATTAAAGTTGGTACTTCCGTTTAAACTTTTAAGGTCAGTTTTACACTGCGATCGCCGAGTCAATCATCTCTTAATGGCCTCTTGGCCTGGGGCTTTGCATCTTAATCCACGTAAATTTAATAACCAACCTTCAAAACACAATGATTAGAACTATGACACCATGCTTTTTATAAAGAAATCCAAGATATAACCAGCATACAAATGAAATTATCACTTTGTGCATGTACTACTTGTATCATACCTATTTAAGTTTAGATTTTTTTTTAAATTTATTTCATAGACAATATGAAGCAAACGAAAATACGGGGATTACGCGGTCGAAATCAAGAGGGAATTACTTTTGCCTAAATTCAATAACAATATGGAAAACGAACACTTTTTTATTTGACACCTGCTATTTTCAACAGCCTACCTGGTCATCTGCACAATCTAGAAAAGATCTCAGCCATTAAATCTGAATTAAAGTTTTATTTGCTCGATTGTTTATGTGCAGTCTACCACACCTAATCATCCATCTCAATTCCCAAATTGCTTTTCATTTTTATTTTTTATTGCAGTTGTTCAATTTACTATTTTCATTATGTATCCTGTTGGTTTGCTTTAAGATTTGATTACGAATGACAAGTCTGTTTGTTTGTTTTTTTTGGAAGAGTCTTTAAATATTTAGATACTTGGTGCAAGTATGTAAATTTATTCATCTAATACTGTGTTGTTTTTGTGTTACCTCGAGTATAATATTTTTATATTCAATATTCAATTTTTTTTTCTTTTTTTTAGTTTGTTTTGTTATACAGGACGGTGTTCCACTGAGTTTGTTCTATTTTTCTTGGTTATTGTTGTAATAACTTCGCACAACACCGTAGTTGTATGAAATGTACACATTGTTGTGGTTTAAACCAAAGACAAACCTTACTTTAAGGCTTTGTGGACCGAAGCATATAAAAAATGTACACATGTAACTAATGAATTAATAATAAAAAAAAAAATTATTATTATTATTATTATTATTATTATTATTATTATTATTATTATTATTAATCTTAATATACGGTTTTTAAGCATAAGCCCGCTTTGAGGACATTATTAGTAAATAATAGCAGTTGTAATAATAGCCATATAGCCAGATAGCCTGAGGTTCTGGGTTTGATCCCCAGTCGGGGCATACATTTATTACAACTGCTATCAATTATTAATTATTATTATTATTATTATTATTATTATTATTATTATTATTATTATTATTATTATTATTATTATTATTATTATTATTATTATTATTATTATTATTATTATTATTATTATTATTATTATTATTATTATTATTATTATTATTATTATTATTATTATTACAACAACAATGTTTACGATGATAACAGTGATTGTAGTGACTGTGTTGTTACAAATGACCTGGATGAGTGGATGCATACAACAAGCGGAGTGACAGTGCTGCATTTAAATATCCGTTCTCTAAATAAACATTGGGATGAGCTAAACGTTGTACTCCAAAAACAACTGGGAAAATTTGATATTTTAGTTTTAAGTGAAATCTCAATTTCACACGTGGCTTGTGAAACGTATCATTTACATGGTTATAATTTATTTACAAAACCACGTACCAACAGGCGAGGTGGCGGGTTGTTATTATTTGTTAAAACGAATATTGTCTTTGTAGAAGGGAACTCCAATTATGATTATTTTGAAGGTATATGTGGAAAGTTTACCATTCCAAATTGTAAACAAATGTTTTCTATGTTAGCAATTTATAGACCACCTGATAACAATACAAAACTGCATTTCGTGAGGGAAGTAGAGGGGTTTATAAGACTAAATGCATCTACGCCAAATGTAATTATAGTAGGGGACATGAACTTAGATACATTAAATGACGAGGATTTTAACATAATCACTTATAAAAATTTAATGGCTGTAAACGGTTTCTTTAATTGTGTCAAAGAACATACCCGAGAGGAATTTAGAGAGGGTGTACTTCCCCAGTCATGTATCGACCATTTATTCGTTAAATGTGCTAATTCACCCGTTCGCTCTGTAATCTATACCACAAAAATAACTGACCATTATTTAATAGCAGCTGACATACATGCACTTGAGTCTGAAATTTCAAGCGGGGTACCAGTGCGAAAACAGTGTTTTAATGAACGAGTGCTAAAACAAAAACTTGAACGTTGTGATTGGTCTGCTTTATTAGAAATCAATGATTGTAATGACCTCTATGAAGCTGTTGTAAACAACTTTAAATCTTGTTATGTGGGTGCAACCTATCGCGGTGGCGCGAAAAAGAAAAGCGAAAAGAAATGTTGGATGACACCTACCCTCCTTATAAGCATCAAAGAAAGAGATAATCTATCTAAAAAGTGGAAAAATTGTTACACCGCAGCAAAATCATTGTACAGGGATGAATACAAATCAGCACGTAATTTAATAAACAAACAGATTGGACTGGCAAAAATAATTTTTTATAAAGATCAGATAAATAAATCGAAAAATAACTTAAAAGAAACGTGGCAAACGATTAACGAAATCCTAGGTAAAAAGAAAAAACTGTCTGTAGACGAAGTAATTCACAATCATTTAGGGAAGCATAACAGAGATAAGGAAATAGCTGACAATTTTGCGGAATCGTTTGTAAGAGAAGTTAAAGAAATTCAACATGAGTGTAGCATAAGTACGAGCCGCAATGTTAAAAACGATGCTGAGTGCCAATCTTTTTTTATGCCACCTGTAAGTGAAACTCAAATACGATCTATTATACAGAACATAGATAATAATAAACAACCGGGTTGGGAAGGTGTCACAGTTTAAGACTTAAAATTGTTGATAGATGATATAAGCCCAGTCTTCACCAAACTAGTAAATTTATCGATTGAAACAGGAACAGTACCGGCAAACTTAAAGACATCAATAGTTCGACCAATTTACAAAAAGGGAGATCATTTATCATATTCTAATTACAGGCCAATAGCACTCTTGTCAGGCTCGTTGGTCTTGTGGTTAGCGTATCTGCTTCCAATGCAGAAGGTCCAGGGTTCGATTCCCGCCAAAGTCAGAAGTTTTTTAACTTCTGACTTGGACTTAAGTCCATCAGTTCTTGTCTTAGGAGTTTGTAAACGGTGACTTTGGAGCCGTCCTAGCAACGAAACACATAATAAATTCAGAGTTGTGCTGAATCGGCCTTGTTGATTCTGGCGTTGATTCGCGGGTGTTCGCACTGTCCATACCACTGATTGCTATATTCCCTATTAAAAATAACGATCTTTGGTTGGTTATCGCTCACTCGCCGATTGCGTCGGGGCCTACAGGGTTGGCTTAGTCGCTTTGATTTAAAGTCCCCCACTGAAAATCAGTTATATAACTGAGTGGGTAGACTCTAAATACAATTTTTTTTTATTTATTTATTTATTTATTTATAGAGAAAATCCTGGAACGTTGTGTGTCCGATAAGTTGTCAGCTTATTTGGAAAAATTTAAAATCATTGATACACTGCAGTATGGTTTCCAGAAGGGTAAAAGCACTAGTGATTTGCTTATCAAGTTCTCAGATTTTGTTAACACGAAATTAAATGATAACATGCATGTAGTAGCTTTATTTATTGATTTTTCTAAAGCGTTCGATACGTTGAACCACAGTAAGTTATTAAAAATGCTTGAAAATGTTGGTATACGAGGCCACATTTTAAAGTGGTTTTCCAGTTTCTTTACAGATAGGAAACTTTTGGTCAAAATAGGGGAGTGTTTCAGTAAAGAAAGAGAGATTGTGACTGGAATTCCGCAAGGCTCCATATTAGGGCCGTTATTATATCTCATTTATGTAAATAATATGACTCAGTGTATGAAAAATTGTACCGTTTTTATGTATGCTGATGACACTGTCCTGTTGTTTGCCCACAAGATCTTATCTACTGCGGAATTAAAGCTACAGCAGGATTTCACGCAATTATTAATGTGGACTCACGATAATAATTTAATAATTAATGCGGGCAAAACCAAGATATTACATATTAGTTCCCCTCTGAACCATAATCGGCAGCAACCTCTTCAAATATTGTTTCACTCTTATGAGTGCCTACATGGTATGGTAGATGGAAATAACTGTTTAAACTGTGATGTATTTATTGAGAGTGTTGATAGTCACGTGTATTTAGGTATCACAATTGATAGATTTTTGTCGTGGAGGCCTCACATTGTATCTTTGTGTAAACGCCTAAGATCTTGTGCATTTCAGTTATTTAAGTTAAAAATGGTGTTACCTTTCAAACTTTTACGGTCTGTGTACATTGCTATAGCTGAATCTATTATTTCATATGGTTTGTTGGCCTGGGGCTCTGCTTCGCTCTCTCACGTGAATTTAATATCAAACCTTCAAAATGCAATGATTAAAACAATTACACCATGCTTTTTACAAAACAATGTGAACTACAATAGTATAGCCATGAAGTTTAACTTTTGTAATGTATTACCTTTATCATACCTGTACATGTATAAATTCATTTTAAAATTTTACTTTAATAGAATGTACAATGTTTCGTACGATGGTAGGGGGGTCACGAGGTGGAGAACAAGAGGAAATTACATTTTACCACAGTTTAACAACAAATATGGAAAAAGAACAATTTTTTACTTTACACCTGCAATATTTAATAGCCTTCCCGTTCATCTACGAAATTTAGATAAAATATCAGCCATAAAATCAAAAATTAAAGGTCATTATCTTGAAACTATGCGCATAGAAGACGACAGTTGCTGACCACTACCCCTATCATGGCGCAACATTTTATAATTGCTTGAGTTCAGTTAAATTGAGTATTATTGTATTGTTCATTCTTGACGTTTGTTATTTTCTTGTTCCTTGTTATTTAATTTAATCATTTTTGGAGTTCCTAGTAAGTTTTTATGTATTGTTATTGTAAGTAGGAAAACGCTTAAGTCCCGCCGCGTTGTTGGATGAGCGTAATATTGGTGCATTGAGCTGCCATTGTGTTATGCGGATTTTCTGTTGTTCTGTGAAAAAATTATTACTAAGTCGAAGATTTTTTTAAAATTAAATTAAATAAAATTAAAAATTTACTAATTTTTTTTTTTAATCGTAATTTTAAAAAAAGAAAAAATTCGTAAAATTGCGATTTTCATAAGAAATAATTATTCGATTGCGCTCAAATTTTACACGAATATAAAAATTTATAAAATTAAGGTTCTGTGAAAAAATCATTACAATAGGATAAAGCATGTAGTTGTTATAAGTCAAAGAATTGTTTTAAAAAAGAAAAAAACTGTAAAATTTCGATTTTCATGAGAAATAGTTTTTCGATTGCGCTCAAATTTCACAAGAATATCTTAATTCATGAAATTAAGGTTCTGTGAAAAAATCATTAAAATCGGATTAAGCATGTAGGTGTTATAAGTCGAAGAAATTTTTAAAAAATCTAAAAAAATCGTAAAATTGCGATTTTTATGAGAAAAAAAATTTCGATTGCGCTCAAAAACGTGGCAGTTCTAAGTTCAGAGATTTCGAAGGCCTCCATAAAATGTCATCACAATTGGAGTATCGGTTTGGCCGGAATCGTGTTAACAAACACACAATAATACAAACTGAAAAAAAGAAAATGAAAAACATTCCGGATTTTTTTCTCCAGTGTAGTGAAATGGAATCTTCGCTTCGCTTCGCTTCGCTTCGCTCGCTCGCTTCGCTCGCTACGATCGCTACGCTCATCCAATAACTCACACTTATCTCAGATATTTCATGTATTTTTGTATTTATTTAAACCACAGACAAGCCTTTTCATATGGCTTTGTGGAAAGAAGCTTATTCCATTTTGTACATGATGTTATAAATAAATTTAAAAAAAAAAAATTATCATTATTATTATTATTATTATTATTATTATTATTATTATTATTATTATTATTATTATTTTTTATTTTTATATTATTTTATTGGATGTATTCATACAAACTCGGTCAAAACCGGAGCTAACATGTTGTACGGGGCTTTCGTCAAGTACTTCCATGTGTAAACTATATTACCCTACCTATACCCTTATTACTTTGTCTTAACTCTAACTAAAATAAGTCATTTATAATATAGTTGTAGATGATGTTTCTTTCTGCTGTGTACGGTCGTGGCCGATTTCTCGTTGCCATCCTAGGGATTTGCTCTTCGGACTATGGGAAACCACGAAAAAACCCTGTCAGGATGGAGCTGTCTCGGAATCTCGTAGTATCATTCCCCAGTTTTTGAAATTTACGAACTATTCTACACGTGTTGAGGGGTTTACGCCCTTTTGAGTCTCGATGTAAACATTGGGTGGAAGATCTAGTTGTTTAATGCTTTCATGTAGCTTTTTCGGTATGATGCCATAGCCGATAGTTAGCCCATATTATTTATTTTTTTATTTATTATTTATTATTTATTTATTTATTATTTATTTATTATTATTTATTTATTTATTTATTTAATTAATTATTTAATTATTTATTCATTTATTTATTTATTTATTTATTTATTTATTTATTTATTTATATATTTATTATTGATTTATTTATTATTTATATTATTTATTTATTTATTTATTTTTTTATTTATTTATTTTTTGACAAGACACGGACAAGATAATGGATTTCATTCATATTTCATATTTAAGCTTATTAAGACAACCACATAAGTCGGGAAACTTTTTGTGCTGCCTTATTGCAGGGGTCATTATGTGTCTTGATAAAGCTAGACTTAAAATTTAAAAGGGTAGGTATAAAAAACTTAAAATACGATAAAGATATATAAATACAAAAAAATGTTACTTCTGTTACTTTTTCACATTCTTATGACATAGTTGTTTACTAATTCATTTATTTAATTTACCTCATTTATTACGGGCAAAAGTGACAATTATTTCAATTTTTTTTTTTTTTAAACATTAATAAAATTAAATATTATAATATAATTATATGGTGTAGTTATAAAAACAAAACAAAACAAATCACTGTTTATAGATTTTGTTAAATATATTTGAAAAATTGACATAAATGATTCTATAAAATAAACTATTAAATGAAATTTATACACATAATAGGGTTTTATTTAGGCACATTCCCTATATTTTGCCTTTTCCTTACACAATGACTGGGTCATATTTTTAATCATTTATTGCATGACTAATGCTTTCAATTTATATGGGCTATCTAGTCCTTTTTTTCAAGTATTGTGTGTGTCAGTTTACGTCTCCGTTTCTAATTTCAATTGGAACAACGTTGTATATCTTGGTCAAGAACTTGCTTGCTTTGGGTCAGCGTTTTTTGTGGGTCTAGCACTAAAAGGGGTTACCTTGGTTTGATTTCTAGTATAGATTTTTTGTTATTGTTCTTGTTTAATTTTGTTAAACGGGTTTTATATTTTTAGTACATGTGTTAGGAGAACTTGACATATAATTTTCAAAGCTAAGGATCCCACTTTCTTTGTAGATAAAAAAGACGATGAAGTCTGTGCTTTTAGTAATTTCTTCAGGATTTTGTTTTTGATTATTTTTAGTGTTCAAGATGTTGTAATAAGTTCCCCCCCATGCTAAAATCCCATATTGAATTATTGTTTTACTAAGGCATATAGATAGTTTTTATGTGGAATTTTGGGGGAAATTTCCCTGATTGTGTTAATTTAGAGAGTTTCCGCAATTCTTTTTATGTTGTTTATGGGGACAGTTCCATTTCTATGTTGCCATTGTCACCCCGAGATATTGGATTTCTGGCACGTTCTTATTTCAGTGGCATGGGAAATCGTTTGAGTTTAAGAGACAGTTTGTTGAATGGATCTTGAGGGCTAGTTATTGTTGGCAGGTCAGCTTTAGTGGCAGAGAAGGCAATATATAGTTTTGCCCGTTTAATGAAAGTAGATTGTTGTCTAGCCACAGTTTATTTTTAGTCTGTCCTCAGCAATTTTAACGAGTTTAAAGCCCAACTGTACTTGAAAAAATAAGTACCTTTGTATCCGCAAATGTTATTAATTTTTACATTCAGTTTGGATTGCATAAATCATTTATGAAGATAGAAAATGGGGTGGCCAAATTACTTTTCCCCTTGTGGGACACCATATAAATTATTCTGGGGACTACTGAGGTTGTTTCCTATCCAACATATTGTTCTCTATCTTTGAGGTATTTGGGTAATAACCTTAAGGCTACCCTCTTATGCCATTTTGCTCTATTTTTAAAGAGTTAGTGTGTGAAACTGTATGAAAGCCTTTGCTAGGTCAAGAAATATGGCTATATTTTTTTTTTATCTTAATGTTGTTAGTAGGTTTGCTTGGGGGTGTGGATTGCATCCTGAGTTCTAAGATTATTCTGAATCCGAACGATTAAGACAGGACATTTGTTTTTTTCTAAAAAGTCTTCAACCTCTTTTTGATGCATTTTCATGAATTTTGCCTAAATTGCTTAAAAGAGATTAGGCCTGTAGTTGCAGTAATACTTTTGTCCCCCTTTTTGTAAACGGGAATTATAATTGCTTTTTGAAAATATAGGAAACGTACTGTTAAAAGACTAAGATTAATTTATAATTTAAGGGGTTTTTAATAAATGTAGTTTCATTATTTAAATTTGTTTTTGTATTTATTGGTCAAAGCCTGGTGCCGAATTGTTTTTAACCGCAATGTAATCGGCATCTTTCATTGCTTGTGGTGTAAAAAAATATTGAATTGGGTTGTTGTTTTTATAGGAAATCGCTTTTTACTATGAGGGTTTATGGGTTTTACTCATGATAGTAACGGGGCCTTTCCCCCTACGTTACTAAAATATTGCGGGATGATTCAGCTACTTTATTTGGGTGATCTTTAGCACTATAATGTTATCTAATACTTTGATTCTCTCTATTTCCCGATTTGTTTGGTGTTTCGGCCTACCAGTGGGGCCCTTCATTAACACCCATCCCTTTTCTTCATGTCCTTTTCAGCGTTAGTACTTTATTCTTGTAGTAGTCATTTTTTACTATGTGTATTTAATTTATTAATGTGGTTTCTATTTTTCCGGTATGTTCCCTTTTTCATTTCAATATTCTCTGGGTGCACTAAGGACTTTTTTACTTAATAAATCTCTTTTTAATAGCTGTGATTAATCCTAGTGTAATCCATGGTTTCAGTTTTTTGTTTTTTTTGTTGTTTTTTATAATTTTTTTTGCTAGGGGTTTTTTATATTTCTTCTAAGGTAATGAAATTATTAGTAGTATTTCATAGTCTGTCTTGTGGTGTAACTGATTCCCATCTTCTTCGGAAAGAAGTGTTTCTAGTTTAGTGTAGTCGATATATTGATAGTCGTTAATTGACTGCTGTTTTTGTTGTGGGTTGACGATATATATTTTTTTTCCCTCCCAATTATTATGGGTAGTGATCAGTATTTGGTATGTAATATACTTGTTAATTGGGATCCCATTTTTGATTTATGAAATTTTGATCTATGCAAGACTGGAGTTCTCAGTCACTCGAGTACATCCTTTGATCAGGGGTTAAATCCTTTTGGAATATAATGTGTTAAGGTAGTCCCTAGTTTGGGGTGTTCATGTTAATTTTGTCGAGATGTTTAATGTTAAACGTCACCTATTATTAGGTTGTTCTACTCTTTAGTTCCGTGAGTGATGTTGTAGTGTGTTATAAATAAATTATGTTGCTGGAGGGAGATCTATATATGGCAAGTATTGAGAATGATTCATGGTTTTGCTCCAATTCAATTTTAAATTTACAGTTTCCTTGACTTAATTTTGTTGGATCCACTTCCCAACTATTTTTTGTTTATCATAATAAATATTGAGATTCCATATGACTAGTGAGTTTGTTAGTATAGTAAATTGCAGTGTATTATTATTATTATTTTTTATTATATTATTATTATTTTTATTATTATTATTATTTATTATTATTAAATAAATATTATTATTATTATTATTATTATTATTATTATTTTTATTATTATTATTTATTATTATTATTATTATTATTATTATTATTATTTTATTATTATGTTTTTTTTCAAACAATCTCAGGTACATTTGCGTCCTGGTATACACAAGGCGGGGTAAGGCCCAAGCCCAAAAAAAATTTTACATTATAACAGCGTGAAAACATAAGTTAGTACACATTTATTGTAGACAAATTAATCAAATTAACAAAATAATAATAAAGATGAGGGGATAACAAAATCAATAAAAGTTTCTATCTATAAAACAAGCAATTGTATGGCAAAATCTTTTAAAGGAGAGAAAAGAGAAGAAGGAGAGAGAGAGAGAGAGAGAGAGTGATTACTGCAAAAATCTTCTGACTATGTGGCACGTTTGAAGGATACTGCTTTCTGCATGCTGATGTAGAGATTTGGAGAAAGACCCAGGAAATTGTAGGTGGCAGAGAGGGAAGATTGGTATGACTCCAGTGGCTGAGATCACGATAGGCACGACAGTAACAGTTTTCATTTTCCAAATTCTTGTTATTTCTTGACTTAAATTTTGATATTTTTCCACCTTAGTGTTCTCGGTGTTCTCAATATTTTACTCATGGGGATCGCAATGTCAATTAGAATGTAATTTTGTTAGATTTATCGCATAAAATGAAAGTCCGGTTTGTTGTGGTCTATGGGGTTTTTTCTGTTATTAACCTGTTTATCCCAATACATTATAAAATTTTGCATTTTTCGATCACAGGTGCAGGAGAATATTGTAATAAGGAGGTGGATTGACAAGTAGATGTGCGTTCATTCCTAGATGTTGATAAACTATCTTTTCTACCTGATTATGCCTACTGAGATACCACGTGTTGGCAATTGAAGGACACCCAGCTATAACATGGTCTATTGTCTCCGTAAAACTTTTTGCATTTTCTACACATATCATTGTCATTGGATTTGATGATGAATTTTTTATAGTTGTTTTGGGATTTATAACCTGATCTTGGATGGCGAACATAAATCCTTCGGTTTAGCAAACAAATCTCCTTTGTGAATCCATCTTATTGATTTAACAATGTCAATATTTGGCTGCTGGATGCTTTTTGGGTATCTCCCATGAAGTGATTTTGTATTCCAGACATTCATCTTCATATTTAAATCTTCTATGTATATTTTTGGGTGGAAAGAATCGTCATTTAGCCTGAGGGGAGTTATAGTTTTTATCTCGGAGTTTAAGTTCTTGGTGATAATGGAATGTTGAATTAAGAAAGTATGATCTGAGTTATGAACTTGCGAATAGCACAATGACCGAATATTTTCCAAACCTCTTCCACCTTTCCCCGTGGTTTAAAATAACCTTTCAGAAGATGCTTTTGGGTGGTGAGTTTTTGAAGAAGGTCATTTGTCTTCTTGTTAAACGATCTAGGTCCATCAAGTCCACATCTGACCACTTCACAATACCAAATGAAAAGGTCAAGATTGGTAAAGCCCATGCATTTAATGCCTTGCTTTTATAGCTTCCTTTAACATTTTATTTTAAGATAGTTTTAACTCTATGTTCATACTTTTGTTTAAATACATTTTTTAATTCCTTGTGGTTAAGAATAATGTTTTGCCTCATTCCTAGGTATTTGTATCTTCTTCGCTATTGTTTATGTTTGGAATTTCTTGACCGACACCAATTTGGTAATTGTCAGTTTCTTGCAATTTTCCACTTTTCATATGCATTTAAGGGACATTTATCTAATCCAAATTCCATATGAAGTCTTCACTGAATAATTTTACAATGTCAATTAAAATTTTGAGGGTCTTCTTTTGATTTTCCATACATTTTAAAATCATCCATATACAGCAGATGTGTTATCCTTGTCATTATTTCTTTACAGGTAGGCGATATCCAGCATTTTTTTGATTAAGTAGCTCTTTATACTGGGTTTAATGCGAGACAAAACCATAGAGGGCTAAAGGTGTCCCCCTGGAAGATCCCTCTCTTTATTGCCATATTTTCAATATAAACAGAATCTGAATTGGTTTTTAGTATTATATTAATTCTCCATGAATTCATGAGATGCTTAAAACACCGTTATCAACTGTGGATTTACCTTATACAAATCAAGAACTTTGATTAACCAATCGTGCGGAACCGAATCAAATGCTTTTTTGGGAGTCTATGTAAGCTACTGATAGATTCCTCTTTTTGTCATTTGCATGTTTTGTAACAATACTATCAATTATAAGCTGCTCTTTACATCCATATGCATTTTGTGTGCATCCTTTCTGGTTCCCACGCTAAATTTTATGTTCTGATAAATGTTCTGTTAATTTCAAGGTAAGATTGATGTTAGAATTTTATAAATGGTTGGCAAGCAAGTGATGGTCTATAATTTTTGGGGGCCGATCTGTCTCCTGTCTTGAATATCATATTGGTTATACCCTGAGTAAAGAATCCTGGAACAAGTGATGGGTCGTGAAGTACTTGGTTAAAGAAACCTTTAGTTTTCAATGACTGGCGTTAGTCTTTTCCACCCAAAAATTCTGTATTCCATCTACTCCAGGAGCTTTCCAATTTTGAGTTTTTTTATTGCATATGTAATGTCGTCTATATTTACTACTATATCCGGCATTTTCCCCAATTTCAAACTGTTCTTTGTTCTATATGAGAAGCCATTCGGCCTCGCGGTTAAAGTCTTTTGGTTTTGGGCCAAATGTTGCTCCAATATTCCTCCAAGGCTTCTTTAGTAGGAGGAGGAATATTGTCGTTGTCAACCATAACTTTGTTTCTAGTTTCCGATAAAACAGTTTCTCATTACTCTTAAACAATTTGTTTTCTTCGTGTCTCCTTCTACACTGCACATATCTTTTTTAGCGTTCCGCTAGTGCTTTCAATCTTTTTTTCATTGTGTCCAAATAGTCTTCACATTTTAATCTGAAATCTTCTTCACATGGATATGTTCCGGCTTTCTCAAAAACACTGGTTAACTTGTTCCTCAGGGGCACCGATGTGTTATATACTAGATATGCTGTTAAATGTCCAATATCCCCTCTTAGTACGTTGATTCTATGTTCTACCTTCTTTTCCATTTTTCTTCCTTTTTGGTTTAGTCCTATTGTTTTCTTTAATTTCTTGGGTTTGGGTAAGGTGAAAGTTGAACTTCTCTGCTACATGACTGCTCACACAAAATACAGCCAGATAAATTTTCATGAAATCAGTTGGATCAAAATTACCTAAATATTCTTCCAATATGTTATTCAGGCTGTTAATGTAAATGCGTTTCTTTTTATTTGTAACAAGCTTTGGTAACTTCGGTCTGTCTTTGAAAAGGGAAAGTGTTCAAATTGCTAAAGTTGTTCATAAATGCTATTCTTATATGTTCTGCGTCGTTCCATCATTATTTATGTTCTCCACCGTCTCTTCCTATGGCCTGAACCTCATGCAACTGTGCAGGGTCGTGCTAACGTCGTCCCGATTCGAGATTATCTCGTCTGTATATTTCATATCCGACTTCTCGTCTTATTTGGTCGATTACATCTTGCCTGAGATATTGCTTTTTAAAAATTATATGAAGTCTATCTACAACATTTTGTTCTGTTTTTCTAGCTCTGGAAAATTGTGTAGTATGCTCCCTGTATAATCGCTGTCTCCATCCAGGTAAAGGCTCGTCTTTACATTCGTTCACCCTAAAGAAGGAGCGCATAACATTTTCGTTCATTTTATGTACCATTTTGTTCTTTTTTGCGTCTCCGTTCGTTTTGTTTCTGGGAGAGACTACTGGAGCGCCGGTATTCTGAGTGGCCTGGCCGTAGAATGCAAGGCTTCTTCAGATCGTCTCTCCATTCCGATTAGTTTACTAAGCTCTTTGTCATAATTCAGTATACCATGATTTAACTATTGTCTCTGCTTTTGTTTTCATATGATGTTTTTTTGACCAATTTTACAAAATACATTTTGTAAAAAATGTTTATATCTTTTCACATGGTACATGAAAAACAGAACCTAATACTTCAGTTTATACACTGCCTTTAATTTAAAAACGGTACTTACATTTGTAGAAAACAACGCTTATTTCACTCGCAAATCCAAAATGTATACAGGGGCCCATTTTTTCACTTGAGGCAACTAGATGGTTGCTATGAAATTTATTATTTTATTTTATTATTATTATTATTATTATTATTATTATTATTATTATTTATTATTTTTTTAAATTATTATTATTATTTTTATTATTTTCCCCTTTTTAAATTATTGGATTACGTTTTACGATTTAAAAATAGTTGAAAAACCAGGTCAGCCCAAAAATTTGGGCAAAAATTAAATTCTTTCTTCACAAGGGGAATTATAAAACCTGCTTTAAAAACGTCAATAATACGACCCTTTTTAAAAAAAGGGTGACCTACGGTATTTCCCAAACTATAGCCTATTGCTTTATTGGGGGGGGAAAATAGGTAAAATTATGGAACTTTAGGGGCGGAACGCTTAAAAATTTTATTTTGGGAAAATTAAAATTATTAACTTGAAAAAATTTGGGGATTTCAAAAGGGGAAAAGGGCCCTCTGATCTCCTTTTTTCAATTTACAAATCTGGTTAATTCTAATTTGGGACGAAAAAAAATGTTGTTCCCACTTTCGTTGATTTTGAAAGGCTTTGATCCCTTTAAAAACCCCAACCCCAAAATTACTGGGTTTTGTCTGGAGGGGGTTGGTATTCGGGGACCCTTTTAAAAGGGGTTTTGGAAATTTTTTTAAAAATCCCCCGAATTAAATTTAAAAAAAGAATTGGGAACATCCTTATTTCCACGGAGAGGGGTTTTTTAATTTGTTTTTTCCGAAAGGGTCCATATAAGGCCCAAATTTTTTTAACTTAATTTATGTTAATGACAGGGTTTTTATTTCACTGAAAGGGTTTGTTATATTTTTTTTATGCAATGTTAGCTCTTGTATCGGTGCATAAAAATAAAAAAATCCGAATTTTTAAAATTCAAACCGATTTTAAATACCTACTATGGGGATTCATGACTACAGTCTTGTTATAAAATGCAAATAAAACAAAACTCCATTTTTTCCCACTCCACTCACCGAAATTTCGTGTGAGGAAGAAAAAGTTATTTTTTCCATTTCAAATGTGTTTACATAGACAAACAGACATAACCCCTATTTGGATTTAAAGATTTATTGAAAATTGGATGTCTTTTTTATTTGGGTTTACTATTGCCCAATTTTTTTCAGCTGGGAACCTCCCCTTGATTCCTATGTAAAAAACAAAGGGTCATCCCTCAGTCAAATGTATTATCTCAAAAACTTTTTTCCCTTTTTATTTTTGTTACGTACGTTTTCGTGGCTCTAGCCGACCCTGTTATTTTTTAGGGTTTTCCCTTTTCTTGGGAAATTGCTGCCCGTTATCATTTGGTAAATATCGACCTTACAAAAAAAATTAGTCTGTTTAAATTTTCAAACCAACACCTTATGATTCCCTTTTCTACTCGTGAAACGTATTTTTTTATGCATGTGCTTCCTGTAAAAAAACTGTTTAAATTTTAAATTATTGAACATACTTTTTTAAAAAAATAAATTTTAAAGATAAATCAAAAAAAAAAAGTCACCCCGTATTTTTCACACTGTTAAATTTTTAATGTACCTTCTTTTAAAAACAATAGGGGCCAATGGAGTTTAAATATTTAGTACCGAAGTTATTTAATGAATTGCCTATTTTTTTAACCAGTGTTCATACTTCAGTGAGATCAAACGGAATTCGAAAGATTATTTGTTGAATCATAAAGGTTTTTCCCAAATTTTTTTGGGCTAAATTGTTTTTGTTTGTTTTTTTGTTGTTTTTTCTAAAAAATTAAACATTGTTCTTGGGAAAATTCCCGCTTTTTTTTGATTTGTTTGATTGTTTAAATTTTTTGTAAAATTTTATTATTATAATTCTATGTTTTTTCTAAACGAAAATGCCCTATTAACAATCGGGTGAAATTTTTCTTTTTTTATGTAATCTGAAATTGGGTGTTGGTTTTTGCATACTTTTAAAATTGCCCCGTTCGCTCTCAATATTTGTTCGATGCGCCCCACAAATAAGCTTTTTTGGGCACTTAGTGGGAAAATATTTATTTTTCTGAAAAATTTGAAATTTTTGCAAAGTATGTACAATAAATAAAAAAAAAAAAATATTTTTATTTTTTATTATTATTATTATTATTTTATTATTATTATTTTTTTTTAAATTTATTATTTTTAAATTAATTATTATTATTATTATTATTAAAACCATGACGAAAGGCTACTCGTAAATATTAAAAAAAACAAAGATTGTGCACATTTCTATGCCGCTAAACGGGGGTCAAAAATACTAATACCCAATGTTATTGCCCAAAATTTTGAATGTTTTAAATCGGAACGCGGGTAAAATTGATCTGGATTTTTTTCGTGTTTTTACATAAATTTGGCAACGGGTTTACACCCAATCCGTTTTTGGGGTTTTGGAGATTGATAGTAACTTTATTTGGGAAAAAATTTTAAAAATTTTAAACCTTTTGAGAAAATTTTTTCCCTTTTTAAAAGGAAAAAGGGTTTACCCTTGAAAGTTGTTTTTTTTTCCTTTTTTTTGGGGAAAGTTTGGTTTTATAAGCCCTTGCGAATCTTTTTTCAAAAAAAAAGGTTGTTATTTTGGGGAAAAATTTTCCCTTTGGTTTATCACACAAATTTACCTTTTCTTATTCAAAAAATAAATTTTTTAAAAATTTTTGAATATTTTAAAAAATTTTAAAAACCCCTTTTGGAATTTATAAAAAAAATTTTTTACTTTCAAAAATTATTAACATTAAAAAAAGTTTTGAAATTTTTTTGTTAAATTCAAAAAAAGGGAAAAACCAAAAAAAAAATTTTATTTAATTAAAAAAATTTGGAAAGAAAAAGGGTTTGGGGGGTTTTTGAAATTTTAAGGGGTATGGTAAAAAAAAAAACAATTAGCTAACTAAAACCTTTTCCCTTTTTTAATATATTCCAAAAAAAACATCAAGATTTAGAGCTATTTATAAAAATCAAAAAGAGCTAAAGGCTTTTTTATTACAAAATATGCAGTGAATTTTAAAGGGGGTTGTGTTTTTTGTTATAAAATAAGTTTTTTAAATAATTTAATGAAAATTTAATTTAGCCAAAATTTTTTTCACTGTTCTTATCTGTTCTTTCATGTTTTTTTCACTGTTTTATCGGGCAAAATTTTGGGTTTTCAAAAAAATGTTTTTGGCTTTATAATTTTTAAATTTGCACTTAAATTATTTTGTTTTTATCTACTTTTTTAAATCTTTTTTTTTATGGTAGGAATTTTTTTTTTATTTTATTTTTTATTCCCACGCTGATCATTAAACCTGCTTACTGATACTTACTGTTACTTCCTTATTATTGTTTTTGCTATCTAGAATTTTAAAATTTATTGAATTAGAAAAAAAAATTAAAAATTATTTCACATGCATGATTTTTTTTAAATTAACATTTTTCCACTTTTAAGCTGTCCGGGTGCGCTTGTGGATGGCCGAACGGGGTTTGAAAAAAAAATTTGTAAAAGAGATATTATTTCATAAAAAAAAAAAAAAAAAAAAAATTTATTATTTTTAAATTATTATTATTATTTTTTATTATTATTTTATTATTTGTTTTATTTTTTTTAATTATTATTATTATTATTATTTATTTTTATTTTTATTTTATTATTTATTATTTTATTATTATTTATTATTATTTATTATTATTATTATTATTATTATTATATTAATTAACAAAATTTAAATTGGTCGGGACTTTTTCGCCGCGTCGAATCTGTTTTAATTGTATTAAACGTCAAAAGAAATTTAAAAGCAGATTCGACGCGGCGAAATGTCCCCCGCCCCAATTAAATTGTGTTAATTATTTACCGGGCCGCGAAATTTTTACAATTTTGGGAAAATTATTATTATTATTATTATTATTATTTTTATTATACTTTGATTTGGGAAAAACGTTAAAGAAATCGATGGGAGGGGGGGTCAAAAATTTTTTCCCTTAAATTTAGCGGGGAAACTAGCCCTTGAACGGGTTATCAGACAATATCGAGGCACTCATCGTTTTCCCTAAAAGGAAAAAGGGCTCGCCCTTTCCACGTATTATCTTTTCGCTTGCAAGTCGCGAAAAACGAATAAATTCTTCTTTACCCAAAAGCACAGAGTTTCCAAAAATTCACTCCCGGGGGAAAAGGGGGAAAGGGCTGGTAAACAACTGTTTACTTAATAAAAACCTTGACCCCGTTTTACGGGGAAACTTCTCGGGAGAGCTAAAAAAACCTGCTAAGGGGGCGGGTTTTTAAAAACTTGGGTATACCGGGGTAAGTTCGGGTAAGAGGGGAAAGAGATTTGCAAAGCCAAGTTATAAAAATAGTTACTTTTGTTTATCTAGATAAGCTGCCTGTCATTTACACCGGGGTTTGACTCTTTTATTTGCTCTGTGTTTTGGGTCAAACAGGTAAATTTTTTTTTTATATAGAAAATAACTTTTTTATTGAATGGATTTTTGGGGAAAGAAAACAGAAAGAGATAAAATTATCGCTGATGAAACGAAGGGATCTTGATTCATAGTGAGAAAAGAAATTGGGGTGGCCTTATTTTTAAATACATTTAAATATTAAAAATCAATTAAAAAAAATTGGGGACCAAGTGCTTGAACGTTAAAAAACCCAGTTTAAATAACTTTCATTTTTTAAATTTTAAGTAAAATTTATATTTTTCAAGAAGAGAGCAATTTTTTTGAAATTAATGGCTATAATCGTTATTAAAAATTTAAAGGGAGGGGTGAAGGGGGGGGGGGTTTGGTGATATTTTTTTTTAAAATTTTTATTAAATTCAAAAATTTTTATAATACGTCATTTGTGATTTTTTAAAAGGACTATCGGGGCAAATTATTTTTTAGAAAAAAAAGTTGAAATAGCTTTGCTGTGCTCTATAAAATATATATATATATATATACCCCCCAAATCCTATCCTATCCTTATCCCCAATAATGCATCCATCCCGATTTTTTTTTTGGGAAAAATTGGGAAAATTTATTGGGAGGGGGTTGGCGATAAATACGCAGGTTTTTGGGTAAATTCCCAATATTGCCCATTTTTCAAGAAACGTGAAAATGTATTTTCAATTATATAAAGGCGGGTTTTTGGGGCTGCAAGGGGGTTTCCCATTCCTTGATTACAGTTCCTAAGGGGGGGAAAATCGTTAGTGGTAGGTTAAGCAGAAACGTGTATTGACCATGTTTTTTACGCCCTACGAGGCATCAGGCTAAGATACGTAGGGGGGCCATTTATACGTAAAAAGTCGGTACCATTACTTGATAATCCCCGGCAATACGTGTATGGAGAAAAAAGGGTGAGGGTTTCCCCGGGGGAAAACAAAAACAAAAAACAAATGTTTGAATGAGAAAATACTGCTTACCCAATTAGTCAGTACGTGCAAAAAGTAATATCAAGTAAAAAATTGTTGTCAGTTTGTACAATGCAATTAAAAAATTTTAATTTAAAAAACGGCATACGAAAAAGCGACTTACATAAAAAAAAAAATTTTAAATTTGTCGAAAAAAAGGGAAGTGGGAAACCCTAAACCCTTTTAGATTTAAAAAAGGGAAAAGGAAAAATTGTTTCAAAAGTGGAAAACTGTAATAAATTTAAAAATGTTATTTAAAAAAGTTAGTTAGTTTGTTTTTTTTAGGGCACTCAGCAGTAGAGTTATAAGTCCCCCCCCATGTCAATTGTATTGGAATTTTCCCAAAATTTTTCTTTTCCATAATTGGGGGATTACCACCAATGTTTTCTTCGTCCAATGGGGGGAAAACTATAAGGGAAGACGGGGGGGGTTTAAATGGAATAAGTGCGGGAGTGGGGATTTTTGGATAGGTTTGGGTTGAACGGGGTGGGAAACCCGGGGGGAAGGGGCTCGTTGCAGGCCGGCAAGTATGGAGACAAAAAAAGTGAAAGTAAGAATAAATATGGGAAAGGGGGGCTGTGTGAATAAAAAAGGGGTTGTGTAAAAAGTTGCCGCGGGGCTTCTTTTGGAACACGCACCCCCCCCGGGCCAGAGTTTCGCCCTTATTTTTGGGGGAATACACTATTTCCCCTACTCAAAAGGCCAAACCACGGGAAGGTACGATTTGGGAAATTTTAAAGGGCCCCAAAAATTAAATTTTTTTTAAAAGATTTTTAAAAAAAACATCAAAAAAATTTTTTTAAAAAAAGATTTTTAAATAGACTTGAGTATAATTTTTTTCAGAAAAATTTAAATAAGAAAATACTGCTGAAAAATTCATAAGTATTAAAAAAATTTTAATAAACAAAAATAAACAAAATATCAAGCCCACGTGGCAGTCAATTAATAAAATTTTGGTAAGGGGAAAAAAGAGTCTGTGGATGAAATTATTAGCCGTTTTCCCGGGGGAAGACAGAGAGAAAAACTTTTATCGCAAATAAATTTGCAAAATCTTTTAAATTGATGAGGTTGAAAAAATTTTTTCACAACTGTGAAGTGCGTGTTTACTTTAAGGGAGTTTGGAAACGTGATGGTAAAACCCCCCCCCCAAATCTATGTAAAACCCCCAAAAACCCCCAAATCGATGAAGAAAGGGTTTAAGGAAATTATAAACAGTTTTAAATTACAAATAAGCAAAAAAAGGGCTTTGGGACGTATTCGGCCAAAACGCATGTAGATGGCAGCACTGGGGGCCCGCTACGTCACAACATGGCTGGTGTAATTTTTTTTTATCGGGGGAAACCTGATATAGGTCCCAATTATACCCCCTCTTCGGGGTGAAGAAATGTGGGATAGGAATTGTAAGGGATTTCCGAGGGCTTTTTTAAGAGGACTCAACCCCTTGTTTTCCCCTTTAACGCCTGGGGAAAAACCTCGGAAAAAACTTCACCAGGTTTTGCGGCCCTCAAACGGGGGGGGGGGGGGAAACCCGGGGACCTCCCAAATCAGAGTCGAGCGTTTTGGCGCCACACCCCGGGCCCGGTGCTGCCCATTAATTGGATTCCGGGCGGGAGCGAAATATGGCGCTAACGTGTGCCCTGCCCGGGCCGGGTTTTTGAAAAATTTTTGTGGAATATTTCCAATCTGTCCCTCTTATTTACCTATCCGCACACGCCATTAAAAAAGGTATATATTTCATCTAGGGTTTGCTTTTTTATGCTTTTTTTACAACCACAAGGGGGGCAAATTGCGAACGGGCCAAATAAAGCCAAAATTGCCCCTAGATATACCTTCATATTCCTACTTTCCCTGAAGGGGATAGGGATAAAATGTAAAAAAAAAATTATATAATAATTACCATAATATTGGGTATGTATTATTTTAGCGAAAGAATACCCCAAAAAAATAATTCATAAAAATTTTAAATTATTTTTTTATTATATAGTAGTATTGGCCCCTACGCCCCAAACTACTATAAGAAAAGGTTCCCCGCCAAAATTGGTTTTGGGCCCAAAGGAATTATTACAAAATTTTTGAATTTAGAAATGTTAATTTTTTAAAGTGAAAGGAGTCTTTTCTTGTTCAAAAAATTTTTTCCCGCAACAAATTGAAAAACCCAACTGAACGTTTGAAGTGAAAAGGTGAAAATATTTAACTTTTCCCGCGAAATACAATTACAATAGTCCCAACAGCTTGTTTTAAATTTTCCCATCATATTCCCAAAAAAGGTCAATTTTGGGTAAAAATCTATGCAAAAATCCGGATATTGCCCAATTTTAAATCATCAACAAAGTGGGGCCTTTTTTTTGGCGTGAAAAAAACGCACTAAATTGTGTAATTTTGAGGTAGCCCTCCTTACAAAACGAATTGAATGTGGGCCTATGTAGGCCTGTTTGTGTAAAAATTTGGGAAAATGGTGTGATAGCCTTTTTTCAGTGTCGGAGGGCGGGGAAAAAAACAAATTTGCATAATTATTAAAAAAAAAAATAAGTTTAAAAAAACTATCAAACACAACGGGAAAAAATCGTGGGTGACACCCACACGTCATCTGACTATATGTTTTTTGGAAATTTATCCCTGGCTTAAATGTAAGAAAATGTTTTTATTAAAAGTAGGACCCCACCGAAATTTAAAGGGGAAAAAACCCCCCCAAAATTATTTTTTTAACCCCGTGATCTAACACAAAACTACACTTTAAAAGAAACCCTTTTTAAAAAAAATTTACCCTTTTAAGTGTTTATTTTTAAAACGAAATTTTTTTAATTTTTTTTTATCCAGAAAATTGGGGGGGGAAAATTTGGGGTTTTGGAAATTTCCTAAAACGGCTTTAAAACCCGATTCTTTTTTTTGGGCCCCAAAAGATACTAGAGCTAGTACCAATCTAAAAATTCCCCTTTATAGCATCGTGTCTTTGAAACTGTAAAAAATATACCCTCAAAAACGCAAAAAAATGCATTCCAAATCACAAAACCCCCTTTTTGGTAATCGCAATTTTTTAAACCCAAAATACTTGCCCATTACAAAACAAAAAAAGAGATTTACAAAAAGGCTGTCGGTACGTCAATAATGGCCCCAATTTTTTTTTTGGGTCAAATCCTCCAAGGTCACGGGGCATAAAAATCGTTCCCCCCCCTGTTTTTTTCTTTTGGGATTTTTTCCGGGTGGGACCTGGGTCGAAAAAAGTCCT
Organism: Sweltsa coloradensis; assembly: GCA_024449915.1. Lineage (NCBI taxonomy): Eukaryota > Metazoa > Arthropoda > Insecta > Plecoptera > Chloroperlidae > Sweltsa > Sweltsa coloradensis. The sequence goes on along the minus strand of JAMZAV010000860.1, from coordinate 27,356 downwards.
GTTTTACAATTTTTTTTGGGGGGTCATGGGGGCCCCCAAAAATTTTTCTTTAATTTCTAAAATTTATTTCTAGTTAGCCCCGAAAAGAAATATTTTTTTTTAGTTTTGCGGTTAAAAAAACCCCTTTAATTTTAGATCACGGTTTTTTTAAAAAATTTGTTATTTAAATGTAAAAAGTTTGTAGGGCCCTTTTTTTTAAAAAAGAAATGTAAAGGGCCAAAGCCCTTAAAACCCTTTGAAAACAAAAACCCATGCGTCCCGGGGTCCACTTTATGGTGCACTTACAGGCCCCATTCTTTTTATTTAAAATGTTTTTCTTGTGATTTAAACCCAAAACCAAATTTTATTTGATTTATTTTTTAACGTTCAACATCGTAAACAAAAAGTATCAAAGCCCCAAAACTCAAATTTTAGTTACATCTACAAATTTCTCCCCCGTTATTTGCCCCCTTTTTCCCACCTGAGTGATCACTACTGCTCGGGTTTTTAAAGTTCCGCCAACAGGGGCCCCGCTATTTTGGGTTTTTGGTGCCGAATACGAGTTTTAAAAACCTGAACACTATTTCTAATGAATAAGCCCGGGAATTTTAGTATTTAAAATTTAAATTGTCCCCTAACCGAAGGATGGGGGCCGGGAAAAACTGAAGACCTCAATTGTCAGACCCATTTATAAAAAGGGAAAACACCTTGAAAACTCTTAACTATAGAAAAATACCATTTTGCCAAGTATTGAAAAGAAAATTGGAAAAATTTTGTTGCCCAATTTTTTTATAAAATATTTAGAAAATTTAAAAATTTTCAATAAAAATCAATACGGATTTTTGAAAGGGGGGGAAATTTCTTCCGAAATTTCTTGTAAAATTTTTCAGTTTAGTCAACTCCAAGCTTTAAAAAAACTAAACACATTTTGTGTATGCTTATCGAATTCACTAAAGCCTTTTTATACGCTGAATCCCCAAAAAAAGTTGGGGGGGGTTTGGCCGATTTTGGGATAAAAGGTCCCCCTTTTGTCATAAGTTTGAAAAATTTTTTTTTCAAAAGAAAAAAATTTTTGGGGCGAGTAGGGGAAATGTGAGATGAAGCCAGAGTATGCTCAACAGGTGTACCGCGGGGGTTTTTTTAAGGGGAGGTTTTTTTATTTCATTTGTTTTTGTATGGTACATTACATAAATTTAAAAGGGTTTTGGGTTTTTTTTTTGCTGTTTTACTCGGCCCTTTGGGGGTTGCAAATTTCCAAAAAAAATAAAAATTGCTAAAAATAATTTTTCGGGAAGATTTTTTTAAAAAGTTAAGATGGACACATGAGAAGGCCTTAAACATTTGATGTTTGTGTGTGTGTAAGTTTGGGAACAAATGCTGAACCAAAGTGAAGTAGTGAATAAAGATGGTGCTAGAACCCAAACCCTTTCCCTGAGTTCATTACCTTGGGGCGAAAAAAGCGTGATTTAATTCGTGTTATACACGAAAAAGTGATTGAATTTGGTATTTAAAAAACAGTGTTTCAAAACGAGCGAGCTGCAAACGTAAGCTACAAAAGGATTCAGAGAACTCCAGGGATCAAACCTTTCGTGCCCGCGTGGATCAAAAACCAGCACCTCACAGCGATGGGACCGCGGGGTCAGGGGGGTTTGGCTTGTACGTCCTTTTTTGAAGGGGGATAAATTCGGACTAGACAAAGGGCTCTACTACTAAAACGTAGCGGGGCGGCTTACAAGACTCTGGGTTTTCACTTCCCGTCCCGGGGAGCCGAGAAGTACCACGGGTGAGTGTGAATATTCTAAATTTCAATTTTGTGTTGGACCCAACCCTTTCAAAAGGGCCCTCCCAAAACCTTGGGTTCCGGCCCACCAGGGGGGCCCAATTTTTCCGCGCAATGCGGGGCCCCGGGGGAAAGGGGAAGGGGGCCCATTTTTTACGCGCTGAGAGGCCAGAGGGTGTTACTGTACTTTGGGGGGGAAAAAAGGGGAAAATAAAAATCCTAGACCAACTGAGGGAAAATCCGATTACCCAGGGACGTAAAAATTTTTATTAAAGAGGGAAAACGGTTAACTGTTTTAAAAGGGGTCAAGAGATCGAAGAGGGAATTTTAAACCCGCACCAAAAGGGTTTGTTTTTGGCAGGCTGAAAAAGTCGCCGGGGGACGTCATCGCCCGGGCCCGTCAAGCAACCGGGGTTCCGGTCGGGCCCGGCTCGGGCTAAACATGCTATCGTGCGGTTTTAAAACCAACCATCTCGCGCCCCGAAAGCGAAATGTCCCCCCGAGAGGGAAGAAAAGTTTGGAAGTGCGGATTGAGGGGCACTTTGCTAAACAAATTTTTAAACCCAAGGGGGGACAAACATGGAAATAGACAAAATAAAAATGATTCTTTACGGAAAAAAGGGGGGCCAAAGTCCCCTAAATTTTTAAAAGAAAGGGAAAGAAAAAGGGAACCCAAATTTTCCCCTTTTGGGTGGGGGGGGGAGGGGAGATCGGGCATAAAGATTGCTTCATAAAAGCTTTAAATGGGGGGGTGTTTTTCAATTAACTGAAAATTGATTCGGGGGGTTCCCGTAATGTCCTAGATAGGAGACATGGGAACTTTCAACGAATAAAAAACAAGGGGGAAAAGTAAAAGTTTTCTACAAAAACCTTTTTCCTTATGGAGTACCCAAACCCTTAAAAATAAATTTTGGGAAAATTTACCACAGAAGTGAAAATTGGAGGGGAAAAAGGGGCCCAAAAAAAATTTTTTCGTGGTAACGGTGACGGAGTACCCTTTTTTGGGGAGGCCTTTCTGCCAAGACCTGGGGGGTTTTAAAACCGGGTTTCCTCTGATCAAAAATTCCAGGCCCACCCCAAAGAGAATTCTACACTGGGAAGAGAATTCTACACTGCAAGAGAATTCTTAAAAAACTGGGGGGGGAAGAGAATTTTACACTGCAAAAAATTCTACCTGCAAGAAAAACTAAAGCTGCAAAGGGTTTAAAGGGAAAAAATTTCCCCCAAATGTCTTCACCCCGGGGTAGGGAACTTAAAAATTTTAAGTTGAAACTTTGCATTAAGGGCAGATGTCCCCCACCAGTGGGAAATTTCCATCCGGAAAACGCCTCACCAGCTAAACACGAAAATAAATGGAAAATAAAAAAACTCCTACCTAATGACCTTATAGAGGAGGTGCGGGGGAACCAAGAGTGGGTTTCACCGGGGGGTGTTTACTCAGAAACCCCCTTTAGGGAAGCTGGGGACTAAAAAGTGTCGAAAAATGAAATTTTCCAAACGCTGCAATTGTACGGGAGCGACACAAAGGGTCCAACCCCTTGAAGAGATAACGCCGGGAAAACGAGGAAGCACTGGGGTTCATTTGTTGGCCTTCGCTCTGCGTTCCACCAATTTTACTCGAAAGAGGGGGCACGAGGGGTAACAACCTTTTTATCCACGCAGGGGTGTACAGGGACAAAAGCTCTTTTTTGGGGTCACTGCGCGCCCCCAAAATTTTTAGCGCATAATAGAAGCTTGTAGCCCGGTGCGAAAGGGGTATGGCGTCTTTATAGATCCTTTTTCGTTCACGGGAAAACCCAAACACAAACCCCACCACGACTGCGGATTGTGATGCAGACATTCGCAAGGGAAAGGGGGTCCCCAAATTTAATCCAGACAATTTTAGATTTACAAACCTAAAGTGGCTTCATAAGGGGACCTGATTTCCAGTCCGGGATCAAGCCACTACATAGCAAAGTACTGGCGGTCCGGGGCTTTAGGGGAAAAAAAACTAAAGAAAGGGAAATTTAAAAGTTTCCTTTTTTTTTGGCAGGGTACTGCTCCCGGTTTTCCCTTCCCCAAATATTTTTACGGGTACAGAGCCGCTGAGGCGACTTTTGAGGGCAAAAATTTTGCTTCAAGTGGGGGCCGGAGCAGGCGGGTGCGTTCGAAAAATATTAAAAAAAAATGTTATCAGACGAAGAAATTTGGATTCTTACCCCGGGAGCCCCCGCACGATCTCGCCGGGTGCCCAGCCCGTATTTGGGGCCGGGGGCCCTCTTAGTTCAAGAACAGGAAATGGGCCAAAGGGTAAAAGAGGGTTTGCAAGCAGGTCCCCTCACAGATGCCGAAAAAAAAGTTAGTCAGTCGAACGCGAGGCCAAATTTAAATTTGGGTTTTGGGGGGGCGAAAGATTCCCCACTTTCGTTACGGGGGCGATTTTTTATTGATTTTCTGACCATAAACCACTCCAAATTTATTTTCGGGACCAAATCCAAACCATGCGCGAGAGTAAAGCGATGGGTGCTTAAAACTCCTTTCTATAACTACAAAGGGAGAATACCAGCCAGGGGAAGCAATTATTGCTGGAAAACCCCTGTCGAAAACTATCATTTTAAATCGAGGGAAAACCGAAACAACAGAAGATCCCAAACACATGTTTGATTTGGTTTGCAAATCCCTTTCCCCAAAAACTATGAGCCTGGAAGAAATCGAAAAAGAAACCCGCAAGAAACCCGGAAACGTCCTCTTAAGGGGGAGCATCGAAAACCCACACATGGCCCGGATGAGCTGAAAGAAAATTTAAAATCATCAAAGTGAACTATGGGGTTTTACCAATCCACGGTTATCCGGGGGAAACCCCCATAAATTTATAAACCCACAAACCTAAGAAAACAGGGGGGCCCCCGAACTAAACCACCAAGGGGCATCCTGGCATAGTCTTGATGAAACAGAAATTGCTTAAAAATCGGTGGCCACATTTTGATAAGGCAGTGGGAAAAGTTCTGGGGAGAACTGCCATGGGTGGGCCCGGGGGGCCCCTCACCCCCGCCGCCGAAAAACCCGTGAAATTTGAACCAAATTTCCAACAGACCCTGGCAAAACGGCGAAGACTACTTGGGGGCCGGGTCCCCAAAAGGGGCAATACTTTTTCGTTTTTCATCAATACTATTCAAGTTCCACGGGGGGGCCCCTGCTATCACCAAACGCACAACCCCCTAAAAATATCGACCTGTTAGAAAATCTTCGCACGTTCCCGGGCTTTCCCGAATCGGGTCAAATTGGACAAACGGCATACTTCACTAGCAAAGAATTCCTGATTTTGTATCCAAACCCAACCAAAATCGAGTTGAGATACCCCGCGCCAGAGTGGCCGCAGGGGGAAAGGGGGAAGTGGGCGACCGAATCCGGGCCCTATGAAAAATTTTGCATACAGCCGCAGCTGATCAAAAACATCAAACTGCCTTTTTAGAATTCTCCTTTTTCTATGCAACCCCCCCCATTCTACAAAGGGCTGCACTCCGGCCCTTTATTGAAAGTTTGGACAGAGCTTTGTGGGCAAATTCCAAGTATACAAAAAATTCCTATCCAGGGTGAAAAATTCCGAGATCGGGAAAAGGGGAAAAAAGGAGTTTTGGGGAAAAAATACATCGATCAAAAACCCAGGGGGAGTAAACCCGCAACCAAAAACCCGTAGGGGACTACTTTTTGGCGCGTCAAAAAGAAAAAAAAACAATTTTTTTACACCGTAAAACACAGTACCGTTTGAGGTTACTGAAAGGGGGTGGCAACGCCGTGACGATCTGTTCGCCAGCCGGGGCACAGTACCGTCCGGAAAGTTGCCAGTGCGGAAGTACACCCCCACAACCTGCCCAAACCCCTTTTCCCCAATCCCAAACCCTTCCCCATATCACAAATCCCGAGAACGATGTTCCCCACCAAACCCGCAAATACCCCACTGGGGAACAATCCAAACACCCTCCTCCCATAGTCCCCCAATTTTAATTTAAAACATGATGGGTTTCCCTTGTCTCCACAGTCCCCCTAGACCTGGAGCAGGGAACCGAAACAACCCCGTCCCCACCCAGGGGAAACCCTGGGAGCGAAGGGCCCGGGCCCAGCCGCCAACGCACCCCCGGTTTGGATGATGACTTCAACTGTAGAAATTAATGTCATGTGAGGTGTCCTTTTTTCATTTTCCTTGCAAATTTCCCATTATTGTTTGTTTTAAAAAAAATAGTTTTTTCCCCCATCAGTAAATTTTTCCAACGGGAAGTTTAATTATGTTATGTTAATGAAACGTAGTTTTGTGTTTTAAACATAACCTAATTTGTGATTACATAAGAAGAAGTGAAATCAAAAAATTATAAAAACATTATCCATTCAATATAATTTTGGAGGTACCTAGTTTGTGTTTTTAAATCACTTTTTGAAAAAAAAGGGGAAAGATGTAGTGTATTGTGTTGGGTAAGTTGGGACACTGACTTACCAAATGAAGTAGTGGAAAAAAAAGGATGCTAGAAGCCCAAACCTTGTCAAGTGATTTAAAAACATCATTGACTCAGGCGGGAAAAAAATTTTGCATATTTTTTCCCCCTAATGCTGATATAAATATTATAATTCATTCTTTGATTGGTTGCATGATTCTGTTCATCATATTATGATGGCATCATCATAAACTGTTATTGTGTAAATAAAGTTTACAGTCATGAATATTTGGAAGTGGTGATGGACCAAATTTTAATGGGAAGTTCACATAGAAAGGAGTGAATATACGGCTTAGATCATGTGTTCATCAGAATTATAAACTAAGTGTGTACTTCCTTATACCCAAACTCCGAACCGTATACTTAGCACTTGCCGAGTCCGTCATATCATATGCCCTTCTTGCATGGGGCAATGCTTAATTTTCAAATTTAAAATATATTATTTCCTCTGAAAAATAGAAGGTTTGTTTTAATATCTCCTTATAAGAAAAATGCTACATGTTCTCAACTTATGATTTATATAGATGTAGTAATGTTTTACCTGTAAATGTACTGTTCACCTACAAATTATTAGTTAAATTTTACTGTGATATTTCATTTAAAAAAATTGTAAATCATAATGCAAATACTCGCGCCAGGGAGGCAGAGTATTTGAAAATACCAACCTATAAAAATAAGTATGGTAAACGATCATTAAAATACAGTGTACCTTTTAGTTTCAATAAGATCCCAAAAGATTTACGAAATATAGATACTAGGGCAAAGAATGAATTAATGGTGTTTTTGTTTAATGAAACAGATATTACATCTAAGTGGGATGCGTAGTATATTTTAAGTTTAATTTACATTGTATTATTTGTTTAATTTTTCAGTATGTTTTTTATTCTAGACAATTTGTCATTTTGTCCCCTTATACAGGGGCGGAACTAGGCGCCCGCAGGGCCCACAACTCCGGGCGGGCCCAGGCCCGTTTAGGGGCCGTTTAAAAAACATTAGTAAAAAAACAGTATTTCACCCTGTTTGGAAAATATTGTATTTGTTTTCGTTGCTAAAATGACCGTTTTGAGAATCTAGCGGTTTGAAGGTGAAATCAAGCGGATATTTAGGAACTTTTTTGGCGTCCACAACACAACACACAAAAAATTCATTTTTTGGTCTTGCATTCCAGCGCCCACCTTTTTTCTTTTCCGCCTCAAACGCACTCTAGAAACCCTGATTTCAACATTTTCGCCCGCGGCGCTGTTGTTGGGGGACCCCCGTACTTGGGTCCTTATATAATACCCCCGGGATATTATATAGCCCCCCCCCCCGGGATAAAAAGCCTGAATACAACACTGAACCTATGTATGTGTGTGTATCTGGGCCCCCATGGAAATTTTGCGGGCGGGCCCATGAAACGAAGTTCCGCCACTGCCCTTATTAAACGAGGGAGCGGAGCGACCGAGTGTCTCCATTCAACTCAAACGGCTCTCATTCTGTGATTCTGTCTGTCTGTCTGTACGTCGAAAATCAGCCGAACCGCTGAACAGATTGCGCTGAAATTTTAAACAGACATCCGGCACGAGTTTACTGAGAACTGTTAACAAAATCAGCTAGATCCATTGCGATTTAATCCCCGATTTTTTAAAATATCGATACCATTGTTTAGTAGCAGCTAGCGGGACGAACTCTACGTGTCTGCCATGGCATAGTGGTAAGCATAGAGCCTACCGCACGGAGGGTGGGGTTCGATACCCGTTAGTTTTGAACTTTTTTATATTTTTACACCTACATATTATTTTTGAGGGATGTGAAATGGGAAATAAAAATTAGGTGATTTTGTTTTATCTTGGAAATTTGTTAATGTTTCACTCTAATACGTTTTGAACACGATTCGCATTTTGAATGTTCAATTTAAACTAGGGAAAACGCCAAAGTCGTTGTTAAACGAGTGTGTGAGCCAAGTGTTGAGTACCTGGGAACATCGCCTTTCTCCCATATACCTAAGGCACGATCTAGCCCAGTATGGGGAATGATACCGGGTACTATACACATGGCTCACTCACTCGTTTAACAACGACTTTGGCGTTTCCCTAGTTAAACGAGGGAGCGGAGCGACTGAGTGTCTCCATTCAACTCGAACGGCTCTCATTCTGTGATTCTGTCTGTCTGTCTGTACGTCGAAAATCAGCCGAACCGCTGAACAGATTGGGCTGAAATTTTAAACAGACATTCGGTACGAGTTTACTAAGAACTGCTAACAAAATCAGCTAGATTCATTGCGATGTAATCCTACAATAAATAAAAATGTGATTTTTAAAATATCTATAGCATTTGATTAGTAGCAGCTAGTGGGACGAGAACTACGTGGCTTGCATGGCCTATTGGTAAGCATTTAGACTACCGCACGGAGGGTTGGGGTTCGATACCTATTAGCTCGAACTTTTTTTTTATATTTTTACACCCACATATTATTTTTGAGGTGTGTTAAATGGGAATAAAACTTAGTTGATTTTGTTTTATCTTGGAAATTTGGTAATGTTTCACGCTAATACGTTTTGAACATGATTCGCATTAAATAACTAAGGAAACGCCAAAGTCGTTCTTAAACGAGTGAGTGAGCCATGTGTTGAGTACTCGGGAACATCGCCTTTTCTCCCATATACCTAAGGCTGGATGAAGCCCAGTATGGGGAATGATACCGGATACTATACACATAGGTCACTCACTCGTTTAACAACGACTTTGGCGTTTTCCTAGTATCAATTATTATAAAGTCTGGAGTCTTGGTAATTTTTATTACATTATTATCTATGCATTTATCCCCACAGCTAAGCCGCTTGTGTGGCTTGTGAGATTCGTTTCCATTTTGATGTAAATATGTTTTTAAATAATGTACTTCCAATAAAAAAAATTAAAAAAATTGTTATTTTTATTAGTATGTTTGAGATTAGAAGGCATAATATTGTTATGCATTGTGAGGGCTGTGGCCTCACATCATGTTTTTGTTATTATATATGTTTTAGTAGTCACTAGCAACGAATGGAGTTGAAATGTGTGTAAAAATGAGTGTGTTATGTTTTGAAAGAAAAGTGATTCAAATAAAGAATTATACAGTGCACATTTAAATAAGCCTACTAGTTAAGTCATTGGTCCAACCGCGCCAGATTTATCACGAGTTTGCTTTTCTTCGACGGTGTCAGCAATCAGCAGAAAACAGGTCAGACAATAAACTATTTATTACTTAAGCCTTTCAACATGGACACAAAACAAATCAAGCTTTGGTCAAGCAGAGAGGTATTTATAAGCTACCATTTCAAGAATTCAGACGTTTGTCAGTAGTCTCGAGGATGTCAATAAGATACAAATTAGACTTGAACAGTTACTGGAAACCTGGACAAGGTTTGATGAGGTCCAAACCAATCTAGAGTTGCACGATGAAAACATAGACCATGAAGGAGAGAGGATCACCGTTGAAACTCTGGTTCATGACCTTAGAGCAACTATGTCAGGCTTGTTAGAACCTAGACAACATTTAGTTGACCTAGACGCCTCAAATTATGCAGTTTGGCGCATCTCGCAGGCCTAGTAAGACTAAGTTAAACTTACCGTCTATAAAAGCTGCCTAGTTTTGACGGCTCTTATACAAAGTGGCTAACGTTTAGTGACAGCTTCAGATCCATGGTTCACGACAACAACGATGTGGCCATTATAGAAAAGTACTACTATCTGATATCTGTTCTAACTGGTCAAGCTTCAGAATTAATTCAAAATTTACCTCTGACTGAGAATAACTACACTGTGTCTTGGAAATTGTTTGGAAAATGGTATCAAAAAAAAAGGCTGATAGCATCTAAACATCTTAAGGAGTTGACCGATATTAAATCAGTACAAAAGAATCTGCTACTGAATTGTTACAATTTATAAACACAGTGTCTAGAAATCAAATGCTCTTAAAGGCCCTTAGTATTGAAACACCTCTGAAGAAGTTATATTGTTACTCTGTTCACTAGACGTTTAGATATTAACACACGCAAAGAATGGGAACTCACTCTCAATGATCAAGCATTCCCAACCCCTTGATAGTTTCATCGTTTTTCTTGAACACAGGAGACAAGCTCGAGAAAACTTTAAAAACCCTTTAGTAACAGTAATTCTACAGATCGAAAGTTCATTACTGCTAAAGTCAAGGAAGATTCAATCCAAGCGATAGAAAGTCTAATGCAGACATTTCTGGGCCTACAGACACACCTGTCCTAAATGTCATTTTTGCAATGAATCACTTTCGTTGTACAAATGTGATGAGTTCAGGAACTTAACCCTTTAACTCAAAAACAATATTGTGTACAGAATAACAGGTTATGCTTCAACTGTCTTCCGCACTGGGCACGTTGTCAAGTAATGCCAACTCAAAGGATGCCGAAAGTGTGGCAAAAAATCATACTCTGTTACACAATTCCAATCTTGAAAACGGGGTTCTTCTGACATGGTTCCGAAATTTTTAATCCTGCACCATTATGTGACAAAAACAGATAATGGGTCACGAGGGAAGTTCAACCAGTTTTAGAACGCATGCTGTGCATTCAAGGATATCCAATCACATGTTTTACTATGAACAGCAATAGTCCTCATTAGTCATTAGAGATTGTAATGGCAAGCTTCAAGAGTGTAGAGCTCTTTTAGACAGTGGAAGTCATCTAACTTTTGTACTGAAGATTTAGTACAACGATTAGGATTGGAGAAACATAAAAAACCCCATTTCAATTCGAGTTTTAAATTTAACGTAGCCTCAGAATCAAAGCATTTAGTTGAATGCAACTGCAATCTAAAGTAGGCAACTTCAATGCTAATTTGTCATGTTTAGTTCTGCAACGCATAACCGGAAAGATGCCAATATGTTGATTGAACAGAACAGTGAAATATACCTGACATCGTTTTGGGCTGACCCAACATTCTTCCAGCCAGGAAGGATTGATCTGTTGATAGGGGCAGAACTCTTTTTCAGCTTCTAAGGCCTGGACAAAATCAAGATAAGAGAAAAATTATCCTATTCAAACAGGATACAGAGTTAGGATTTTATATTTGGTAGAACGTTTCCAACAAGTATGTGGCGATGCCTCTACTGCATCTGTTACCGCACACTTCTTGCAAACAGAGACAGTCTAGATCGGCAACTGCAACGGTTCTGGGAACTTGAGAAGTCCACTCAAAGCCAAAAACCGACGAAGAATAAAAATGTGAGCGCATTCCAAGAAACTGTGAAAAAGGATAGAAAAAGGGAGATTTGTGGTAGCCTTCCATTCCAGCAGATCATGAGACTCTTGGTAACTCGTTCGATCAGACAACTACAGATTTAAACATTTGGAAGGTCGGCTGCACAAACAACCAGAACTACGATTGGAATACAACAAGTTTCTTGAAGAATACGAAAAGCTAGGCCATATGGTACAAGTGCAGACGGATTAAGGTGTACATTCTGACAATGCATACTATCTGCCTCATCATGCTGTGTTTAAGGCTTCCAGCACCACAACCAAGACACGAGTTGTTTTTGACGCTTCAGCCAAAACCACGAACGGTAAATTTTTAAAATGATATCCTGATGGTGGGTCCTACTATTCAACAAGACTTGTGGTCAATCGTGGTACGATTTAGAACACATCAAATTGCATTTACTGATGACATTGCTAAAATGTATCGCCCAAATCAACGTAGAATCCACGGGACACTCGATATCAAAAAATTATCTGGAAACATCTCCTGAAGAATCTGTCAAACGTTTACGAGCTTACAACAGTCACCTACGGCACGGGCTTCAGCTCCCTTCTTGGCAACACGATGCTTACAAAAACTTGCCAAAGAAGACGCTAGCAGCTATCCTCGTGCTACAGAAGTGCTAGGACGAGACTTTTACGTTGATGACTTGCTCAGTGGCTGTGACAATATCCAGGATGCCTTCAAATTCAAGATGACCTGACCATGCTATTAAAAGTGGAGGATTCCCACTCAGAAAAGGGTTTTCAACTGTCCAAGTTACTTGAAGCAATACCTACGAGTACAGAGAAAACCCAGTTACCTCTTCAATTTGATCGCAAAGACAGTGGTTAAAACACTTGGTTTATTGTGGAATCCGAAGTCAGATAAGTTTCTCGTACAAAAAAAAAGCTCTTCATATTCGCACGATCAAAAAGTGTCTGCCACGAATGTTACAAACGGAAGATTTCATAAATCATTGCGTCGATTTTTTGATCCACTAGGTCTCCTCAGCCGAATAGTGATTTTACATAAGATATTTATACAGAATTAGGGCTTCATAAACTAGACTGGGATGATCAACTACCACAAGAGTTATTGATAGAATAGAACAAGCTTCACCAAAAACCTCCTTTTGTCAACACATTGAAATTTACCGATTATTTCTATGCACTGAAGAACTGTAATGTTGATAAAACCCAAAATAACTTTTTGTTAAGCTTTTTTTGCGCAATTACGTTGACCATAATGTCATAACGTTTTCTAAACTAAAGATCAATATTTGGCTTTGTCGTCCAAAACATTAATAGTTTGTTGAATTCCTTTCATTTATGTTAACTTCAGATATGACGAGGAAACCATACGTATTACACTTGCTGTTGTTATGACAAAACAGACGTTATGATTTTACTATTACGCGTGGCCAGCGACTCTAATATCGCCACTTGCAAGATATGACTCGTCATCTTGCATGTGTAAGTTGCCAGGCGAGCACGCACTGTCACGGGTTATATCTGCTGCCTACTGTTTCACTGTCGTGAAATGCGTGTGTTGAACACTGTGGAACTAAGTGTACAAGGCGGCCGCGGACGTGTTTTCGGTTCGGGGTCACAGTATGAATTGAATATAAATTACACAGTCAATAGGTACGCGGTCTCAATATCTTTTTAATATCTAACGTCAGTGACATTGTGAGGACCCAGTTTATTAAGTCCGATAGTGCGTCTACCTAGAGAGTTCACAAGACTGTGGTGTATTATAATGTATTATAATGGTATTATATGGTTTTTTTAATGTGTATTATAATGCACGTATAGTGCGTTTTTAAACTGGGAAAATTCAGTGCATAGGATAGGAACGTGTTTTTTAAGGCACATTTGCAGTCTGGTGAAACCTCTAACCGACAAATTTATTTCTACCAAGCGTCAAACCACGGTTTACGCGGGCTTTTCAACCAAACTCCTGTTACGAGGACAGGAAAGTGTTCCGGGTAAAAATATTCGAGTTAACAAACACAGGGATCAGATTTACTGAACATTATTAAATTAGCGTGTACACAAAATATGTTTAGGTTGCATTCAACAAAACTAATGTTAAGATGATATCGATATGTTAGCGTTAAGAATATTCGATTAACGTAACAATGAGATCTGCTTAACTTGACATAAACTAAATTAAAATAAACAAAGTTATGTGGTTAGGCTTACTTTATCATAATGTTTGTCTTATACATAGCTTGATATTGATATAACCTATCCTTTTGCTAGCAAATGGTGACATTACGAGTTGTTACTATTCATAACCTGTTAGTACAACATTACAGTTTTCTCAGTGTGCAAAGCCACCAATCATAGACATACAGATTCATGGTTTTTCAGATGCATCAAACGAGCGTATGGATCGTGTTTATATCTCAGGTCGGTCAATGTTTCAAAATGAAGTAAGTATTCATCTACTGTGCTCAAAATCAAAAGTAGCCCGTAAAAAGGTAACTCTGCCCCGTTTAGAGCTTTGTGCGCATTGTTACTAGCGCAACTTGGTACAAAAAAACACTTCCAATCTTGAACCTTAAGATGACAGCACACATCTTTGGACGGATTCAACCATTGTTCTATCATGGTTATCCTCGTCTTCAATCTATTGGAAACATTTGTTGCGACAGAGTATCCAAAGTTCAAGAATAACTAATGTTAAGGATTGGAAAAATGTAATTTCAAAACACAATCCAGCAGACCTTATTTCAAGAGAACCAATCCTAAAACACTTAACCAAATTGATATATGGTGGCACGGACCTGACTGGGTACAGCAACCTACTCTATCGTGGCCCTCATCCGTCCCATATTGAACAGTGCTGACAATTCCAATCCGAAAAACGTAGAATTGTCAACACCATGTTAGTAACTAATACTGTAACAACCGAGATTATTTCCAAATACTCGTCACTCACGAAACTGACACACGTAGTTGCGTATTGTTTGCGATTCACTTCAATTGTAAATTCGATGCCCAAAAAAGTCAGGTGTGCTATCTGCTGAGGAAACTGGGAATCTGCTCTCAAATTTGCATTAAATGTGTGTAAAAAGATGTTTACCTTCGTGAAATTCAAGAGCTTCAAAACAAAGGTCAAGTTTCAAAGAAAAGCTTACTGTTAAATCTTCATCCATTTTTAGACATGAAAAGTTTCCTGCGAGTCGGTGGGAGACTAAATAATTCAGAACTTCCATACGATAACAAGCATCCACTTTTTCTGCCACCAAATCATGATCTTACTAAATTGATAATCAATTCTGAACATCTCAAGCTACTTCATGCTGGGCCGCAATTGTTAAATACATCATGCCCAGCATTATTGGATCCCAGAGCAAAACAAGTTATCAAGAATTGCATTTACAAAATGTTTACCTTGTTCAAACTGAAGGTATCAACATCAAAACAATTGATGGGTCCCTTACCTAAAGCCCGTGTTCAACCATCTCGTCCTTTTGTGAACACAGGAGTAGATTATGCTGGTCCTTTTTCAATAAAGACTGGATCAGTATGCAGCAAAACTACGATTGCTATGTTGCAATATTTGTATGCTTTGCAGTAATAGCCGTACATTTGGAACTAGTGAGTAATTTAACGACTGAAACCTTTATATCAGCGTTAAGAAGGTTTACGCCAGAAGAGGCAAGTGTCTACACATTTACAGTGACAATGCTACGACTTTGTGGCTCAAACCGTAAGCTTCAAGAGTTGCGTAGGCTGTTCCTTACCGAATCGTTCTAAATCAGATCAAGGAATATGCTGCTAAAGAACAATTTACGTGGCACTTCATTCCGCCCAGTACACCCACACTTTGGTGGTCTCTGGGAAGCTGCAGTGAAGTCCCCTGAAATTTCATTTGAAACGTGTGGTAGGGACGGCTACACTGACGTTTGAAGAATTAGCTACTCTACTTTCTCAAATTGAAGCATGTATATGAATTCCCGTCCTCTTACCGTTTTGTCAAACGATCCTAATGATCCAAAATTCTTAAGTCCAGGTCATTTTCTCATAAGCTCTCCATTAAAAAGCCTACCTGAAAACCCGACTTACTTCATACGTCGACAATCAACTATTATCACGTTGGCAACGGTCCAAAATATGCACAGCAGTTTGGAAATGTGGTCAAGGGACTATCTCAACGGACTCCAGCAACGACAGAAATGGTCCACTTCCCACAACAACCTACAACCGGAATGGTGTGCCTTGGTTCGAGATGATCGTCTGCCCCCTTTTGCAACGGAAAAATGGGGTCGTAGAGAGCATCTGCCCAGGGATTGATGGGCTAGTTCGAGTTGTCAACAACGATTGGGGCGCAACGTGATGAAGAGACCAATTCGTCACTTAATTCCTCTCCCTACTCAATGTCTTATGACGTAATATTTCATTGTATTTTGATCTCCAATCAACGGGGGAGTATGTTTGAGATTAGAAGCATAATATTGTTATGCATGGGGTGGGCTGAGGCCTCACATCATGTTTTTGTTATTAGATATGTTTTAGTAGTCACTATAGCACGAATGGAGTTGAAATAAGTGTGAAATGAGTGTGCTATGTATTTGGGAAAATAAAGTAATTCAAAAAAAGAAATAATTATACAATCCACATTTAAAAAAGCCTACATTTTATTCAAATTTTCTTCTTCTTCTTCTTCTTCTTCCCTTCTTCTTCTTCTTCCTTTCTTCTTCTTCTTCTTCTTCTTCTTCTTCTTCTTCTAATAATAAAAATAATAAAAATAAAAAAAATAATAAAAATAATAATAATAATAATAAAAAATAATAAATAATAATAATAATAAATAATATTAGGATTTTAAGCATAAGCCCGCTTTAAGGACTAGTTATTGATTCATAGCAGTTGTCGAAAAAGTTTGCCCCCGTTGTTGTTGTGTTGTGTGGGGTTTGAACCCCATCGGGCAAAATTTTTCGACAACTGCTATGAATCAATTTTATTATTATTTTTATTATTATTTCAAATTTAAGGCTTTCGCGGCCCGGTAAATAATTAACACAATTAACTGGTCGGGACATTTCGCCGCGTCGATTCTGCTTTTATTGCGTTTGACTTTTTCAGCCCAACTGTGGGGGCTATCCTCAGAAAACAAGAAATAAAATTAAAAACTTACAAAAATATAAGCCAAGAAAAGGCTTCCCATAGAAAAACAAAAACAACAACAAAACAAACAGTTACCATGATCAGGCTCCGCCTTCTATAAAATTGGGCTTACATTCTAATAAAGTTTTTTTGCACAACCAGATCAACCTCACATTTGAGAATATTTCTGGTGCGTATCCGATCACTCCGTCGAACTCCCACTTTTTTGGGGGCTGATCCTTTTCCCGGGGACAGGGAGGACGAAAAGGCCTGCATTCGAAACCGGAGTAAGATCTCGGGGATAATGCTTTTTATTTACGAAACGGCCAGCGTTGGAGTTGTCTTAAACAGTTTTACTATGGGCGCCCACGACCCGCTCAGCTTAAACCCAACATCACCATTAAAATTGTTTGGTGTTTTTAAGCTATTTCAATGGACCTCTAACCAATCTTGGCAGTAACCGAGGCTCTTTGCAACTATTGTGGCACTATCAAACAGAATTTCATGTCTTGGATTATTAGCATTTTCACAAGCATTTTTTAGCAACCGCCGACTGTTCTTCTCGAGCATCCCTACAATGCGCTTTATGTTTCTTTCAATCTTGTTCCTACTGCCCTGCATTTTTTTGGCCTATATAAACCAACCCACACTTGAAAGGGAAATTTTGGGTAAACACCACTCTCTGCAGTGGAATTATATCCTTGACTGGTTTCATCAAATGGGCTACCTTTTTCCAGGGAGTATAAATAGTTTTTTATATCTTTTTTGGCTAAAATGCGACCAATTCTGTCCGTCGTATACTTCACGTAAGGCAGGAAGCTCTCGTGATGTTACCGGTAGCCTCATCTTCAACTATCTCACTGTTGGCAGGTCTCTTGGTCTATTAAAAGCCCTGTTGATGGTTGCATTACTGTATCCATTGTTTAATAATGCTTCTCTGAGAACCACCTTTTCCCTCCCTAAACTTGCTTCGTCTGACAGTCTGTTAGCGCGGTTACCAGCGTGTTAATAACAGACTGTTTCTGTGGAGGGGGGTGATGGGATGTCTCATGCAGGTACAAGTTGGTATGGGGTGGGTTTACGATAAACTGGGGTGGCCAGGAATATTTCCCCTCGTGACAAGATATCCAGAAAGCTAGTTGGCCATTTGTCTCTAATTCCATAGTGAACTGAATGCTTGGTGGATGCTATTCAAAAAAACCAAAAAAGCATTAAGGTTTCCCTACCATGTGGCCAAACTGCATAGATGTCATCCATATATCGCAACCAAAACTTTGGCTTAAGTGTGGCCGAGTCCAGTGCTTTGGACTCGAAATGATCCAAAAGAGATTGGCTACTACTGGAGATAAAGGACTGCCCATTGGAGTCCCTTCAGTTTGTTGATACACTTTCCTTCAAAAACAAAGAACGTGGATTCGAGACAATGTTGAATTATTGTTTTCTCCAGTCAAGGATATAATTCCACTGCAAGAAGTGGTGTTTACCAAATTCCTTGCAAGTGTGGATTGGTTTATATGGCCAAACATGCAGGACAGTAGGAACAAGATTGAAAGAACATTAAACGCATTGTAGGCATGCTCGAGAAGAACAGTCGGCGGGTTTCTAAACATGCTTGTGAAAATGCTAATTCCAAGACATGAAATTCTGTTTGATAGTGCCAAAAATAGTTTGCAAAGGGCCTCGGTTACTGCCAAGATTTGGGTTTGAGAGTCCTTGAAATAGCTAAAAAACCAAACAATTTTAATGGTGATGTTGGGTTTAACTGAGGGGGGTCGTGGGCGCCCATAGTAAAACTGATTAAAGACAACTAAAACGCTGGCCGTATCGTAAATAAACGCATTATCCCCGAGATTTTTACTCCCTTCGAATGCAGGCCTTCTCGTCCTCCCTGTCCCGGAATTGGATCACCCCCAAAAAGTGGAGTTCGACGGAGTGATGGGGTACGCCCCAGAAATTTCTCAAATGTGAGGTTTGTCGGTTGTGCAAAAGACTTATTGAATGTAATGAAATTTTTATAGAAGGGGGGGAGCTGTCTGGTAACTTTTTTGTTTTGTTGTTGTTATTTTGTTTTTCTAGGGGAAGCCTTTTTTTGGCTTATATTTTTGTAATTTTTAATTTTTTTTTGTTTTCTGAGGATAGCCCACACGTTGGGCTGAAACGTCAAACGCAATAAAGCGAATCGACGCGGCGAAATGTCCCGCCCATTTATTGTGTTAATTATTATTTTATTTTATTATTATTATTATTATTATTATTTTATTATTATTATTTTATTATTATTATTATTTTTTTTATTTTTATATAACATTTTTATAAAACCTTAAATAAAAAATTTGCATATAGTGGCAAACTTTTTCGATTTCTCCAAAGCTTTGACACTATAATCATGAAAATTTTTTGGAATCTTAGAGGTCATTGGCATACGGGTACATTTTTCTAATTGGTTCCGCGTTCCTGAAAATAGAACTATAGGGTAAAATAGGAACACTTATAGTAAAACAAAAATGTAATTACGGGTGTACCGCGGGGACCAAATTTAGGACCGCAATTTTAATTTATACGTGAACGCCCTTAATAAATACATTAAAGTGTTTACTAATGATTAGGCTGACGACCTTGTACTCTAGCAATACTGGGAAACTTGAGCGTCGCAAACAAAATATAAACCTGATTTTGGATTCACAGTCTGGCCATGATGGGGAAAACTAGTAATCAACGTTAAAAAAAACCAAAATTGTTCACATTCATGCCTTTAAATTAAAAGTAAAAATGATGACGTTAAATTATATTCTGAGGAAAATTTATACATAATTTGAACACTACCGACCCCGCCTGTGATGCGACAAAAAATTGAATCTGTGGCTACCATATGTTTTTGGGGTGTATTCATTGATCGTGGGGTTTCGGGGAAGCCACACGGGGACTACATTTGTTCAAAACTCCGCTCGTGTGCATTAAATTGTATAAACAAAAGCCTGTATTGCCCCCCTGAGATAGCAAGTTTAGTTTTTATTGCATTACTAAACTTTTATGCCCGTATGCGTTGCTCTCATGGGGAAGCCGTCTTTTTATAAAAACACGATAAATCAAATTCAAAAATACATTATAAAAATTTTTCCCCTAAAAGTTTAGCAATCAAAAAGAAAAAGATGACTTTTTTTGTGAATTTGCTCTATACTGCCGTTAAAGCCATTTTTTAAAAATTATGGGTTGGGTTTTTAGTATTATTTTAAAAATAAACATAAAAAACCATATTTACATAAAAGGGAAGGACTTGTTAGAAAAGGGAAAATTCGTTGTTCCAAGGGGAAAAAAAACTGGTGAGCGTTGTTTACATTATCTTATACCAAAATTTTTTATTCATTGCCGGCTAAAATTTATCATTGGACAAAATTTCATTAATAAAAATAGATAAATTGCACTACCTGAACAACCTTCCTTCTGCTCAATTTAAGTCATTTTCATCCAATTTTTTTCTAAATTTATGTTGTTAAAAACGAATCTGTGGGGTGGGGTAAAGATATCATTAATTTTAATTAGTAATTCCTGTAAAATCTATTGTTGTTTTTTTTTGTAAAGGGTTGTGTATTTATTTTTGTAATTGATTACTATAAAGCCCATATATTCTTTAATAGTTTGAATGTTTTTGATTTTGTTTTTATTGTTTTAAACCCTTACGCTACGAATGGATGTGTTAACATTAAAAATTATGTGACCCCTGTCCTTTTGGGCTTAGTGGGGGGAAATTTAAATTGAATATTTTTTCCAAAATTTTTTTTCTTTGCTTAAATAAAAAAAAAAAAAAAAAAAAAATTTATTATTATTATTATTACTATTATTATTGTTATTTTATTTTATTATTTTTAAATTATTATTTTATTAATTATTATTATTATTATTATTATTATTATTATTAATTTTTTGGGATGCACTTCATACAAACTGGGTTTAAAAAACCGGAGCTAACATTTGTAGGGACTTACGTCAAGTCACCATTGTACCTATTACATACATTATTACTTTGTGTTAACACAAACTAAAATAAGTCATTTATAATTGAAATATTTTTTGTAGAGATGTTTTCTTTCTCTGTGTACGGTCGGGGCCGTTTTCTCGCCCCCATCCTAGATTTTCCTTCGACTAGGGGAAACCAAAAAAACCAGTGGGGATGGAAGCTGCCCCCGGAAATCTCGAAGTATCATTTTTATTTTTAGAAATTTACGAACTATTCTACACGTTTTTGAGTATTCTCCCTTTTTGAGTCACGATGATACTTGGGGTTTGAAGATCTATTGTTTAATGCTTTCTGTAGCTTTTTCGTATATCCGTTGCTAGAAAATGAATGGGATTGTATTTATTTTTTTTCTGTTTCCCTTTTTCCCCTTGATCTAAATTGCAATTCACTATATTTGTCAATTTTTTTCTCCCACGTGTCTCGCGTTATAGCACTTGGGGATAGAAACGTCAAAAGGGTAGTTTTTTGTTTCTTCTTGCATTATTATTAAATCCGGTCTTTGTGATGTTCTTTTGGGGCTTTTTTATAACTGTGCGGTCGTAATAAAATTTTTGTAATCTTTACAAATCTAGTACTTTCTCTGGTTTGTATTTGTAAAAAGGTGTGTGTGTGTCAATGGGGTTTGGGACTTGATTGCTAGTTTTTGATGAATAAGTTGCTACTTGGTTATTCTGAAAGGGAAAATCTTTTTGCATAGTGATTTGAAACCCGGGATATGATGTGTTCGATTGTTTCACCCCTTGCACTACTTTTTACATTGATCATTTACGTCGATCTTAATTTTGTTTTTTTATTATTGTTCGTCGCAATCACTCTGTTTTGAATCCATCAAAAAACCTTCTGTTTCCCCAAAATATTTTCCCCGTTTTTTAACCCCTTTTGATGCTTTAATATCTACGTGATTTTGTGTATTTGATCATAAGTCTTTTGTGTAGGGTTTTTTTCTGAGAGACGTTCTCTTTTGCAGCCTCGTTATGAGGTTCCCTTTGAAATTAAACTTTTTCTTTGCTAATTTAGTGGAGTTGATTTGTCAGCTAGCACCCAGCCCCCATGTAGTGTGGATTTGGGTTTCTCTTTGTAAAAAAGTATTTTCTTAAAATTCATTTGTTTATAATATAAGTTGTTCGACAAATTGGCCCCGTCCTCCTTTTTCTCTGGGAAATGTCAACTCTTTATTCTGATTTATTGATGTATTCTGTTTTTGGTGAGTGAAAATCAGTTAATATTTCCAACGCGTGGATGTCTTCTGCGTCCATTTAATATTCCGAATGAATATTCAGTATGGTAAGCATATTATTTATTGCTGTGATCTTTTTTTATCTTTACTAAATTCAAATGTAGTATTGATTAAAATGTTTAGTTGAACAAATTTGATGCATATAGCTTTAGATCTCCAGAAGAATAGGGGAGAAATTTTGTGACATACCATATTATTGTCCTTATTTTAAATCCGATGTTGATTTTTAAACTATCACATGGTTTAATGACAGCCCAAAAAACCCCTAATGCGCTAATGGTCACCTTTGGAAAAAGCCCCGTTTAATTTTGGATTGGATCTGTTTATCTGCTGGATTTTCATACTTAGTTTTTTGTTTGTTCTCCATGTCTTCGTTACTGTCTTCAAAAGTTTACAATTACTGGGTTGATTTTATATATTTGTAAATCTGAATAAGCCTGTGTGTGGGGTTGGTTTATAAGATTTTTTGTAGTCAATTATTTTTTCGTGAATATTCCTTTTCTTATTGTGTGCCTGGTTTCTTCAGTAGAGTCGTAATGATTTTTTCTTTACATCCCTCGAGTTTTTTTACAGCATCCTTTTTTTTCCTCGGCCATGATATGATTCTTCGCATGCTTATATACTTTATTTGTTTGCGAAGTCAATTTTTTAAATTGGTAGACATGTAATTGGCCGATTTTACTTGGGTTTTTTTCGTGTCATTATCTTTCGTTTGAGAAGGTTCTCCTTTAGTAAAGAATTCGGTATTTCTTTAACTCCTTTATAAAACCCTTGAACTTTTCTAATTTGATTGTGAGTATATTGAATTTCTATACCAAAAATTTTGAATATTATCTTACCCGGTGCTTTTAAGCTATGTGTAGCATGATTGCGCTTTTAAATTTATCAACAGTTATACCTTCGAATCTCATCTCATTAACATCTTCATCCTAGCTCTTTCGTCTTGAAACATGTGCATCCTGGGTTGTGTCTACCGGGTTTCCCCATATTCCTGCCCAAAAATCTTCTATCTCCTTCTTATTGGTTTCCATTTTCCCGTTTTTCCGGTCTAGATAGTTTTTTTGGGAAAACTGTTTTTTTCCCCTTTTAACATTCGGTTTTTTTCTTTTTTTAAAGCTACTTTCTCTTACTTTTTAATCTCTTAGCAAAGCCTTACTTTTTGTTTTAAATGTATCCAAAAATTTGTAAAGAATTTGTTCAGTGTTTCATGTTTTTTTGTAACCTTGATCCTTTCAAATATTTTTGGCAGAGAGTCCCATTTTTAGATCGATTTCCCATTCCAATTGTTTTTAATCTACCGATATCTTTTCCCAACTCATCGATTCCCCCATTTCGCTGTTCCCTTTCGGAATTTTCTTTCTTGTTTGTCTTTGAAGAGGGAGCAGATTTTCCTTTAGCCCAAATAAACTAATCCTGCTACACTGCACAGTAAATTGCCCCATGAAAGTCTGCAAAAATATCCGTCTTGTTGTAGCTGATAAATATGTGTGTTCATTATGTGTACCGGCTTCTTTCCTTTTAATCTTGGGTTAGGTATGTATGGTCTTTTTTTTGGTTCTACTGCGCAAACTCTGACATGGCTGTTGCAAAACTAAAACTAGTGTTCTTTAGATGGATACTGTCAGGTGTATTTTCTAATGTTATTCATATTACCTCTTGTGTTTGATCCAGTCGTTCTGGGTGTCTTGATCTTCTTGAAAGGTTTGGGGATTTTTAGTGGGTTTTTGGACATTCTGGGAGGTCTGGTTTTCTGGTGGTTTCCGGGGTTCTAGTAGTCTGGACTTCTGGTAATGTCTGGATTTTTTGTTGGTTTTGGAATTTTGTATAACTGGTAGATCTGGGGGTTTTTAGCAGGTATGGGATACAGGTAACTGAAGTTCTAGTTTCTGAATCAACTGGTCTTTTCTTTGCTGTCCTCTGCGATGTAGCGCCGTTTCCCTTTGATGTGCTTGTGTTCGTCTTTTCCTTTGCGTCTTATTCTAGTTAATATGTTTATGGAACATTTTATTTTTTAAAATATAAATTTTTCTTTTTTTTCGGGTATTCTCGCGCACTTATTTTAAAAATGGAATTCCTATAAAATTCTATGGGCTTTGTCGATAACCTATTAAAAAATCTCTAATAACGTTACCCTATAAAAGCTACGCATCAACCTGTTTTATCTTTGTCCATTTGATGCCTGCCTCATTTTTCCAGCTTTGGTGGGCTGAAATGAATTCCCGCAGAAACTCCATTTTCTGTTTCCCTACTTCCTTGTTCTAGATAAATTATTTTACTATCTGTCTAAGTCACATATTATTTTTTTATTGTTTATAAATCAATGCACTTTAAAAAGAATTAAAAACAGTTTCTAAAAGATTATCAATTTCAGGGTGGGGATAGGTTTTGCTTTTCCAAACCCCCTTGCCTTTTTGTTTTGATAATCTTTCTTATTTTAAAGAATTAAGAAGCTTCAAACTTCTCGTTCTGCAAAAAAATTAAAGGGGCTTACGTAAAAAAGCTAAAAAGTATACTATTTTAGATATTTACCTTGCTGAAGTTACAAATAATGCCCCTAAATGAATATATGCTACCACTAACTTAAAAATTAAAAAATTCAACTTTTTCAATTTATTTACACCTAGGTCTAGCAAAGATAAAAACTACAAAAAACGGTATAAATCCAAAAAAATAATACTTCCCCTTTACTTTAGTACTCACTAGTAAAATCAAAATGATGTCGAAATTTGAGATGGAAAACTTGTTTTCAGCGGCAATAGAAAAATTTAACCCGCAACTTATCCGAACTTGACTAGCTTGTAACCCCAACAAAGTTGGGGTTATTATTTTATTTTTTTTTTTTATTATCATTATTATTATTTTATTATTATTTTATTATTATTTTATTTATTATTTTTTATTTTTTATTATTATTTAAATTTTAAAATTTGGGTTTTTTAAAAGCATAAACCCCTTTAAGGCTATTTATTTTCATACTAAATTTTGAAAAGTTTTCCCCGACTGGGGTTTGAACCCAAATCGGGGCAAACTTTTTCGACAACTGCTATATCAATAATAATAATAATAATATTTTAATAATAATAAATAATAAAATAAACCCCTTGTTGTTCGCGAAATTTACTTAATTGATTTGTAGTCAATAATCAAACAAAACCAAAACCATTGTTTCTAACACCTTTTGTGAAAAATTCTTTTCCTGACTGTTTTTGTAAAGGGGTTGAATGGAAAAGCGGGTTACTTTAAAAATCATGTAACACTGATTCTCAAAAAACTTTTTTTTATAAAAATTTCTAGTTACTTACAAAACACAAGCCCTAACATTTATTATTATTATTATTATTATTATTATTATTATTATTATTATTATTATTATTATTATTATTATTATTATTATTATTATTATTATTATTATTTTTATTATTAATCTCTTCATGTATGTTAATGTAAAGGATTGTTGAATTTAAATTTTGTTACTGTTCACCTATGTGTACCGTATATTCATTTAAAAGTTACAATGTTTTTGATTTTGTTTTATTTTTTTTGATTGCATTAAGTCATACGCTACGAATTTGATGTATTTGTTTACAACATTAAATGTGACCCACTGATGAGCTATTGGCTTAGGCACAGGTGGCCAGGTGGCTGTGGTATTCACAGGTGGCTGTGGTATTCTTACTAATATGTCATCCTGAAAGTCACTCCTGTGTTTAATCTGGATTTTGATAGCATTCAAAGGTTTACAGATAGTGATTTGCTACAATAAGGTTATTTAGAGTTCAGTGTGTGTGGTGTGTGGTGAGCAAATACTTTTAATTTTTTAATATCTTTATAGGAATTTAAAAACATTTTTAGATTTGTGTTAGCGTTTTCATCATTGTGTACCTTGACGACAAGCTTTAGGCTTGAATACTCATTAAATGATCATATTTTTATTTAGTCACTTTGAGTTCGATGACATTAAAATCAAAACTATTAATACTACGTTAACTCTGGACGGGCGGCGGAAATCGAGTTTTTCCACGCAAACGTTTTTCTCCGCCAAGGAGCGTGATAACGCGTACATTTTGGACGCCCTCCACGAGAAAAGATCGACATTTTCGAAAAAAAAAATACCCGCGACCCGACAAAAATTTGCTCGGGTCAAAAAGTCAAAAATCGCAAAAAACGTCGTTTTTGACAGTTTTTGTACTCACGGTTGCCGCGCCAAAGTATGATACGCACCCAAACGTCGAGGGTTTCCCTACGCTTTAGAAATAATTACGGAAACAAGCGACGCGAAGGGTTCCGGCCGACTATCATACTTTGGCCGGGACGGCGATAAACAATTTGGATTTGGAAACGAGAAAATTTTTCCTTTCCCCATATTTTGAAGTATCATTGTAAAGGCTATTCCAGACCCACTCTTACCGATATTTTGAAAGTCAAGGGAAAAATTGGCTAAAATTTGGTTGGATGAAAGATGAACTTGAATAAAAAGGGGATTTTTTTTTTTTTTTTGGAACGGGACAAAAGCTCTATTTTGGCCATTATATGCAAATTTTGGGTCATTACGGAAATGAATGTTTTAGATGCAATATTTAATTTTTAGCTATGATTTTTTTTCTATTGCTTCAACACAACTTGTCTCTGGACTGAGTACAAGGGAAACTATTTTATGAAAAAACTTTTGATGAACGATTTTTTCGTGTTCCGGTTCAAAAACTTTTTTTGTACCATGTGACAAAAAAAATCGTACATCGAACATTTATTTCAGAAAATTCTTTTCCTTTAAAATCAGTCCCCGAGGCAAAGGTGTGTTGAAGCAATAAAAAAAATCATAGCTAAAAATTAAATGTTGCATCTTTAACATTCATGTCCGTAATGACCCAAAATTTGCATTTTATAAAGTCC
Source organism: Sweltsa coloradensis (assembly GCA_024449915.1). NCBI lineage: Eukaryota > Metazoa > Arthropoda > Insecta > Plecoptera > Chloroperlidae > Sweltsa > Sweltsa coloradensis. Next base: position 637 of record JAMZAV010000860.1, on the reverse strand, counting down.
AAATAGAGCTTTTGTCCCGGCTGAAAAAAAAGTTTTTTCATTCTTTTTTATTCTAGTTCCTCTTTCATTCAACCAACTTTTTAGCCGTTTTCCGTTGACTTTCAAAAAATCGGTAAGAGTGGTCTGGAATAGCCTGAAGCCAATTTGTATCAAAGTTTTTTTATGAAGTAAATATTTAAAAACGGATTTGATTTTGATTTTCTGTCAAAAATCAATTGGAACGTTCGTTTGTTAAAAACAAACTTCAAAATATTTTTGTTTACTTTTTGACAGCGAATTAGGCCTAGGGAATTTGATTTTTTATTCTTTCGATTATAGCATTACAATTTCTTTCATTCATAAAGGATAAACCATTGGTTAAACGTTGTACCGAATGTAATTTGAAAAAGAACTAAAAAAAAAGCCTACAGTGCTGGGTATGTTACATTTTTTCCATCGGGTATGTTTAAATATGAGCAATGAGGCATACGATTTTAATACTTGGACGATGGAAAAGTAATAAGTGCATAGACAGTTATAAAAGCAGCAAGTGCCTTAATGTGGTGTTCAAAATGTCTATGAACCCGAAAATCGAACAAGAAGAGTTTCGCCCAGATGGTATTGTATAAATTGTTTACTTCCACCTCTAATTCATTTT